>ML781798.1:468454-530125 GCA_009831015.1 Picea engelmannii
ACGAACTGTAACGCATGATTATCACTGTACAGAACAAATTCCTTGGGTATGAGGTAATGCCTCCATTTTTTCAAGGCCTGGATAATGGCATAGAATTCTTTATCATATGTGGAGTACTTCAGTTTTGCATCATCCAGCTTCTCACTGTAGTATGCAATAGGTCTGTCATCCTGACTTAAAACCCCTCCAACAGCATACCCACTGGCATCGCACTTCACTTGGAAGGTTTTCTGAAAATTTGGCAACACTAACACTGGTCGCTCAGTTATCTTTCGCTTCAACAAATTGAAGCTCCTTTCAGCCTCTGTTGTCCAATGGAAAACCTTATGTCGCTTCTTCACAGTGTCCATCATTGCGGCACTGATTCCACTAAAATTCCGAATGAATTTTCTGTAGAAGCTTGCCAAACCGTGAAAGCTCCTTACCTCAAAAACAATTCTTGGCGATGGCCAATTCCTGATTACTTCAACCTTCTCAGGATCCATCTTCAATTCATTTGCTGAGATTACAAAGCCCAAATAAATGAGTTCCGTCTGCATGAAGGAACACTTCTTCAAATTGATCAGTAGCTTTTCCTGCTGCAGTCTTCTCATCATAATGGCCAAATGCCTCAAGTGTTCAGCCTGTGTCTTGCTGAAAATTAAAATATCATCCAGGTATACGACTACAAATTTGCCAATGAACTCCCCCAAGACTTCATTAATCAGTCGCATAAATGTGCTAGGCGCGTTTGTTAACCCAAACGGCATGACCAGCCATTCGTACAAACCCTCGTTTGTTTTGAATGTTGTCTTCCACTCATCTCCCTCTCTCATCCGGATCTGATGGTATCCACTCTTGAGATCTATCTTGGAGAAGTAATTTGCCCCACTCAGGCAATCCATCAAGTCGTCCATCCTTGGCAGTGGAAACCTATACCTGATGGTAATATTATTTATCGCCCTGGAGTTTGTACACATTCTCCAGCCCCCATCCTTCTTCGGACTTAGTACCGTTGGAATGGCACACGGACTCAGACTCTCCCTCACCGGTCCTTTATGCTGCAGATCCAGTACCTGCCTTTTGACTTCCTCGTTCTCCTGAGGTGTCAACCTGTACGCTGCCTTATTTGGTAGACTTGCTCCAGGTATAAGGTCAATGTGGTGACTCACACTCCTCATCGGTGGCAACGAACAAGGTAGTTCGTCCACGATGATATCAGCGAACTCTCCAAGTAGTTCCTGAATTTCCTCTGGTAAGTCATCCACTCTTGTGCTTGTCAGGATAATTTTCGGCTTCCTGACAACAAAGAATTGTGGATCCTCATCCTTATCCAGCTCTGTGAGAAGCTCCTTCCCACTCATGAGAAGTATGGCACTGCTCACTTCTGGCTTCACTTCCTTATCCTTTACTGGATGCAAGGTATGTGATTTCCCATCCTTCTCCAAGGTATAGGTGTTCATTCTCCCATCATGAACAACATTTCTGTCAAACTGCCATGGTCTTCCCAATAATACATGATAGACATCCATGGGTATAACGTCACACATAATTTTATCCCTATATTCACCCATTTTAAAATTGACCAAGCATTGCTTTGTAACACATACCTGGTGTCGTTTTTGCAGCCATGACACTTTGTATGGACTTGGGTGTCTGTGCGTCTCCAGCGCCAATTTCTCCACCATCTCGTTTGAAACGAGATTGTCGGTGCTCCCACTGTCCACTATGACCTTGCATTTTCAGCCCTTGGTCTTGCAAGTCGTCCGGAACAGTCTGCATCTTTGCACTGTGTCCTCCACCTCTTTCTCGGGTTTCAAGAGAACTTTATGTACTGTTAGTGACTTCCCACTTCCAGCGTCTTCATCTTCAACATCACGCCTCTGCGCCTCAGCAACATGAGCATTTCCTCTGTCCATATTCCTCTCTGGACAGTCAACGGCCTTGCGTCCATCTTTCCCACACGTAAAACATGTGATAACTCCTCCACGACCTCTTCCTCTACCTCGGGTACGAGGAAAAGTGTTGGCGTCAGCATATCCTCCTTGCTGATCACCTTGCTGCCTCCTCAGCTCAGAAATTTGCTGCCTCTGCTGTGAGGTTCCACCTCTTTCATATTTTCCATGAGGCCTCTTCCAATCCTCCTTGGGCTTTTGAGTTCTCTCTTGGGCAACTGCTTTGCCTCTAGGTTGGCTTCTGCCTCGCCCTCGTTGTCCCTGCTTGCGGCTCAGCTTCTCCTCAGCTTTCAAAGCCATCTGGTACGCTTCCTCAACTGTTTGGATGGTGACCATACTTAATTCATCCTGAATGTCATACCTGAGACCATTCAGGTATCTTGCCACTTTTTCGTCATCACTCTCCCGATGAACAGCTCGAATATTGAGCCTATAGAATTCCTCGGTGTACTCCTTCACCGTCATCAACTTCTGTCTCAGGTTCTGCATGCGCCTGAACAGAGTGATCTGGTAATCCCTTGGAATGAACTTCGCCTTTATCTTGGTGATCATAGAATCCCAGTTTTTGATCTTTTGTTTTCCTTTGGAATGCCTGTCTGCCTGCATCTTGTCCCACCATAAGGCTGCATGTCCCTTCAACTTCATGACGGCATGCCTCACTTTCTTGTCCTCTTCGATGTCTTCATAATCGAAGTAGGTGTCGAGTGCTCGGATCCAATCCAGCAACTCTTCTGTATCCAGGCTTCCCTCATAAGCTGGAATGTCCATCTTCGTCTTCGAGTTCATCCTCGAAATGACTCTAATCAATCTTTCGGTTGATGCATCCTCTGCCATGACTTCTTCAGCATCGTGTCCAGCTTCCTCTTCAATCTCGGGATCACTGAACTCTGCTGCACCAACACCATGTCTCTGGGTGGTCTCCATTTCTTCAAGTCTGGCTCGGAGATCTCTCATCTCTCGCTCTATCTCAGCATTACTTGCTGGCCTACCCCTTCTCCGGGCATCCCTGTCTTCACGATCAGGAGATTGCCTCTCTCTCCTGGGCGGCATGGCGGATTTTTTCTCTCTACTACCAAAGCAAAGAGAAACCCTTTTCCATCTCTGATACCACTTGACGCAACCTGCCCCTCACCGAGCAAGCCTCTCCCTCCAGGACCTTCTTCACACACAGGCCCGAAGAGTTTAAGTACTCTTCTACTCCTCTTGGGAGTCTTCGTAACGCACGGGACTCTCCTCGGCGATCTCCCCTTCGCAAATTGAGAAATCGACGTTCGCGCTATCGCGAACCCTGTGTGCACGTTCTCGTGCAAATCAAATCCCCGAACCCCGAATGTCGATGGTCAACAGTCAACGCTCCCAGACGTCGGGGTTTTCCCTATCAGGATATCGGAGTATGCGATGTCACGAATCCTTGACACCACAAATTCCCGAACCCCAAACTCCGATAGCACGTGTGCTATCTCCTCGCCACGTCACCTCCTCTCTCCACCTTATCGGGAATCGCGGGATCGCGATTTCGCCGTTCACAATTCCTTTGCAGTGAAAAGTCCCGAAGACCAAACCCCGATCCCTCGAAATCTCACGCCACCTGTATTCCAATAGCTTCCGGGGTCCCACGCTGCCACGTCCTCTTCGGGATTTCGTGGATCACAAATCCACGATACAAGTTTCTTCGTGGTAGAAAACCCTGAAACACCGAACGCCGAAACCCCGAAGGCCGATGAAACCTGTTCCCCACCTGCTCTGGAGGTCCCACTCAGCTACGTCACCTCCTTCACTCATGCGATCGGGGATCGCGGGATCGCAATTTCACCGGTCGCAATTCCTTTGCATCACAAAACCCCGAACCCCGATCTTGCGATGCCACCTGTCAACACCTCCTGGTGAGGCCTAACGCCTTGACACCTGTCTCCCACTCATGCTATCGGGAAATCGCGATTTGAGAATTCACGTTTCCTGATGCACAAGATCACAATCTTCGCAAAACCCTGAATTCCGACTCCTCGAGATCTTGCGCCACGTGTCCTCGTTCAGATCGACGGCTCCTGTCAAATCGGGAAATCGCAACTCACGATTTCTCGAGGTGTAAAACTCTTACCTCGCCAACCCCCGAACGTCGAACCATCGAAGCCCGATAGACCTTTATCCTTCCTCGCCTATGCTTACGGGTTATCTCCCGCGCAACTCCTCCACGATCTGACGGTCCTCGGGATTTCGCAGAACTTCACTGGAATTACAAGTCGTCGATTCTCTTCCTCTTGAGAATCCTCCGGCTTCCAAGCTTTCCCTTGGTTCGAATCTCTCCCAGGCCTGTTCCTACGATGCTTGCAAGGAACTATCCCTCCTGAGCTTTGTTTCTCTCTGACTCCTTCAGAGACTTCTCACGCGCTTCCTGTGCTCGACTTCCAACATCTCTCAAAGCGTTGAAGTCGTCTAGATCTGTGCAATCCTACTAACAGCAGTCCAGTCCTCCTTCTCTCAGGCTCGTCTCTGAGACTTCAATTCGACTTGCACTCACCTGCACGGTTCGAATAACCCAACACCACTTTGGTTGGTGAGAATAAAAGTTTAACTGTAGAGCCTCCTCAGCGCACTCTATGCGGAGGAATTCAAATGCACTCTATGCAGGAATCTCCCGGCTCAACAGAGAAAACAATTGGAACTTATTTCCTCATTCCCTCAGGTTTCGAACCTGATATGCAATCACATATGCAGCATATAGAAGATAAGCATAAAAAGAAGCAAGCATGCAACAGCATAATATCAATAACACACAGAGATCAAACACATCCATGAGATTGAATCAAAGCTTTCCTATTAATTCAATGTCTGTACATGGGAGTTCTTCACCATTTCTCTGCTCGGTTCTTCTTGCTCCTCTATCCTAATGCTGAATAACCCAATTCAATTATACAAGGAGGGTGCCTATATTCGTTTTCCCTCCTGGAAGTAAAACTGTCTAATCTACAGTTAATTCCTATCTAACTGCATTAAAACTATTAAATGCCTTCTTATCTATATTACAATACAAGTGCACTTCATATGAATGAAAGCATTCAAATGGCGGCGCAACAATCTCCAAAGCAATTCAAAAATGTATGTGTTGGCGCTGTCCAACTGTTCTTCTCTTTCCACGCACTGGCTCGCTTGATGAAGTTGTAGATGCTCCTGCATCACATAGAAATAACAATCTCGCCCATTTCCGTGTCCAAATCTAATTTACTAGACAATTTTGGAAAACGGATACCCTTCCTCGAAGCAGCCCAAGCCTCCATTACCCCTTACGTCGTAGAAATCATTTTCCCTTTCCCAGAGTTCGTAAACTAGTGTGCAGAATAGTATTCACGGGAAGAAAAGGTCATTTTGATTAAGTTAGGGTAAAAAGTCTTATGCAAAATAGATAGCCTGTCAATTCAACACACCCTCAGTATACCAGAGTCTTCCCCCTTAGTGTCAGAGCCCTTCGAGGAATAAAAAATGATCACAGTCTACAGAGAATGTCCCTCCGAAGTAAAAACCCTATTTTTGCATACCGTTGTTAAAACTGAACACCATTCTGAGAGTCCGTCGTTACCTATCATTGTAAGTGTCATGGTTGTTGAAGTCCAGTGGGTTTGTTCCATACTTAGTCAAATTCTAGGATTGGATAATGACAATTTTGTAGTAGAAAATATGATGGGTTTCTTGTTGACCTTTTCTCTGTCAGAGTCTAGTCAGTCGGTCTATATCAGTTTTGAAAAGTTCATCGCTGACAATATGAACCAACAGTGTAGAAACCTAAATTTAATTAAGCCAAAACAAATTCATACAATTAAACATAGAATTTCTTTCAACGCATAAATAATTCATTAATCATCATATAAGCATTTAATATTCAGCAAAAGTTAAATTTATCCACAACATGAAAATAAATTACATAATCATCCACATAACCCATCAAATTCATAAATAAAAATACCTCTGCCTGATGTTAATTCCTGTTGATCTGGTTGTCCTCTCTGCTGCTTTGCCCGGCCTGATGCACTGACCAAACCCTGCCCAAAACCGACTAACCACCCAACCAGATAGGAGCATCTTGTTCGGCTCCCTAGCTCCAAGATTTCGTAAGGAGTCTTGGCCCCCAAGCCCAAAACTCCCAGCATCCTGGTTCCCCCTGCCACAATTCACCAAACCCCCAAAACCCGAAAATATCCAATAGCAGAAATACAGTCCTCTCCTCCCCAATTTTTCATAATGATCTCCCATCGGACTCTTCCCAGTCATATCTCCCCCCATTCACCAACTCCCTATCCTCCATTAATTACCTTATCCTTCCCATTATTACCTTATCCCATTCCTTAATTACCTTATTTGATTCCTCTATTACCTTATCCTTCCACCCCATGCTTCATTCCCCCCCTGCATACATAAAGTCTTATTATAAATAATTTAAAGTTATTCAACCATTTATTTCATTACCCAAATCTTTGAATGTGTTAAGTAATCATTTAATTAATTAATCGACATTTATTAAACAATAATTAATTAATTAATTAATATTATTAATAGTTAATCATTACTTAACTAATACACATTAAGACAGTTAATTATTTAATTAACTATACTTAATAAACCCTATGCAACTATCTAACCAAGGTTGTTAGATACACCCACCCTTCAGGAAACTTCGTCCCGAAGTTAAGGTATTTCATGATACAAAGGAAAAGAAACATGGTTCACACATTCATAACAATTAACCGACATTATTAGTAAGTAAGCCAAGAAAATTTATACATACTAGTGTACAGGTACAAGAAATTCAAGTGTAGCTAGTACATACAAGTCTCGTGCGTGTACTAATAATCAATAACTATCACCCTTATAGTATTTTATGTATGCATCCAATCCAATCAACAAGACTATTCTTTTATAAAAGACAATAAACCAATCAAATGGTTGTGAAATCCTTTAATTACAATTATCTAGTTCAACAATTTTATTTAGACAACTGTGGTTTAGTTATGTAATTATGAATATTCATATATACACATTTTCTTTTTAGAAGGGAAAAACAATAAATTCCACCATAAGACAAATCTCCATACTTTCTCAACTATTTATGCTCATCCTTCCTCCCTAACTTACTTCCATCTTCATTCCTATCCTTCCTCTATTGGAATATCTTGGAGTGTCAACTATATTGACCTAACTCCAAATAGAACCCGTAAGAGGAAGTGTCACTATCTCGACCAAGCTCCCCCAACAAGCAACTGGCAGTCATCATCACACGTCTAGGGGAGCGTGAGCTAACACCGTCCTCCCATGACTTCAAGTTTTAGAGGATACATGGAGGGAAATTCCTCCACCCCTCCTAATCATAACTAGGGTCCACACCCTACAATGGAATATACAGTGGCACCGTGTTGTTGGGAGTTTTGTCATCGTTTATTCGGTTTTCGGCAGTCTCATCACCTGAAATCCTGCACTAGTCCACATATCATAGCAATGTATCCAAACCAATATAATTTCACATACAAGGATTCATACCATATTGTTTCTCAGCTAGTGGTCATGTCATTCACTTTCATCATTATTATCCGTTGGCTATTTCATAGCCCATGACCTGCAGATTAGTCTGTAACACAAACTTATACATTTCTATGCATTATCATCATGTAATTGCATACAATCATCATTTCAATTCGGTATCCATGTACCAACAACTTAACATCAAAGTTTTCAAGTTAGAAATAGATCTCATAATATCCCATAATTCAATTTCAACACCCATTCATAAAATTATCATTTACAAAATAGATTGCATCATATCCAACATCATTCTAATAGCATTTAAACCTTCATAGGATTCTCATTCACACAATATATTGCATCATATCCATCATCATCAATAACATTTAAACATTCACAAAATTTACATTCACATAGTAGATCGCATCATATCCATCATCATCAATAACATTTAAACATTCATAAAATTTACATTCTCACAATATATTGTATCATATCCATCATTATCCAAATATATTTAAACATTCATAAAGGTTCATACGTCTTAAAAGTTTAAGTGTATCATTTAATAGTTTCACTGTGAATAGAAAATAAAAGTATGTAGGCCTCAGGTAATCTTGGTTGTCTAAGTCAAAAGCTGGTGTTACATACACCAAACCTTCGAGAAATATATTCTCTAGGTGGTCAAAAAAAGTGAGGGATAGTCTTAGCGTCTTCCCAAGTCGTAGATCCCAGACTATACTTGTCCCATTGGACCTTAACTTGGTCTAATAGACGGTTCCTGAGCTGTCGGAATCTATGGTCCAACATGCGTAATGGTTCTACTGTGAGAGTTCCCACGTCCGATACCTGCAATTCCTTCCAATTTAGTTTAAGTGATTCATTAGCAACATAATGACATAAAACAGATACATGAAAAACATTATGAGTTTTATGCAAGTGGGGTGGCAGTACGAGATGATAGGCAACAGGTCCAATTTTCTCTTGGATTTTGAACGGTCCTATAAATCAAGGTGATAGATTTGTCCCCTTCCCGAACCGTATGGTACTCTTATTAGGCCTGATACGAATGAAAACCTGGTCTCCCACTTCATAACTTCGGTCAGTCCTATGTGCATCCGCATAACTTTTCTGCCTATCCTGTGCTTCCTTTAGTCTCTGCCTAATCTGAATCATCTGTTCCTCCATCTCTTGAATCAATTCTGGCCCAATTGTTACTTGGTCTTCTAGTCTATCCCAACTCAATGGCGTTCTGCATGGCCTTCCATACAGGGCTTCGTAGGTTGGCATTCCGATGGAGCTATGAAAACTGTTATTGTAGGCAAACTCTACCAAAGGTAGGTACTTCTCCCAATGGGTTTGACTATCCATGACATACATCCTAAGAATGTCTTCCATGACTTGATTTACTCTCTCAATTTGCCCAACTGTTTTAGGATGATAAGTTGTGCTTAAGTTCAACTTAGTCCCTAATGTTGACTACAAACTTGTCCAAAACCTAGAAGTGAATCTGAACTCCCTATCTGAAACGATCTTCTTAGGTATCCCGTGAAAATGGATAACCTCACTTACAAACATACGTGCCACATCAGTGACATCATAAGTGTCTCTAACTAGAATAAAATGAGCACTCTTGGTTAACTTATCCACTATCACAAGAATGGCATTGTGTCTATGATATGTGAGCGACAACCCCACAACAAAATCCATAGAGATGACTTCCCACTTGGACATAGGAACATCATGTGGTTGTAGGAGGCCTGTCGGGTGATGGTGGTCGGATTTCACTTGTTGACACTCTAGGCACTTGGCGATGAAATGGACTACATCGCACTTCATGCCTACCCAAAAGAAAAAATTCCTCATGTCTCCGTACATCTTCTTCACACCCGGATGCGCACAATAAAGTGCTCTATGGGCTTCCTTCAGTATGATGCTTCGAATATCCCCATTTGCAAGGATGTACATCCTTCCCCAATATCTCATTGTCCATCTTCTTCCAAACTATATCCTTCATACTTTGGATCTAACTGCCTCCCACTCTGGAGGTTTGAAGCAACCTTTAAATACCAACTGTCTTCTTGGAGTTGCATCAACACTTGTTCCCTCAGATTGACTCTTAAGGGTATCAAGGAGAAGACACGTGGTCTCCTACTCAAGGCATCTGCGACCACATTTTCCTTTCCCTTAATATATGAAATACCAAAATCGTACTCACTCATAAACTCACTCCATCACCTTTTCCTGGAATTCAGATCCCTTTGAGTGAAGATATGTTTTAGACTTTGATGGTCCGTTTTGAGCTCAAATTTTTTCCCCACAAGATAGTGACTCCAAAGTTTCAGAGCTAGCATTACAACTTCCAACTCTAAATCATGAGTAGCGTAAAGCGCTTCGTGTTTCTTCAACTTCCTTGATCCATAATCTATCACTCCTCCATCTTGCATTAGCACGGCCCCCAACCCTTGCTTCGAGGCATCCTTGCAGACTGTGAAGTCCTTTTCCATATCCGGCACTTGTAGAATTGGCACACTAGTTAGTAACCTCTTAAGCTCAATGAATGCACTATCAAATTCTTATGTCCATTCATACCTGACCCCCTTGCGCTTCAAAGTGGTGATGGGTTTCTCTATTTTTGATAATCCTTCCAAAAATTCCCGATAACAACCTACTAGCCCCATGAAGCTTCTCACCTCATGGGCATTTTTCGACACTGGCCACTCCATAATGGCCTTTACCTTTTTCGAGTCCACAGAGATTCCCTCACCGGAAATTATATGACCTAAATAGTGGATCTCTTTCTGGAAGAAGGAGCACTTCGACAACTTCCCATACAATTTGTTCTCTCTAAGGCAGGACAACACCACTCGTAAGTGTTCCTCATGCTCTCTTTCATTCTTGGAATAGATGAGGATGTCATCTAGAAATACTTGTACAAAATGGTCTAAGTACTTATGGAATACACCATTCATGAGGCCCATGAATACTGTTGGCGCATTGGTCAATCCAAAAGGTACTACGATGAACTCGTAATGTCCAAATTGAGTTCGAAAGGCAGTTTTAGGAATACCGCCTTCCTTAATCCTTAACTGATGATACCCTGATCACAAATCGATCTTTAAGAATACCGCTGCTCCTTTCATCTGATCGAAGAGGTCATCTATCCGCGACATTGGGTACCTATTTTTCACTGTAGAATGGTTCAAGTCCCTGTAATCTATACACAATCATAAGGTTCCATCCTTCTTCTTTACAAAAATTACTAGTGCACCCCAAGGTGAAACACTAGGCCTTATTAGCCCTAAGTCCAGTAACTCTTTCAACTGCATTTGAAACTCACAAATTTCCGGCGCTGTCATCCGATACGGAGTCTTAGAAATTGGTTCTGCACCATGTTTTAGCTCAATAGTAAAATCAAGCTCCCTCTCAGGAGGTAACCCTAGCAACTCGTTCGTAAAAACATCCTTAAATTTTGACAATACTGGGTACTGATCCAAGGAGGGTCCCTTCCTTTCATTCACCGCTTCCACTACATATAGTCGACACCCTTTCCTCAAGCATCGCTTAACCTTCATAGTTGAGATAAAGCATAGATACACGTTTCTCCGTACACCCTGGATCTCCACTGGCCTTCCTTCGTCGTCGACACAAAGCACCCTTTTTGCGAAACAAACTACCAAAGCTCGATGAGTTTCTAGCCAATCCATTCCAATGATTAGATCGTATGCCCCGAGAGCAGTGACGTATACCTTCAACCTGGTAGTACACACTCCTAGGTCTACTATACAATTATCGACGCTAGGTCCTACCACTTTTTTTTCCCTCGAAGCCATCTCGACTTCTTTAAAGTCAACGTGCTCGTAGGTTGCGAACCCACTCTTTTCTAATGCAGATGGTGAAATGAAACTATTTGTTTCACCAAAATCAAATAAAATCTTAACATTAATATGATTTAGCTTACCTTATGACTCCATCATCATGGATTGATGTTCGGACTGGCGATTATTAACCACTGCGTAAATCTAGTGGTTGCTACTTGCTCTTCCCATCAGGGCCTTTCCTTCTCTATGCACAAATCCTGATTGTAACTCTAGGCAGTCACGCTGGTAATGGGGTCCTCCACATCCCCAACAGGTAACACGAGATTGAACCTGCGCACTATTATGTGACAGTCTCTTAAATGAGTCCCTTCCCCTAGAACCCTTGCCCCTACTAGTTGTTCCCTGAGATGGATGTGGACCTACCTGTGTCTTTGGTGATGAATGAGATGATGCACTTACTGCCACTGAAATCCCTGCGGCTACTGTCCTTGGTGAGACTCTATTACCATATGGAGGTGGCCTTGAGCCCCCTCCCCTGGGAAATGTCTTTGGGGCCTTCCCTACAAATCCAAAACAACGCGGGAAGGTTAGTCTCATACCTCTGGTTAAGTTCACGTGTTCCTTCGCATAACGCACATTTTCCACAGCTTCCACTACTGAAGACAGTTTCCACATCCGCACCATAGCCCTTATCTTAGGGTTCAACCCATAGACAAAGCGTTCCACCTATCATTGGTCATTATCCATATACGAAACATACTTGACCAATTCCATAAACCTAATCTCATATTCCTCTACAGTTCTATTTCCCTGTACTAGAGAATGAAATGCTCCTACCTGTTGTTACTCATAGTAAGCTGGAAGATATTTCCTTCGGAACCTCTCCTCGAAAATTTCCCAAGATACGGTGTTCGGGGTAAGATGCAATTGTATTTCCAGTCTTCCCCACCAGTTCAAGGCACTATCTCTCAACTGAAAAATTGTTATCTTCACCTTTGAGGTGGACGCATAGTCCCTTAAGGAAAAACACTTTGTCATGCCTTCCAACCATGCTTCTGCATGTTCACTGGCGTAACCCTTGGCAAACTCTAGAAGTTTGATCTTCTACAGTTCTCTAGTGATGTCTTCGGGTGGATGTCCTCCCCTTGAATCCCTCGATGCTTCTGGATTAACCGTTCCAGATGGTGGGGGCTCCACTTCGATCCCTGCTGGTTGACGCCCCTTTAAAGTCTCATTTATGGCCTTCAAAGAGCGCAGTATGAGAGCTAGTTCAGGCGATGGTGGTGGAGGCGCTGGAGGTGTTGTCGGTGCCTGCGACGATGCTCCTCTTCCTGGATTCCCTTGAGTCCTAACCATCTTGTATGATTTAACCTGGATCAACCAAATTTGTCAGGGTGAGTTCAAGGACGTTTCTCATTGCGCAACTTAACTAGAAACAGGGTTAGGCATAAGTTTATTTTTACTTGTCTGTAAATAGAAATTACTCTATTTAGGGGAGGTGGATAGGTTAGTGATAAAGCATCTAAGCTTGATTTCCTCGCCTAAGAAAACTATTGACTCTTCTCGCCTCGTAGCTACGCTAGATTTGCGCCATACTCGCCAATTCCTCTAGCTTACTTTCCTAGCGTGCATGAAACCCCATCCCGCTTACCTTGGTCTAAGCCCCTAAACGTTTCGTCTAAAACTAATTAAGGTGACTGCCAACCTAATTTTGATTAATTATTAAAAACTAATAATCTATACTAAACTTTAACCTAAGTTTCAATCACCTTAATCAACACATTCAATTTAATCCAGAAAATTAATATTATTATTAGTATTAATTAATTAATCACTAATTCAATTAATCCTTCCAATTAATTTAATTAATTTTTCTCCAAGGCACATACATGGCGCATTGGTATTAGAGTTCTCCTCAAAATTCTTGTCTTGGACGAACGGTTGATCGTGGGTTCAAAACCCATGGATCCCANNNGTTTTATTTTAAATATATATATATATATATATATATATATATATATAATTAAATAATTAGAATTTAGACAAATTTAAAACATTAAAGTTTAAACCTAAATTAGATGAATGAAATTTTTATAATAATAAAAAAAAAATTAAAATACAATTAAGACAAAACAAAAAAATAAAAATAATTAAAATTTTTAAAATTAAAGTCTGGCATTCTGGGTCCTCGCATGAGGCCCATGTTCCCCCCCCCCTAGGGTTATCACTACCCCAAAACCCTACACCTAAACTCATTTTCATTCCTCCCTTCATTCCACACTTCCAACCCTACTCGGCCCCTTTGCATTTTCAAATTTATTTTTTTGCTCAGTTAGTCATTACACGTCGAGGTGAAGTATGAGGTCGGCCCTGGTGCTTACAAGCTCAAGGACTAGAGGATGACTTTGTGGCACCTGTGTGCTTCTCTCATGGATTTTCCTTCATTTGGCGCTTGATGGCTCAGGACCAATTTGCTTTTTTTTGCTCTGGGATTTGTGTATGGCAGCGGCGCTTGGGCGTTTGGCTTGTATGTTGTTGTTTAACTTGTGGTTGTATGGTGTTGTGTATGCTATAGTGTTGTGTATGGTGTGGTTGTATGGTGTTGTAGATTCCATGGACGTCGCATATTCTCGACCCCATTCGAAGCGCCCACCGGGTGGAGACATTGGGAACACACACAAGCGGTTACCGTATCCCTCAGTGAGGTCGACCAAGGCAGTGTTTCAAATCCTCTGCCCAAAGGCCAAGGCTGGTGGAGTCATTGGAAAAGGTGGCAGAATAAACACCTCCATGTTCAAAGGCATGGAAAACGTTGTGTGTTCAAACACGATAATTTGAAGCATCTTACTATTGATACAAGGTTTCGCGCGCCCATTTATTTACATAATCTTCAGTTCGAGCAAACAACGAAAATGCATTGGGCCATTTTTGTTATTAGGGGACTGGTGGGTGCTGACAACATTCAAAATTCCATTCTTAGTTTAATTTGAGAAGAAGGTGTTTTTGTTTGCCAGTATTTGCATAGAGCAAGGCAATGGCGAAATCCATGGACGTGGACACAAAACAAGAAGTAATTGGCATTAATGATGAGGATCTATTCAGGGTTGCAGAGGCTGGAGATTCAGGGGTATTTGAGAAGTTCTCAAGGAACGAGGTGGATAATTAACAGGGTGAGATCAATAAGGAATGAGGACGCATGTTCTGTCCTCCATGTCGCAGCTGTTGCAAGCCATCACCAGGTCGTTCGCATATTATCAGTACTTGATCCATCTGTAAGTGGCGTGATCAATGGTGACGAGGAAGGGTGGACTCCACTCCATTCTGTTGTGAGCAGTGGGCATGCTAAATTTGTGGAATCATTATTGTAAGCATGGGATAAGGTGTCATATGCATACAAAATATGCTCAGGTAAGAGGCTCAGGTTCCCCGAGAGGATACGCCCCCATTGTTTTCTCTCATTAGACTATATCCTATCTCATTTCTCTGGATATGATGTCAGGGCAGGTAAGAGTTTTGTGAGGTGCACTTCCATTTCCTATTAACACGATGTGATATATATTGAGTTCCATGGATTCATCTTATGTTAATAATGGTGCATTGCATTATTTATTTGATGATAAATACTTTGCAGGCATCAACAAACGAAGAGTCACTCTCCAATGTTCTTCAGTTCCATGGATAGGTTATATCCACTTAACTCATCTCTATCTGTATGTTTTAGTTTGTAGCAGGTTTGAAATCGTCTAATATGAGTCATATTTATCACTCAGGGCAAGCACCGACACAGTGGATTACGCCCAGAAGGTGATATATACGATTAGGCCATTAGGTTTTGAACTGATTTTGTATTCCTGTCTGATTGATCCTGACATAACTATTATTATGCAGAGTGTCCATCTGCATGCTCATTCAAGTGTTCGAAAACTCAATACTGAAAGTCGTGTATGTTCTACTATCAGAAATGTTGTTCCACATGTCGTTGTGTTCCTCTGGGCACCTATGGCCAGCAGGTAAAAACTACTCTATAATTTTTTTTTTAATTTTATAGTATACTCGTTTTATTAGTTATATTTTATGGCATTTATAAAATAAAAATATACATAAATAAGTTTTAGCGCTTGAACCCTGGTGTCAATTTCAAACTGATTTCTATTATTTATATTTAAATCTAGTAGGTAAAAAAAAAATTAATCTAGTTTTGGGCAGAGCATAATTTATATATCTTTGTTTTATTGTTTGGTATGTTCAATATGTATAAAATTATACTAATTTCAATTGGGCATATTGTTTATATATAGATCTGTGTAAAATAAAAAATAAAAATAAAAATTGTGTTTTTGGCTTGCAGGTTAGGTGGAGCTAGAGCCGGAACTTGGAACTTCATCTAATTAAAGGGTTTTAGGGTTGTTTAAATTTCTGAGTGGGTACAGTTTCATTCCTAAGTTGGGTAGGCAGTTAGGTAGGCCCTTAAGGCTCCAGTGATTCAAACTAAAGCTCTGATACCATGTTTAGGAACCTAAATTTAATTAAGCCAAAAACAATTTCATACAATTAAACATAGAATTTCTTTCAATGCATAAATAATTCATTAATCATCATATAAGAATTTAATATTCAACAGAAGTTAAATTTATCCACAGCATGAAAATAAATTACATAATCATCCACATAACCCAACAAATTCATAACTAAAAATACCTTTGCCTGATGCTAATTCCCGTTGATCTGGTTGTCCTCTCTGCTTCTTTGCCCAGCCTGATGCACTGACCAAACCCTACCCAAAACCGACTAATCACCCAGCCAGCTAGGCGAAGCCTGTCCAAATCCCTAGCTCCAGGATTCCGTAAGGAGTCCTAGCCCCCGAACCCAAAACTCCTAGCATCCTGGTGCCCCCTTCCACAGTTCACCAAACCCCCAAAACCCAACCCCAAAACCAGAAAATATCCAACAACAGAAATACAGTCCTCTCCTCCCCAATTTTTCATAATGATCACCCGTTGGACTCTTCCCAGTCATATCTCCCCCCATTCACCGACTCCCTATCCTCCATTAATTACCTTATCCTCCCCATTATTACCTTATCCCATTCATCTATTACCTTATCTGATTCCTTTATTACCTTATCTGATTCCTTTATTACCTTATCCTTCCACCCCATGCTTCATTCCCCCCCTGCATACGTAAAGTCTTATCATAAATAATTTAAAGTTATTCAGCCATTTAATTCATTACCCAAATCTTTGAATGTGTTAAGTAATCATTTAATTAATTAATCGACATTTATTAAACAATAAATAAACAATATTATTAATAGTTAATCATTAATTAACTAATACACATTAAGACAATTAATTATTTAATTAACTATACTTAATAAACCCTATGCAACTATCTAACCAAGGTTGTTACAAACAGCTGGTAAATTTCTATTCACTGAGACACTTCAGGTACTACACACACTTGCTGAGAATGCTCTTGAAGTTGAATAAGAATGAATTCACTGAAGCCGCATTCATCTAGAATAAATGCAAAAGGATCACCATGCTTATTTTCATAAACAAGATCATGTCCAAGGTTTATAGTCTCATCTTCGGCACAGACCTGCCAAGGGTTTTGGAAGAAATGAAAATCTCTTTGCAACCCAATCCAGAGAATAGGGTGGGAGATTGGATGTTGTTCACACACTCTACTGTAATTTGGGTATATGGTTATCAAGAAGGACCTTACCTTTTTCCTGTCTTCCTAACTCCCAGAGTCTTTTCCATAGATTTCATCAGGCAAAGAATTATTTCGGAGATAGAGCACTTTCTGAAAACGCACAAAGCATCTAACTTAAAATTTCCTTTCATAATAGGGCCCTTTGTGGTAAAGACCATGTCTTGTTTACCTCAGATCCAAGACAAACTCAATGGATTTGGGTTTACATAGTTATAAGGGATGAAATATGATCCCCATCAGATCATATCTAAAAGAAGACTGATGAGCAGACAAGGCCCCTACGAGCACGAGCATGTGGAAGGATTTGATGAACTGGCTAAGCGAGAAACCTATGCAGATATGCAAGTCACTTTGCACCCTGATCAGACACAACAAACAGAGTCTTACCCTCAACATATTTGGACTCAGAAAACTTCCTCAAAGCTGATTATTAAAGCTCCAATGATGAGTGTTTATAACAAGAGGAGTAGTTCAGAGGCACTGAGTGCCAGTAGTCAGCAAAATATTCTCAATAAAATGAAAATTACACCATCCGCTCAGATAGTATACCTGGAAGAAGAAGAAACTAAAGAGAAAACGATCATGGATATGGTGGAAAGAGTAACCAAGAACGAAGTGGCTAGTACAGGAAGCATGCCACAGAGTGAAAGCAGCTCAAGGGTTTTCAGCAACAAGAAACATGTATTTGGCAAGACACCTGGGGAAGTCTACCAATCCAAAAAAGACTTAATGAATAAGTATGTTGTGAAGGGAAGTATGGACAATATTGAAATAAGAGACTTGTTGCCTGAGGTAGAGAAGATTTCCCAGCATAAGACTTCTATGTTTTTAGTCAGGTGTGTGGAAAGAAAGACATTTAACATAGCAATAGTCGATGATGATAAAGTGTCTGAAATCAAGATGCATTATGAAAATATTGGTGCCCCATACAAAGTAAAGTTTCACAGGAATGTCAGTGACATGCTATATTCAAACTACCTGAGTTTGAGTCTAAGGGTTTCAAGATTGAAAACACATGCACTAAAATTGGATGGACAATTGAAGCGGGAGAAAGAATCCAGCAAGGCCTGGTAGAAACAGGTCAAAAGATTGGAATCTAAAGGCCCTCGAGGGGTAAAGGCTTATTTATATGAGAAAGAGAAGATGATCTAAAGCCTAAAGAAAAATTTGAAGATGTCTTCCATAGAACATCCACAGACAGTAGAGCTAGCTTCTCTAGAGAAAGAAAAGGAGACATTCAGACAAGAAGCACTAAATTACAAAGCTAAAGTGTTGCAGCTAGAAAATGAGAAAGAGAATTGGTCACAAGGACAAGTAGCAACATGAGATATGGATGTCATTGTACCTTCTAATACAGAAGTTTGATCAAGCAATGATGGATTGGTTCAGGCTATGTCCCAAGTAATCTTGAAGATAGGGGAGATCAACAACCTTAATGAGGTCATAGAAAATCTGCAGCAAGAGATGAAAACGAAGGTAGAAAGGATGGCCCAATTTCAAAAAGATAGTCAAGATTTGCAAGAGAGGGTGAACAAATTGAAAATGAGGTTGAAGGGTAAAGGACTTTTGCAAGGAGCTAAACATGTAATTTGGGATTTTGTTGCTACTGAAGCTGCTAAGTTCAGGGTTTACCTAAATTTTATAAATGACAAAGACAACATGGTTGTCACTGCCCAAAGTAGATGTATTGTTGTTGATGAGACACTGGAAAAAAATCCCTCAGAGTGGGCCCAGAACACTATTAACTTTCTGAATTATGTGTCCACTACTGATCTTCAAACCATTGGGGTAAAGGACAGAACTTCACTGATCATTTGGGCAAGGAGGATCATCGCTAAACACAATTTTCTCAAATTGGTTCAAATCAAAGCTATGCAAATGGAGCAGGGCATACAAGAGTTTAAAGATACATTTGAACAATTTTTTATCAAGGGCCTCCCACCATTTTAGGATGGTAAAGGGAAATTATACAATCAAGAGGAATAGAATTCTCTCCTCACTTAGCTCAGAATGGATCATTCAAAATTTGAAGGCATGAAAGAGAACCTGAAGGGGCCCAGTTTGGTGGAATATTTGGCTGCAGACTTT
The DNA here is from genome assembly GCA_009831015.1 of Picea engelmannii. Classification (NCBI taxonomy): domain Eukaryota; kingdom Viridiplantae; phylum Streptophyta; class Pinopsida; order Pinales; family Pinaceae; genus Picea; species Picea engelmannii. The sequence goes on from ML781798.1 coordinate 487,524, forward strand.
GAGATTTTGAATCAGTTCAAGACAGTGAAGATCAAGTTGCCAACTATGTCTTACACTACCTGCATTGACCTACAGATTCTAATAAAGGAGATTATGGATTACGATATTCCTTCTGATTCACAGTGGAAGGAGATCGTACGGTTAAGAAAGACGAAATGTAGTTTTCCAGGAACCAGTAAGTAACTTCCAAGTGTCACTAAACTGGAAAATTTGACAGGAGATTTGAGCAGGAAAGATGGCACTAAGGAAGCTGAGCAGTCAGAGAGATCCTTCCCTAGTCTGTGAAATGTTTTATGCTTAATCATTGTAAATCGGTTCATATGACGAGACTGTCAGTTGAAATTATTATAGTCGGTTTTAGAAGCTGAAACATTTCGGTTTTAGAAGCTGAAACGTTTTGGTTTCATCCATTGTAATCGAATTGTATAAGTACTAGGAATTTTGAATGAATTAATGTTGGCAGAAGTGCAAGGGCACCTTTTTGTTGCTTCTAAACTCTATTGTAATTTTCGGGAGCTGAATTGAATATACATGAAAAAGATTTTGAAGTCTCTATGAAACGATTCTAATGGTGGTGATATGAGTTTTTTCTTCTCTCATCGTATGTATTTCATGTTATTATTTATTTCCATTTGCACTATATTATGTTTAAATTGGATAGTTAAAAGCTCAGAATTCATCTTGTGATGCTCGTGGCTTAAGCAATTTAAACTATGCAAATTTTCTCTTAACTAATTTAGAATTCATTTTAGTAATGCTCTAATGTAGTTATTTGTTTTCTCTTTCTTCTTACACTGTCCTTAAACTCAATTAATAACTCAGATTCATTGCCTCATTTATCCTTTATCCTCTGGAGAGTTCTACTGGCCAGTCATTGTTTTCATTCAATTTTAGAATTTTGACTCCATAGACCTGAGTGTTCCTCCCCTTCTTTGCCAACAAATTTTATAAAAACCCCCAAAACAATCTGAATCTAGCCATTGATTTCCAAAGATATATCAAGTGACACTAGAGATCCCTCTCTAATTTGAGAAGGCTAGTGCCCATCTCTAAAGTAGGTTGAAACAGTTACCTCTGCCATTTTTCTATCATCCAGACAAAATTTACAGAGTGCTAACACTCCCTACGAACACCATTAAAGCTTTGAATTGAGTTGAATACATACAATTTTGGCCCTATGAGCACCCAATCAACCTCTGAACATGAAATTCGACCCTCCTTGGTCAAATTATGCATGAATTTCACTGTAGAAATTGGGGCTTTTTCCCAATTTCACCCAATTCCACCATGATTGTATTGTAATTTCCAAATTTCACCTAATTACACCCTGAAAATTCCCAGTAAAATATTCAATTGATTGTTTTTAATTCATGGGTTCAATTCCATCGAATTACCCATGAATTCTTCCCAAATTTCTCTACATTAATTTCATCAAACAATTTGCAGATATCCCTTTTTTACATTTCATCAAACGATTTGCAAGAATACTCTGTAAATTTCACTTATATGCTCTATGTTTGGCCCATGCAGGCTTAGTATTGAAACTAGGGCTCTGATCCCACATTGTAGCATCCCCATCCCTAAGCTGGGAAATGCCACATAAAATTTCTCCCTCTCTAATACCAATTAATTAAAATTAAAATTCTCTGCATATGAACCAGGGATGATTTTAAGGATGGAAAATTATTTTTAAATGTAGAAACCTTGGCGAATCCTACTAATCCTTCATATGCCAACTATAAATGAATGGCCATATTTTTGTAAAAATATTCAAATTTCTAAGGATTTTATATAGTTTTTATAAAAGTTTGGCGATTTTTTAGGTAAAATAATTTTATCCTATAGAATTTGGGCGAATCATTTTTAAAATAGCGAATCTCGTTTTTGGAAAAACAATGGAAAATTAGCCCATGAGCGAAATTTAGCCAAATTATGAACAAAGATGCATTTCTAACAACAGTAATTCCCAAACATAATTATAATAGAAAACCCATAACAGAAATATCATAAATAATAACACAACATGTAAAACAAACACATAGATGACACTTATATTATGAATTAAATCACCAATTACGTGAAAACCTCAAACTTTCCTCCCAGCCATAGAATTTACTACTCATAAATTCTCAGTAGTAGGTCACCCTCGAGCTGGGGATAGAAAATCCACCAGGGAAGCCTTCTTAATCCAAAATAATTTCTATCCAAAAAAGTAAAACTTATGTTAAGGTTCCAACTACTACAACTAGCCTACATCCTCTCATTTCCCATAGTCTGTCCCACCCTAGGAAGTGTGCCCCTTCTCTGCTCAATAGTCCTTCGGCTACCCCACTTCCCTTTTGGGGCTTCGAGAACAAGACAAATAGAAATTATCAGAGCTCTGCATCTATTTCCCAACATCCAGGGAATAATTCCCAGCAGTCCTCTCACCTGGAGACAATGCTGACAGGCATGACAACTCGCTTCTTCCATGTACTCACATGCTTGACAATATGCTTCTTCAACTCAAATTAACCTGGTTTTACTGGCTACCAATAGTTCCAAAGATTCCCTAGTATAGATATGATTTATGGATGTAGGAAGGAACAAATGGAAGTATAAAATCATGGGAATAATAATGGAAAATTACACTAAGTTCCCACAATATATGTGCATGTCCCTAAATTGACACTTGTCATGTTGGGAACTACCTTGGGCCCACTTGTGGTACATTCCCCCACCTTAGTAACTTAGGATAAAATAAGATATATACTTTGGGAAATATTAATATAGTGTTTCCTTAGACTTAATCCCCCTTAGCTTATCCCCTATTCCTAGACTCTTAACTGCCCTTCCCTTCTAGTGGAGTTTACCCCCCCATACTCTTTTGTTTGGTTAGTTTGCAGTAGTGATGTATTTTTATTAATGATATGGGAATGATTACATATTACAATGATAGGCTTGTTTTCCTTTCCACATTCTGGGATCTCGAACATAATAACCACATAGGCACTCTAGCCCAAAACATATTTACAATGGCACTCTAGCCCAAAACATCTTGGATCACCAACCTATACATACATTTACAATTGGGGTTCGACCTAGGGGTATCACAAACAAACAGATTTTGAGAGCACTAGCTTCATAGAGAAGTTTTATAAATTCCCTATAGTCCATAATTTGGTTGGTAGCAGGACTGAGGAATGAACCTCCTAAAATCAGAATTTGTTCAATGGGTGATAAGATCACCCATGCAACAAAAGTGATGTTCCATGTGCTATAACTAGCCCTGTCTATGAAAACTATATAGATCAGGATAGAAATTGAAAACTACAAATCAAGGACCAAGCATGATAATCATATGAATTGCAACAACCAAATGCCAAAAATGAAAAGGATCTAAAGTACAAAAATTTAAAAATACAACATGGTACAAAGCTGCTCCAAGTGGAAATCGGTGGCTATCCACCTCTTCCACCAAATAACCATGGTAATTGTTTCTTTTTACCATTGGGAATATACACCAATGGTATTTGGTGGGAAAAATAATAATAAATGTAGAAAATCCATGTGCGTAGTATTGTTTTTTAACCCATGGAATTCACCCATGGAAATTCACCCATGATATTCACCCATGGTAATTCACCTATGGTATTCACCCATGGTTTTTTTTTTATCCCATGGTATTTGAAAAACAAAACACATAAAAATTAAATAATTAGAAGACATGAAAAAATAACAATTAAATAATGAAAAGGAATGAGTCCTACCAGGACCCCATAATTACTATATATACGGGCCTCTTATTATAAAGAATATCATTCCATTCATGATGTAGCTCTAAATATTCTTCCATTTAATCAAAAAAGTTTATGTCTTGCCATATTGTTTTCCTTATTTGATTTTGTCGCATTTACTCTATTTTGTTCACATTACTTGCCTATTTCCCATTCTATCCCTTTTACAATTTGGATCAGTGGTATTAGAGGAGTCTTCTCCTTGTCATTATTAGTGCATGTCCTCGATGAGGTCATGGTATAGAGATTTTGGTCTTGAGATTGTTTCTCTTGAGTACAACCACTCTCACCCACCCAAGAAACCTACAATGGAGGAAGAAAATTGATACGACTAAGAAGGAGATCCTATCAATCCAATGCTCGAGAAAGACCTCATGCAACAGAGGGAAGAAATGATGGGGAATTTTTCCCAAATCCTTCGACTATTTCTGATAAAAATAGACACATTGTCGTTAAACAACCACTTTGGAAGCACCGCCCCTTTCATGGTACAATTTAATTTTGATATTCCTATGTTTGAAGGTCAGATATATGTTGATGCTTTGGAAAAGTGGTTGAACCTACCAGAAGGTTATTTCTATGTCCACAATTTTTACGATACAGAAAAGATCACCTTTGCACTCCTTAAGGATGTCCTGCATGTGAAGAATTGGTGGCAAAATTATTGTGATCAAAATTCCACAGAGGAGTCTATAATTTCTGAGGTCTAACCCAATTAATTTTTTTTATGGATGTCATTAAGGAACAATATTACCATGTTGGAAACTATGATGAACAATACATGAGATGTACTGCACTGCATCAAGAGGGGGGCCAAGCAATGCCAAAGTTCATAAATACCTTCCATACCTTAAGCACCAATTTGGGTATCAAATACTCTAAGCAACATCTGGTTCTAAAATACTATGGGGTTCTACATTGGTACATACAAATAGAAATGGATTTTATGGACATCTCATCATTAGAAGCTACCTATCGATATGATGTCAAAATAGAGAAAAACTTTAAGTAGCTGAACAAGAAGGAGTCTGGGTCTGCAAATACGCAACAACCGAAGTATGGTAAAGGTGACCCAAACTCACATAATGGTTAACCTCAAGACAACCAATCCAAGATGTGAGAAAATAATGGTAACAAGAAGACGAAGAAGGAAACTGGAAAGTGGTGCAATTTCCACAAAATCCCTTAGCACAATACTGTTGAATGTCACTCGAAACAATCATTGGTGGTCGAGCTCAAAGAAAAAGAATCGATCCCTGAATTGGAATTTGATTCAAAAAATAGAAAAAGAAAACATATCATTCATGCATAACCCACTGCTACAATCACGACCACAACGATCCAACCGGAAGAACCAAAGGAGCTTGAAGAGGGGGAGTGCCTCTTCGATTCACATATGTGGGTGAAGGGGACCCCACTGCATTTCATTGTTGATAACATAAGACAAAAGAACCCCTTCTCAGTAGAGGTCATCAAGCAGTTAGATTTGTCGACAACACCACACCCACAACCATACAACATCAAGTGGATTTCCTAGAGATGTGATCTCTATGTCATCCAATAGTGTTGTCTTTCCTACAATATCAAGACCTTCAAGGATGAGGTATTGTGTGATGGTGCCCCACTAGAATTATGTGATGTTGTTTTAGGCCAACCATATATGTGTAAGTGTCATGTTATTTATGAGTCTCTACCTTGTAGTTCCATTATTACTTTTGGGGGTCATATCTAGAGGGTACTAGAGGTAGTTCCAACTATTTTCTTGACAACACAGTGTCACAAAGTAATCTCTCATACCACAAATTTTATCCTCTTCACGATCCAATAGGAAGGTGAACAGAAGGACATTGTTATCACTATAGCCTTGGTACAAGACCTTTCTATCTAGCATAAGTAGGTCAACAAGATTGTATAAGAGTAAAAGGATATTCTTGCTTCACCTACGGGGGTGCCTCCACACCACCCATCCAAGAAAATCTATAATATAGCTCTTCATATATATATTGTCCATAGCCCTTTTCAGGCATGCTTTGGTTCCAACCATTAGCCCCCATTGATATATCTCTTCTTGCTTCATCTTCACCGATAGAACCTTCCCACACTAATACCAAGGTAGATTGTGTAGCCAGTTCTGTTGAAAAGATACAACACCTCCACCAACAGGTTCATGACATCCTTCCAAAGTTGACATCCTTCCACAATTCAAGTACAAGAAGGAAATCTACTTTAGTAAGGAAAGCGAATCACCAAGATTCAGATTCAGCAAAATTTTCCCCATATCTCAAGGGAAATTGACACAATGGGGACCATTGCTTCTTAAGGGGGGAGGACTGATCCAAGTGGAAATTGGTGGCCATCCACCTATTCCAAAAATCACCATGGAAATTGTTTCTTTTTACCATCAAGAATATACACCCATGGTATTTGTTGGGAAAAAGAACAATAAATATTAATAATAGGTCCAAACTTCCTTGCCCCTAACTTTCAGTAATATTGTTCATAAACCAAAACTAGGTCTCCTTCAATGAATATGTGAGGATGAACACTTTTATTATATTTGGATTTGATATGATTCTTATGAGTCTTATTATCCAATGAAACATCTTGATGATATTCATCAAGATGGGCCAAATAAATGAGATGCTCCTCCTCCATATAGGTATTAGGAAATATTTATATTACTAGCTTTCATGAAGTTATTTCACATTGAATTGATAAAATTAAATCTACTCCATGTGTTGGGCGCATGATTTTCACCCTTGTTTCCATTCATTTACCTTGTTTTGGTGATACTCTAAGTCATCTCTTACCCTATTTTTACAATATATTTCATGTGACTTCATGATTTAACCCAAGGTATAACCTTTTATGAATTGCATTATTTAAGTAGTAATACAGGTTGTTAAGTAGTTTAATAATGGTATGGCTTGGAATCCTATACTTGCAGGATAAGAACAAGTTGTGTCTATTCAAGACCTAATGTTGTTACTCCTTCTCGAGCCCAGATGATATTATTTTTTTATATGATTTTACTTCTAGATGTTGTCACTCTTGGAGCTACAATGTTGTCACTTCCATGATCACGTTGATACTTGAGAATTTGGTCTTTGACCAATGCTCAAGTATAGGAGCATACAATCACTAGCATGGAAAGAATGAGTCACCAGAAGGAACGAGAAAGTACCAACCGTTGCAACTATTTTTGGATTTGATGTGATGTACCTCGAATAGTTAATAGAACAAGAAAATATAGTGTGCAAGTAACAGGAACATCAAATATAGAGAATAAATAGAATATTGATATCACAAAAAAATTTGTTCACTTGCCTCTTCGAGGGAGTAACTTCCAAATGACCAAAACTCTCTTACAATAATCCTCAACAACTCACAATGGAGAGATTTATTCTTTAAATATAGTTCACAACCAAAAATACCACGAGCCAATACTATGGGCCAATACCATTGGCTAATACCAAGGGACAATACCATGTGTTATCCATAACTAACTTATAACATTCCACTAACCAACCTCCTAACTACTTGTATTCTTGTTAATAATGAGGGTTGACCACTTATTACAATGACAACTAACTAATGACTAACTATGAGGGCTTAGGGATGGATCCTAACATGCTCACTCACTTCAAAAGCATCATTTTCCTCAAGGTTGAAGATGTAGAAATTGTTGCAGGATGGCAGTTGGTTCCCACGTTGCATCCTCTGGATATGTGTTCTTCCATTTGATTAACACTTCTTTGATAGTTCAGCCCTGTAGGTGATACTCTTGCATGTTGAGGATAGATTTGGGATGAAACCAAATGGAGTCTTCTTCATATAGTTCTAGTAGTATGGTTTGAACTCAACAATTCTAACCCATCGCTTTCTTCAAATAGGAAAGATGGAACACCAGATGTATTTTGGAGGCAACTGGAAATGCAAGTTTGTAAGAAACTATACCAAAGCATTTGAGAATCTGATAGGGGCCATAAAATTTGGGTGCCAACTTGTGATGGACTTTAGCTTTGAGTGATGTTTGCTTGTAAGGTTGGAGTCAGAGAAACAATTGATCACCCTCTTGGTAAGCCCTTTTAGAGCATTGCTGGTCAACTTTTTGCTTCATACGATTTTGGGCCATGTGGAGGTTTTCCTTGAGATCTGCGAGGGTAAATTCCCTACCTTGTATCAACTTGTCAATATCTTGGACCTTTGATGTTCTTAAAAGATAGGAAATTATTGTAGGGGGTTTTTGGCCATACATTGTTTCATATGGTGTCATTTTGGTGGTTGTACGACTTTTTACCTGCTTTGGGAAGGTGTTGTGGGTGGGAAATCCCTCCTACGAACTAGCACTAAGGGTTTAATCATGCATGCAGAAAATGACCATTTTAAGGCATCTACTTTTTTCCTATTCTCCCAACACAAAACCCCACATTCATGCAATACAAAGGTGCAAACAAGATTAGGTAAATCTACCTTAAATCCTTCATTTGATGTCAATCCCTTCACTTTCACTCGCTCCTTGACTGCAAGCCTCCTCCCAAAGCTGACTTGCATTCACACATGGACAAACAAAGAGCTGCAAACATGCATTTCATATACTAATTGTTGGGTTAGATGTGACAATATCATGAAATAAATTCATGATTTGAACACATGATATGGTGGGACGAAAAAATCATTCCTTTTTGTATTAATCTTCACAAGAGTGAACTTTACAATATGTGGTCGGCACTGCTCCTCGATTATGGTCCTGGGCTCCTCTTCAACTATGCTCCAAATGATTTTGTATATGCTTGTCCTCACACAATAGTTGCAAAATTTGAGGCTAGGGGAATGATAATTCGAGTAGAGTTTCTTTACTATGATTTTCCTCTTCTCAAATGGGACCCCTACCCCTTATTTTATAGGCTAGAAGGAGTTAGGTATTTAGTTGAGTGATTGTCCATGCATGGTCGAAAGGTTTAGTTAACTTACCCAAAACTGTGTGTTTCGTCAACAACTTTCCATTTTTCGTGCTTTTGTAGGTACACGCGGGTTGTAATGGGATAGCTAGCATGTACACGTGCGTTGTAGTGGGTCAACTAGAGTGTACATGATGGTTGTAGTGGGTCAGCTAGCGTGTGCCTTTAAAAAAGGTGTTTTTAAGAAGAAATGTCCAGTATTGTCTTGGAAAAGAAGGCAAATGAGATGGCCTGATGCCAGGTAAGCATGTCTAGTGAAAATTAGGGTTATAAAAGATGCCCCCTAATGTGTGAGGTCAGAAGAGAATCTTATGGCCAAAATACATTATCAATCTTTATCAGTGTACCAAACCAGTGAGCCCAGGGACTAGAATGCGGGAGGTGTCATCTACAAAATAACAATTGTCTCACTGAGGTAGGCATACCCATGCTCGGAATGAAATAAAATCATGGCTACCAATCAAATACACTGTATATCCATTTCATATAAATATATAAAGTGTATCCAAGAGAAATACACAGTGGATCTACATCTCAAAATCAAAAATATATACATGTGTAGTATCCATCTTCTAGAAGTTGATAAGGCATGATGGCTGGAGATGAGGTCTTAAAAGCTCGAGCATCAACTTCAAAATCTTCAAAACTAGGGTAGGCATGTAATATGAGTGTACAACTTCACTACCCAGAGGTCTTCGATGGCTTGTCAGGAACTAACTAGAGGATTTTGATGATCAGGTTGAGGGCTTCATGGATTTCGAACAAAGACTTGATTGGGATTTCAGGATGACCGGGCATGAGGGTAAGAGACAAGCTACAGAGGGGGCCGACTCAAGGTTGGTAATAAAATCCCTTCGACAATTGCATGACATAAGATGAGACTCAGGAAACATGATATTTTGACATAAGTTCACGATGAAGGAGGCATCACAAACTCTCCATATGTTTGGAAGAATAACCAAATCGAGGAGGACACATCTCTATGTAGGGATAACAACTTCCTAAGGTCATATTAAATCCCAAGGATTTGATGAAGAAACGGAAGGATGTTCTTTGTCCAAGGGAAACTCATTGTGTTGCTAATAAAAATAAAATACTTTTCCCTTCCTCCTTTTGGGGTATATTTGATTTTTTTGTCTTTTTCAATAATTTTGGAAAGCTTGAAAAGGAATAAAAGAATGCTACGTTACAAAGGAGGATTGAGTGTCGCAAACATACTAGTTCCAAGTGCACGAAACACAGGGATGCTCAGGGAAAAATGGACATATGCAGGAAAAGGACACTCAGGAAAAATCCCCCAGGGGTCAAAGGTGTCAAGATGATGAGGCAAAGTGCTACAGGGCTTGTGTATAAGGCATGCTTCAGATGGTTCAGTTGAGAGAAACATGGAGCCGTAATTAGGCCAAAGACGCAGGTATGCAAACGTGGTTAACAAAACACACAATGGTAACGTCCTTCGATGTAATTTTAACGAGCCCAGAGAAGGTAAACTCGACGGTTTTTCATATTTAGAGAGTCTGCAAAAACGTAAAAGGAGACTCTGATGGGTACCTTTTTCGAAGATAGTCTAGTCAGCTCGAAAAAGGGGTAAACTAGCACCGACCAGACGTTTATTCAAAACCATTTTAACGAGTGTGATAAAGACAAGGTCACTCGACAATTTTTTCATTTTTAAGGAGTCTAAAAAATCTTAACTATTGACTCCGTCGGGAATGTTCTTCTGGACCATTTTAACGAGTGTGAAAGAATAAGGTCACTTGGAGATCTTTTCAATTTTAGGGAGTCTGAAAAGAGCTTAACTATGGACTCCATGGGGGTTCCTTTTTCATAAACTTAGTCCCTCATGCCAGAAAAAGGGTTAAAATTATACCTGAGAGTACTCTTCTAGAGAACCAAGGCTCCTAGAGTATACCTTTGTTCATACAGTTGACCATCCGAACCGAAAAAGGGGTAAACTACCGTCGGAAAGACGTGACTTCAAATTTCAGTTTAGCGAGCATGAAGGTCAACAAGATCGCTCGACAATCTTTTCACGTTTAGAGGGTTTGAAAAGAGCTTAAAAGAAGACCCGTTAAGTTTTGGGAGTCCCGAGGGTGAGGTCAAGAGTGATAAGGAATCATGCAAATGAGACTTAAAACTCGTAATCAGGAAAAACTAGTAAGGACTCCCGGGCCTATAATCGTTAGTGATAGCATGGACACCGAAATGCAAATAGGATCTACCGAGGGAATCCATGTTAAGGTAGGCTCTACCACTAAATTGAGACACTCATAAAGTGGCAATGATGGTTCCATGTTGCAACTCGGTGGGATCGATCCTATGGCAAAGTAGAAAAGACAACAAGATGCAGAAAGTGGAGGTGGAATCCTATCTTAAATGCAATGAGTTGGAAAAAATGGATTTTTACCAAAGGACCTTCAAAATGACCCAAAAATCCAAAAAATTTCCCAATACCCAAAGAACACTTCTCGTGACAATCCAAAGAAAACTCCCGAACCATACTAAATGATTTTCAGTTTAGAAAAAATGACAAAAGGGTCCAAAAATTGACAAAAAGAGGCCAAAAATTCTATAAATAGAAGCTGGCAGCTCACTATCACCATTGCTAATTGAGAAATTGACTAAAATCCAAAACTACCCCTTTGTGAAAAGAGTTGATTCTGGGAGCTTCAGTGGACGAAACGACCATCCGCTTGGACCAAGTAAGTACTCACTACCCCTGCTTGCATTTTAATTCTTTCTTTATGCATTTAAGTTCATTTTTTGGGGGGGTTTCAACCTTTAAAAGGTAGGCCCTACGTCCACGCGGGATGTATTGAGTGTACACGCGGGCTGCCTTATGACAACCCGAGTGTACACGCTACTGTGAGCACTACAGCCTGCGTGGACCTTCTAGTTAGTGTAAAAAAATAAAAAAAACAAGAGTTAACCCTCCTAAACTTTGTCTATTTGCAGGATGTATGTTCACTGGAGGGAAAGAGAGCATGAGGATATTGATGTGGTGGTCGATGAGGACCCTGATGCTCTTGTTGCACTATTGCAGTGTGGTTTGTTAAAGTTTTTCCATTGCCCTTTAATGCAAGCACAACCTAGGCTACTAAATGCCTTGGTGGACTATTGGCATCACGATGCTGAGGCCTTTATGCGAGAGGGGGAAGTCGTTGGCTCCAACGACAGAGGATATATACTTCCTGACTAGCCTCTTGAGGAGAGGGGAACCAGTCAATTTTCATACCTTTCCTTTCGGGCCTCATAACATATCGTAGTTGATTGGACTCCATTGTGAAGCCGATACTGACAAAACGAGCTCGCAAATGCCAATAAGAAAGATCTCTAACTTATCACTAAAAGTGATAGTGTTTCTCATTGGGAGTACTACCAGGTCCGCGTCTTTTCATCAGGCTTCCCATGCACACATGAATTGTGCAGTTCAATGCTTAAATGCACAAGTATTTGACTGGAGCACCACCTTATTGGATTGTTGAAGAGGCAATTAACAGAGTGTTGAATGTGGAATCAGGGGAACTTCGGGTTTGGGGCGATTCTTTGTGCTTTCGTATTTGAGAGAGTGCCCAATTTCAGTCCTAGAGAGACTATACGAGGGCATGAGGCCTCTCTCCCCACATTATGTAGATGTGTGGCATTGTTGTCATGACAGGGGGGAGGGAGGACCATTGAGGCCTTTGATAACAAGTTCTTTTCTTGGTGGGCACGACAGATTCTGGTCATAGAGGACTACCACTATGCCAGGATTGACTTCTTTAGATATCCTAAGATACCAGTACCTCCCGGAGAGCAGCGAGGAGATGTGGGTAAGTTTTCTTCGTTTTTTTTTTTAAATATATGTAATCTTTATGTTGTTTTATATCTATATATTTTTTATATACACCAGAGTATCTGACAGATCTGTGTCTGTTATGTGCATATGTGGGGCCAGTGCAACCAGCGGACTATGTGAGGAACAGGCGACGTCCTCGACCAGAGGCTGCCCCAGCCACAACCGGTGGACCAGCAGCAGTAGGAGTACCTCCAGCCAGTGAGGCTGAGAGATTTTTGAGATGAGTAGAGAAAAAATTTACCGCACTTACTCGCACAATCCCCATGGCAGAGATCAAGGATCTACCGCCATCTATGCAGCCTCATGTAGTGGGGGCATCACAGATGTGGGTCTGACTTTTTCGGTGTTTGGAAAATGTCGTTGATCATTACAACAGGGTCAACATGCCCCGTCCTTAGTTAGGCTAGACTTGTCACGTGCCGAGGGCATTACTTGTATATTTTTTAGGGCATAAGCCCCATAACTTTTTACTGGACGTATTTTTGAGGCGCTTGTGCCCACACATGTACTTTGATATTTTTGATATTATATATGGATTTTTATGTCTTTATATGTCTTATGGATTACATTTGCGTTAAAAATGTATTTACATGTGCATTTCTATGTCTTTCTTATATGTGTGAGAGATGCCAATCTAAAATTTGATTAGCTAGAGTATCTATGACTTGATTTAATCTCCTAGGAACATGAAAATATGTAATATAATCAAAGCTTCGTTCTAAGAGACTTACCCTAAGGAACTGTCGGTGTAAAGTAGGATCATGAACACGGTAGACACTATTTAACTGAGACACAACCAGTTGAGCATCTAAATAGACCCGGAGGTGAGAGATACCAAGTGACAAAGAGTCACGAAACAATTCAATAACTGCGCTATATTCGGCGACATTGTTTGTGGTGTCGCCTAAAAAGATGCCTCCTGAAGATAACAATTGGCCCTGAGGTGTAAAAATTACCCAAGCTGCAGAGGCAAGCCTCCGAGTGTGCTGGCTAGCATCGTTTGTGAATCCAACGAAGACCTCTAATTCACTTGACATCTTCCACAATGACAAAAGATAACATAAAAGATGGCACGTCCATAAAACCAAAAGAAACCAAAAAGTAATAGTACAAAGACTATACATATGTTACAAAAAGTTACCCAAGGTGACTTACCTATGAGTAATACTTCTTAAGGTAGAGCCCATTTCTAGGCTCTACCAAATAATTTCCCTCAAAATCTACCAGACGATAAGCGCCCTTTTTTAGAACCTCTTTTACGATGAAATATCCGAACCACATGGGTTTGAACTTGCCTGCCCCCAGGAGGTCCTTATCTTGGTCATAGACCAGGACAAGGTTGCCTTCCGAGAAAATCCGAGGATGAATGGACCAATCATACTAGCACTTGAATTTTTGTTTGTGAGCTTCGTTAGCTAAGGCCGCATCACGACGCTACTCATTGAGTTGCTCGAGATATAATAAATGCTCTACAAGCGGTGAAGTGTCTGGAAATAACTGTACTACCAAATTTAGAGATGGGAACTGGCATTCTATGGGCAATACTGCTTCCATCCCGTAAACGAATTGAAAAGGTGAGAAATCGATTGCAGTCTTAAAAATTGTTTGGTAGGCCCATAATGTTGAGTATAACATCAAATGCCAATTTGGCTTGGCCAAATTGATCGTTCGTTGTAGGAAGGTCTTAAGAGATTTATTAACAACTTCCACCTGACCATTCACTTGAGGGTAGTAGGGTGACGAATGTTCTTTCCTGAACCCAAGCTTTGATGTTAACTCAGTTATCATTGTGTTCTAAAAGTGACTTCCATGGTCAGTGACAATCTCTCACGGGACACCAAACCGTGCTATAATCTGGTTAAACAAAAAGAGGGTGGAAGTCTCGCCATCATCTTTGAACGTTGGCATAGCTTCGACCCACTTAGCGAAGTAGTCTACTACTACTATGATATAACGGTGCCCCCTTGCTGAAGGAGGGTTGCAGGTAGTGTAATCAATCCTCCACTTGGTGAAGGGGCCAACAGTGATGATGGGAAACATGGGAGTGGGGTGTTCCCTCATCTTCCATGAGAAGATTTGACACTGGCGGCACTTCTTGACTAATGCGATACAATCTTTGATTATTGTCGGCTAGAAGTAACTGGCTTGTAAAATCTTTTGGGCTATTTCCAACCTAGAAAAATGATCGCCACATGCTCCAGTATGGAAATCATTAAGCATGATTTTCACTTCTTCATGAGTGAGGCACCGGCGAAGGATGAAATATACACCTCGATGATAGAGAGTATCTTCGAGTACGAGATAGTTCTTGGCCTGATGGCATATACGACGATGCTCATCATGAGAAGCCGATGCGGGGCACTTCAAAGTCTAGAGATAGACAAGTATATCTCCATACTAGGGGTCCGAAGATGCTATCAAAAACATGTTCCTTGAATAGGATACTCTTCGAGCATAATATCACCTGACTCGACCGAAAGTTTCCAGATGAGTTCTGCAAAGACCAGTGACTTTTTGGATTTCGCCGAAACGAAATCTAAGTCAAATTCCTGGAGGAAAACTATCCATCTACTGATATTTCTGCCAATTACCCATCGTGTCAACACATATTGAAACGGATTCACAATGGTAATGATGGTGGTCTTGTGAAACAAAATATAATGACGGAATCGTTGGACAACATGGACTACTGCCAACGCAATTTTTTTGATATAAGAATAATTGAGTTTCGGTCCAACCAGACCTCGACTCAGGTAATAAATCACATATTCTGAAAGCAAATCATCCTCCTTAACTAATACCATGTCGATGGTTGACTCTGTTGATGCCAAGTATAATAAGAAACCTTTGTTATAATTGGGTGGCCGAAGCAGAGGGGCAGTTGTGAGGACACATTTCAACGCTTTGAAGGAGCATTGAGCGGAATTGTACCAATGAAAAGGAACATCCTTCTTCAGTAAATGCATAAAGTCCTTTGTGATCTCGGCGTAGTTTGCAATG
The DNA here is from genome assembly GCA_009831015.1 of Picea engelmannii. Classification (NCBI taxonomy): domain Eukaryota; kingdom Viridiplantae; phylum Streptophyta; class Pinopsida; order Pinales; family Pinaceae; genus Picea; species Picea engelmannii. Next base: position 503,099 of record ML781798.1, read on the forward strand.
AAACACCGCAAAAAGTTCACTTTTCCCTGTAAACTCTGAAGTTGAAGGATTGTACGTGGGGGAGGAAAATGAACTATTGCCTCAACCTTGAGAGGATCGAGCATGATCCCTGTTGTTGAAAATATGAAACCAAGCAGACGGCGTGACGTCACGCAAAAACTGCATTTGTTGGGATTCAAGTGAATCTGGAAGTAGCGACATCGCTCAAAGATAAGTCAGAGGTGTGTGAGAGTGATGCTAAATCATCTAGGTAGGCCTCGACGATATGTTTGATATCGGAGAAAGAAAAAGACATGGCCCGCTGAAAGGTAGCTCCGGCATTTTTCAGACCAAAAGGCATCTTACGATATGTGAATTTACCCCATGTACAAATGAATGTTGTTTTGTGTTGGTCTTCAGGTTTGATTTGTATCTGATTATATCCCGAACAACCATCAATGAAAGAAAAGGCCTCACAACCTATGCATTCATCGACTATCTGGTCAATAAATGGTGTGGGGAAATTATCCTTTGGACAGGCTTTGTTCAAATCATGGAAGACAGTACATACGCAAATTGTACCCTGTTTTTTGTTAACCAGCACGGGGTTTGACACCCATTGGGTCAAATGGACAGGGTAGATAAAACCTGCCTTGAGCAGTTTCTTTACTTCAAACTTAATAGCTACTGATTTCTCAGGATTAACCAAACGAAACTTCTGCCGAACCAGATTAGCCTCAAGATAAGTCGTGATTTCATGTTCAACAATTTTTGGATCGATTCCTGGCATTTCCTCGTAAGACCAAGCAAAAACGTCGTGGAATTCCTTAAATAAATCTGTGTAGATTTGAATCTCTTCGGGAGAGCAGTCAGCTCTGACGAAAACATTCTCCACGATGCTAGGGGTTCTAGAGATGTTTATAGGTATAGTTTCGGCGATGATTGCCATATTACCCTCGGCATAAACAACATGTGTAGCCAAAGGATTGATAGGACAAGACCTATCTCCAGTCATAGTCAAGGTGAATTCCCCTGCTTAAATTATGATTAACCCTAGGAGGAAGTAAGATATGTGATCGAGATCATCCCAGGGTTTGTCTGGACTATTCATTGCTTCAATGATTGCTTCGTCTGAGGGAAAGACTAAGTATAAAGAATCTATATCAGCAAGGGAACCTTGAGGCCAAATAGGCTCTAGAATTGGATCTAACTCTTGTGTGGGAGTTGGATTGGGGTTGGCAGAAGCTTGCTGAACTAAAGAGTACGCCACTTCTACCGTGGAAAAGGGCATGGACATACCATGGTTCCTTGTCCCTTCCATCGTGTTCAATGGGTAAGGAAGAATCCATGGATCGTCAAAGTAAGTCGTGCAAAATGACGAAACTTGGAAAATATCAACCTTATGGTGGTCAGATATGAACTTAACATCGCCTTAAGGAAGTGGGTAATTGAAAGTACCCATCAAAGGTGGGCACAACCCAACCCCTATGTTGACGATGTTGGGTTGAGGGTTATCAATCATTGGGACCGCGGATGCCCCCAATGAAGGGTCAGGACGAGAGAAAGACAATTGATCAATGGTCACGATCCGACCCTCGTGTGGAAACAACAAGACCCAAAAAACTGTAACAACTATTGCTTGCATAGCATAGGTCCAACTCCTCTCTAACAAGAGATTGTATTCGAGAGATGCATCAACCACTTCAACCTCCACACACATGGTTTTCCCACCTAACAGCACGGGAAAAGAGGGGATAATTCCATGTGGTCGGAACGAACGACCATCGAAAGCGGTAAGAAGAGTAGGTGACAGAGACAAAGTGGGCTGGCCAATTTCCTTCCAACATGCCAAAGACATTACACATGTTGAGGCGCCCTCATCAACCATCGTGCGAAAAATGTTTCGAGTGAAATTTTTCGTGGTGTAAGGCACTACTATCTGGAATGCTACGTGGTAAGGGAGATGAGGTTTTAAGTCAATTGTATCAAGCATGATAGTACTCGGATTACAAGTCTCGACGGATCCTAAAGCAGCTAACAGAGCCTTTCTCTGGGAAGGGACGCTTTGGAGGACTTCCAAAGCAGACATCACACAAGGGGTTTGAGACAAATCCTCCACCATAGAGTAGTTATGGGCAGCCCTTGCATTTGGGTTGTGAGAAGCTTTCTTAAACATACCTTTTTGGATGTGTGTCATGGTTTCTCCAAACAACTTCTTGATCTGGAGAGGAAGAGATGGGTTTCCATATTCTTTACCATTCTCAGAGGTGCTTGGCTTGCTGTAATCATGTGCTCTAGTCGATATATAGGCATCACCTTTCATCATATACACATTCGCAGATGCAGGATTCTTTGAAGACGGAGGGAGTCCTTGGCTGCCGCCTTTCGCGCTTGCAGAGGCTTGAGTTAGATTTTGTCCATGTTGAAATGGGTTTGTTAACATAGCAGGCTATTGTTGTGACAATAACTTTTGGGCCTCTGCAAACTGAGGGAACTAGTGATTCGGGTGGTCTTCCGCGCACAGAATACATGGATACTTCGAATTCCTTTTTTTGGTGTTGCCCCCGCCAAAATTATTAGTGGGTTTCTTATCCCCATTAGCCTTCTTACATTGTTTCTTCTTTCCATCAGGTTGTTGGGTGGCCTTTGGATTTGTTTATTTCACATTGTGTACATCCGACATTTGGGTAGGGGGAGCAGCCGGAATAGTAATTTGGTTGGTCGTTGTATGTTGGATAGACAATTGCTGCAATTGTTTCGTCAGTTGTTCAGGGGACTTTTGTTTGTGTTGAACCAACAATACCATTGGCATGTGATCCAAATCTCTGTCTGGTTTTATCAATTATTTATCATGGTGCATCTGGCAAGATCTTGTACAATAGACCAGACTAAGAATAGATTAGCTCAAGTTGTTGAGCTCTCATGATTTCATCTTCTTCAGAAAACACCCCCGACGTTGCAACATATTTGGATAACTATGGGACCAAAGAATTAAGGAACCACTCAAGCAGGAATGCTGGTGGGACTAGAACCTTAATCAAACTCTTCCAAAGTCTCCATTCTCAGATGTGATTAGAGATATGGTCTGATTTTGTCTGTTTGAAATTGGACAGCAATTATGTGCTAGCGTCGTATCTCACAGGTAATTGGAAATGGTTTAGGAAATCCATTGCCAATTTTCCAAAGGAAGAGTATCTTGAGAGGTCGAACTCAATGTACCATTTCGCAACACTCCCAATGAGAGTACATTCAAACAATCACAATTATACAGAGTCATCTTTCAATGAATTAGATGAGAACCAAAGGTGACTAGTAGTCACATGATCTCCTGGATCTTCGTTAGGCTTGGCTTCGAACTTTGGTATGTCCGAAGGAAACTTCGTCGGCATAGGGGGCCAACATGGATCATGAAAGATAGGGTCGCTCAACAACCTTGTTAAGTCTAGCAAATGCAAGGTTGCCAGGAAAGGTAGTTTGGGTTGTTGGTGATAACCATGGAAAAAGGGGCCTAGAGTTTGACTGGCATCGGGTTGCCAGGAAAAGTTGGGTTGTTGGCCCGGGTTCTGGTAAAAACCATGGCCATTACTAGTGTATGGATTTTTCATTTGAGGAGACATCATCGGTTGATTCCTGAAATAGGATGTAGATGGTTGGGCGTACATTACATTTGGAGGATTTTGGGAAGGGTTGCCCCATGTCGATCCCATGGGCATAGGTATTGCACCTTGCCCGGGGTTCCATTGGTTGTGAAACGAGTTTCCCTCAATCAACATTCCTAACGAGGGAACTGATCCTTACCAAGCATTCCAAGGTCTCTATGCGGAAGAAGTTCCTGGGTGTGCCCCCCTGTGCAGGAATAGTACCCTGCATAGGATTAGGTTGTATGTAACCGAGGTTTCCCCTAGTCGGGAAAGAAACTAACGCGAAAGTGTTGATACCAAATGCACCGAACAAAGAAAACGGTGTTGAACCTACCAGCATATTATGAGAACGTGGTTCTTGAATCCCTGCTCCAAATGAACTATGGTGTGCGTTCGACCCAATGGATTGTTGGTGGGCATCGTCGAGAGAATGGGACGAAGGAGATATATGACCTCCTCTGTAAGGGAAAGCGTTAAAGGGAGATGAAGTGCCCCCCATGGGTCCTTGCAGAGGATTGTTAGAGTTCCCTGCCCCCAAACCTAAAGTCTATAAAGTGGAGTAGTAAAGTACAGGACTTGTACCTGATCTAAGCATCTCGTATGAAAACGGAGGGCCTGTCGCACTCTGTGTGAAAGGAGTAGTGACCACCGCCAAAGATGGGATCATACCATTGCTCGAGGTAGAGGCGGTCGAGACCATGGTGGATCGGACCAGCAACAGCAGGTTAGGAGGTGCAACACCCCCTGTGGTGACAGTCGTAGTGGGAATAGGAGAATTCCTGGAAGAAGTGGCAACATTTGTTTCCATTGCTGTGTGCGACAATGTCTAGTGCTCATAAGGATAAATATGTATGATGATGGGTGTCGAACAATCAGTGGTTGGAGTTTCGGGAGGACCGAGAGCATCCGCTCCAAGGTCTGAAATAGTTGGTTCCTCTGGATGTTGGTCGGGCATAGTTTCCTGTGACTCGGTTGCTTCAAAAGACCCTTGTTGGTCTAGATTTCTCCTTAGCGGTGGCGGGGGTGGATCCAGTGTAACCGATGGCAGTCCAAGAAGCCTTCATGACTGGCGGATCTCGTGATCTTCCACTGTGTAAGAATATCAAAGACACAATAAGAATTTCTATTCGTTCAAAAACAACACACACTAGAAAAAGTCCCTACGAGATAAAACAAGCACTGACTAAACTTATTTGGAAGAACAGTTATAACAACCAACACCAGAGCAACTTACCAGTGCAAGTACAACTCGAACATGGAATCACCCTCTGGGTATACTCTGCAAAGTGTGGCCCGATGTATGTCTTAGGTATCGCAGTCTACCCTCGCAGTCACCTGTGTAAGTCCCTAAAATAATGGCAATTAGGTTTCCAGCATGTGAACAGTCACCAAGAGGGTACAGTCGACAGTCGGGTGGACCACAATAAGAAGGGTATCAAGCCTAAAATTTGTTAAGGGTATCGAAAGCAAGTGGTCTAGAAGACAACTGAGGACCTCAAATGGATCTTAGACCCATGAAGCTCCATGGAAAATGCAATCGACAGAATCCCAAAACAACCCCTCTATATGTGTTCCCCACTACACTTGGTCCATCTTTGGAGGGGTTATCTCCGCTACCTTTCCACACGTGACCTCATTTTTATCCCCTGTGTTAGAGGGGGGTCCCGGATAACTTCCACGATACTGGACTTTTAACACTCCCTAGCAAAGACTCTTATATATGTTTTCTAGCCTTGAAGATTTTCCTCTCCAACCTAAATCAAGGCTCTAGCCTAGACTAGTTGATGGACCCTACAAACATAAAGTCTAGTTGATTTTAATTAATCGTTAATTTTTTATGGCTTGTCTTAAGTAAAAGGTTATGAAAGTGAAACTAGTGATGTTTTTAGAGACGAAAGAGAAGATAAACAGAAAGATGGAAACAAAATAGCTTCTTCTTGAGATATTTCTTAATCAACTTTTCAAACTAAATTTTTTTCTAAGATTTTTGAACAACAAACTCAAAATAGGATTTCACTCGACTACGAGCTACTTATTGTCCTAAGTAAACAACCAAGAACTTATGAAAACAAAACTTTTCCTAGTTATTAATGCAAACCAACAACTACTTAACCAAACCAAGAAATAAAAGATTTTTTTGTTATTTAATGCTCGCAAAGCAAAAAGGAAAAATGACGACAAGTAAAGACCAAGAAAACTTCTTGCCTAAGCGCGGATCGCAAAGAGTTACTGACAATAACACACAAGTTGATGAAAGCAGACTCTCACACTTGTCTAAAAACCCTATGAAAGAAAAAAATTGAGGAAAACTTTTTAATGAAAAAGAAAGTTATTGTTGTGATCAGACCTAAGTTGTCCACTGTTGTGACAGAGACCAACAACCCTGAGAGATATAATTCTTGAAAAGGAAAAGGATGACTTCCTCTCCTTAAACAAAAAAATTTCTCAACAGGCACACTATTGACAGTTCAACAACCAACATGTGAACGCGAGCTGTGTAAGGTCAGATCGCGTGTACACGCATGCAGACCTTATGCAGACTATGTGTACCTCTGTAACTCTTCAAAAATGAAAAGACAAGTAATCAAGCAATGGAAGAGACTGCTAGTATTGAGAACCATAATCTCTTGAAGACTCGGAAACTTACTTTGTCAGAAAAGAAAAAACAATTCAAGGAAAATTTCATAGAACAAAACCAATCTGAGGTGGTACCTAAGCTAAAAACTGCAAAAACAGAGATCAGAATGATATCCAGAAAACCCCTGAGAAGGATAATTTCTGATACGGGAGAGGATGACCACCTCTCTAAAAAAAAAAAAAATTGAACTCAGACACGCGATTGACACTTCATCAACTAGTGTGTGCACGCGGGTTGTGTGAAGCCAGGGCACATGTACATGCATGCAGGCCTTATACAGGCCGCGTGTACCTTTGTGACTTCCCAAAAAGAAAATTCAGCCAAGCAAAGAAACTAGGGAGTACTTGTATGGAAGACCAGAATCCCTACTAGCTCAGACTCTTGCAGAAACTCAGAAAAAAGGTGGTGAAACCAATTTAAAACTACCAAAAAAGTATCCCCAGAACACCTGAGAGATCCCCAGTATGGTCGCCAATTCTATTGTGGGTGGGAAATCCCTCCTATGGACTAGCTCTAAGGGTTCAATCATGCATGCATAAAATGACCATTTTAAGGCCTCTACTTTTTTCCTATTCTCCCAACACAAAACCCCACATTCATGCAATACAAAGGTGCAAACAAGATTAGGTAACTCTACCTTAAATCCTTCATTTGATGTCGATCCCTTCACTTTCACTCTCTCCTTTACTGCAAGCCTCCTCCCAAAGCTAACCTACATTCACACATGGAAAAACAGAGAGCTGCAAACATGCATTTCATATACTAATTGTTGGGTTAGATGTGACAATATCATGAAATAAATACATGATTTGAACACATGATATGGTGGGAAGAAAAAAGTATTCCTTTTTGTATTAATATTCACAAGAGTAAACTTTACAATATGTGGTCAGCACTGCTCCTCGAATCTGGTCCTGGGCTCCTCTTCAACTGTGCTCCAACTGCTTCTGTATATGCTTCTCCTCACACAATAGTTGCAAACGTTGAGGCTAGGGGAATGCTAATTCGGGTAGATTTTCTTTACTATGATTTTCCTCTTCTAAAATGGGACCCCTAACCCTTCTTTTATAGTCTATAAGGAGTTACGTATTTATTCAAGTGGTTGGCCATGCATGGTCGAAAGGTTTAGTTAACTTACCCAAAACTGTTTGTACCATCATCAACTTTCCATTTTTCATGCTTTTGTAGGTACACGCAGGCTGTAATGGACCAACTAGCGTGTACACGTGGGATATATTTGGTTAGCTAGAGTGTACATGTGGGTTGTAGTGGGTTAGCTAGCGTGTACCTTTAAAAAAGGTGTTTTTAAGAAGATATGTTCAGTAGTGGCTTGGAAAAGAAGGAAAATGAGATGGCCTGATGTCAGGTAAGCATGTCTGGTGAAAATTAGGGTTATAACAGAAGGCCCACTATAAATTCCATGGAGATGTTAGTTCAAATAGAAGTTGGAATGTGTAATGGATGGAAAGATCCAGGGGTCTTAACAGTTTCACCTTTATGGCATTGACCAACATCACATTCGGTGACAATGATGAGGATATCCTTCTTCATACCTTCCCAAAAAAAGAGAAGTGAGCATGAGCATATTTCGTTTGGAAGCCTGAGTGACCTCCAAGAGAAGAAGATTGCAACTTACTTAAGATCCTTGGTTTGAGTGCTAAATCCGGTGATAGAACCAGGTGATCCTTATATCTGATTATAATGGCTTTCCAAGTATAGCCAATGGGAGGACTAATGTTAGTTTGAAGTTGTTGAATTATCTGTGAGATAGTGGGATGGGAGAGCCATTCACACCGAACTTCATCAATCCAATGGGGGATTGTTAAGGATAGAGAAAAGAGGAACCTTCATATTCATATTGTCTAGACAATGCATCTACCACGATATTGTATTTTCCTTTCTTAAAGATGATATCATAATCATAGCCCCACATTTTGGTCAACCATTGATTTTGTTCTATGGATGATAACCTCTGCTCAATGAAATACTTAAGACTATGGTGATTGGTTTTGATCTGAAAACGATGCCTCAATAGATATGGTTTCCAAGTGTGCACAACATGGAGAATGACCATCATTTCTTTTCATACGTAAATTTTCCCAAACTATGACCACTCAAAGCCTGGCTAGTGAAAGAAAGAGGTTGACCATATTGGGTTTGAACTGCACCAATGTTAGTGCCTGAAGCATCTGGTTCAACCAAAAACTTTTTGTTGAAGTAAGGGACTACTAAGACAGGGGTAGTACACATGGCTTGTTTCAAATATAGGAAGGCTTTCTCTACTGCAGGGGTCTACTGAAATGCATTTTTCTTCAGAAGGTTCGTCAATGGCCAGGCAATTTTTCCATAATGGTGGACAAATTTCCTGTAATATCCTATGAGACCAAGGAAACCCTGACGGATTTTCAAGGTCTTAGGATGTGGCCAATCTAGCATATATTAAATCTTGTTGGGGTCCATGTGTACTCTATCATGATCGACAATGTGTCCCAATTATTCGACCTCACTTTCCCCAAAAGAACACTTTGAATTTTTTATGAACAACTGATGGTCCCATAACAATTGGAGTAGTTTGTCCACATGTTGAAGATGGGAATCCCAAGTGTGGATGTAAATAAGAATTTTATCAAATAAAACCAGAACAAATGTCTGAAGGTAGCGCTTCAAATATTTATTCATGAGACTTTGGAAGGTATATGGAGCATTGTAAAGCCCAAAATTCATTACCAAGAACTCATAATGGCCTTAATGAGTTCTCAAAGCATTCTTCGGAATATCTTCTTCCTTCATCCTAATTTGGTGATAACTGGAGTGAAGATCCAATTTGGTGAACAAACAGGCACCCTGGAGCTCATCCAATATATCATCAATGAAAAGAATGGGAAACTTATCCTTAATGGTTAATTTATTAAAGGCACAAAAATATGGGCACATGCGCGAAGAACCTTATTTCTTTAGGACCATTACAACAGGGGAGGAGTATGGGTTAGTAATCGTGATAATTACCCTGGCTTCCAACAATTCCTGCACTATTTTTTATATTTCATTTTTTTGAGCAAAGGGGTTCATGTATGGGCATACATTGGGGAGATGACTTCCTAAAAGGAGAGGGATGTTGTGATCATGCTCGTCTCAGGATGGGGGTAATTCCATGGGTGTCTGAAAATCCTAGTGGTGCTTGTATAGGAGAAGTTTCATTTCAGGATGGAGTGTGGGGGATGATGGATATTGTACCTGGATGGAATTAAATTGAGCAATCACAAAATGATGACCTCTCTTCAAGAGTTTCTCCATTCTGTGAAAGATGATAATTTCTAGGTACCCAACATGTAAGCCACGAAGGGTATAGGTGTGAGCCTCTTGAGTAAATATATATATAACTCCTGATAATCCATGGTAATCGGTCCCAAAGTGCGCAACCATTCAAAACCCAAGACAATATCACAACCACCTATGGAAATGGAAAAAAAATGTGATTTTTTAGGGTATAATCGCCCATTTGGAGTTTGACATTCTCACAATGGCCCCCACATTTCATTGTACCACCATTAGCTATGAGAATTTGAAAATTTGAAACTAGTCAAATAAAACAATTGACATCCTCGAAAACCCTGCAATGAATAAAATTATGGGGGTTGTCACTATCAATCAACACTACTACCGGTCATTGTTTGATGTACTCTTTTATCTTTAATGTCTACGAAGAAGAAATGCCAGAAAGGGCATGGAGAGAGAGGACATGTTCTTCTGGTTCCACAGGAGGAGCAACAACTTTTGAGAGGGGTGGAGTGGGCTCAATATCCTCTGCCTTAAGGGCCTCATCTGACATTCAATCTTCTGACTCATCAATCTGGAAGAACTTATGTTAACAAAATTTATGTCCCGGTGAATATTTGTCATCACAGTAATATCAAAGCCATTGTTTCCTATGTTCTTCCATTTCTATTGGAGACACCTTTTGAACCTTCAAGGTTTGAGAGGGAGCGGTGGTATCCCTTGGAAAAGGATAGTTGGGGACTGAAGAATGAAGGGGTTGTTCCTGAAGAATGGGCTCAACTTCCAAGGCTGATTTGCACGCCTACAACCAAGTAATCGGATGATGCATGCAAACATGAGAACAAATTATCTCCTTTAAGACCATTTTATGAAGCATTAAAGGTAGAATTCATCATATAAGCCCTCAGTTCTGATAGCCAATTGTTCAAATGTTGTTATGAAATCGATGATAGACCCTATTTATTTCATCTTGGTGATGCACCTCAAAGAATGAGACTCCCTATCAAAATGTGCACAAACATCTTTGGTGAACATGTTACTATTGGGATGTCCTAGATAACATTTCTTATTCCACTACCACCATTTCCAATTATCTTAGTCTAAATACAGAACTCCTAGATGGATTTTGGTCTCATCATCTTGAATATCATGGAGGGAGAAGTAGTGTTCCATTTGGGAGACCCACCTAGCTAGTTCAAATCCATCAAATTTATGCATCTCCACTTTTGGAAACTTATTCCAAGAGTTTGGAGAACCCCAAGGTGTTATGGAATAATTCCCCTGTGGACAAGTGGATATCCCCTTGGATTATAGACCCCTAATACCAATACAGAAAACCACAAATGGACACTAACATCATTTTGAACTCAGATTAACTAATCAAAAAGAGAGAGAGGGAGAAAAAATGTGATGCACCTTGTTTCAAAGTTTTTCCTTGTTGTTTTTTATTCAAGTTTCATATTCAAAATCCTTAGCATAACTTGGCACCTACAATGAAATGGACAAAAAATATAAACAAAGAACTCCCACTATACAAGATTAGATTAAACAAATCCATCTAGAACATTAGACAAGCAGATGCAATAATACAAAATCTTGAAGGGAACATGCCAAGTATATTGATGAGAAATTTAAAGAGATACTTACAATCATGAATGTTGTTGCATAAGCCTCTCCAATTCCTCCTCATCCAACCCATTTCTCGATGCTACCAAGATCATAAGTTTGATATATGAAAGCTCCCCTTCTTAGCCTTGGAATGACCTCCTTTTATAGGTTTGGGAGGCTCAACCACTATGAGTATATTTGGGTATTAGTTGAGTATATGACTCTTTTAGGTTAGGATATTATCCGAGGATATTTCCATAGGATATCATTCGATCCAAACCAACCTCATCTCCAAGAGTTGGCCTTCAGAAAGAGGCAGGATTCTCCAAATTTTCCTCCAACCAAAATCAGCACTCCCATATAGTTATAGATAGAGCATTGATCCTAGATGATGGCTCCATAAATAAGGTAAATGGGGAATTTTTCTATGGGTTAGAGCTCCCTAATCATGGCTAGGGGGCACTACCCTTAAAAAATGCCCAAAAAATGGTTGATGTTTCAAGTAAAAAGTGTGTTTCTAGCCTTGAAATGATGGGTTTCTTCCTCCAATATGACTTAGGGATCATGGAAAATGTTATTTGATGGATTCAAGGGGTTAAAACACATATAAAAGTTCATGTGAAACTTAGTAAGGGGCATAGGACACTTGACGACACTTGCGCCACTTACCAAGGTGCATACAACACTTGCGACACTTAGGACAAGATACTTAAGAATGGAATTTCGATGTGTAATAGATTGCCCCTTAAAGCGCGAGGTCAGAAGATAAAATGATGCCTGAAACACTTTACAATTCTTCAATGCAAGGGTGTGGAGTTGGAGAACCTGAAAAAAACTACAAACAACCATCAAACAATATTAATATATGTTCCATTTATGAGGAAGGCATACCTACACTTGAAATACGAGATGACTCAAAGCACGACCACCAACCAATACACTGTGGATCCATGAAAAATACTGACTAAGATTATGGCCACTAGAGATACATTGTGGATCCATACCTCCATGACATGAACTGATCATAGCCACGGAAAATACACAGTGGAGCTATGAGATAATAAGACATAGCCACAGACCAATACAATGTGGATCTATGTGACAATATATATATCAATATGCTCAAATGATCTCTTTCGCATCCTAGGAAAATCAAATATCAGAATGAATGCTCAAACCAAGGTCTTCGTCCCAATCCTAATGTGGTATGAATCTATCCCAGTGAATAGATTTTTTGATGTTGAACATGGTAGAAACCAACTGATTACCAGTCATTGAGGTAAACCATTAATAAGTGCGAGGTAAATCACCATTGATGTCAATGACTCCCAAGGTACCCTAGTACATTCTAGAAAATGTGAATAAATGAGTTGAGGTCAAACATTCGTGGAATCATCCGATCAAAGTTCAATGATGTAAACCTACTGTAGGAAGTGAGGAGGCTTTCCATTGAAGCATGTTGGTCCCAAGGTACTAACTGGTTTCTAAGTTTAATTCTCGGATGATGTGTTGAAGTCGACAGGAAAAGACTCATTGAAGGAGGTCCTTGATGTGTCCCCCATCATCGAAACTAAACTGACATAGGAAAGTGTTGTAAGATGGTGAATCAAATCAGTATGGACTAACACAGGAAATGGAAATTGGAAATAATGCAGATGGATGGTTTGAAGTGAAACTTCCCTTGAACATGATGAGGCATGAAAACTGACTTAGAAGCATTGACTCGATGAGTACCAATAATGTAATGTGACGACAATAAGAGCACTCTTCGACTGGACGAAAAAGTATGGAAACACATGGAATTTGTATGACTCAGATACAAGTGGATTACCCAATTGTAAGACAAGACACAAACAGGTTCCATGTTCAAGGGTGACCATAGCTTCCATAAAGGATTCCCAAAAACTTGACCCACTTCCTTCAATTTTTCCCCCACCCAAATAGTAAAGTACCTCTTTTTCATTTAACGAGCTCGAGGAGAGTAACACATGCTCGATATAACTCACCTTCGGTAAGTTTCTCTTCCTTTATTTAACAAACTGGAAGAAGTAAGTGTTCATTCTCATATAGGTCCTTCAATGTATAGTTTAGCGAGTCGAGAGAAGGAAAACTCGGTGGTTTTTCATGTTTAGAGAGTCTAAAAATAACTTAAAGGCGAGTCCATGGTTTTCCTTTTTCGTGATTTTTAGTCAACGAGGTCTGAAAAAGTATAAAATGAGACGACGTAGAACTCTTATAATCAAGCTTGATTAGAGTGTTCATTTTTCATAATTATTCTCACGAGGCCAAAAAAGAGATAAACTACCACTTGAAAGACTCCCTTTCAAACATTTTAACAAGTATGAAAGGAAGCAAGATCAATCGGCAATATTTTCATGTTTAGAGAGTCTGAAAAGAGCTTAAAGGAGACTCTAGGGGGGTTCCTTTTTTGTATAAACTTTACGAGTTCGAAAAAGTGATAAAAGTATACTCAGTTACATTCTCATGGATTTACGAGCACGAGAAATAACAAAAGACTAAGCTCATAATTGGTTTCATTTTTACACAAGCTTGAAACAAAATTAAACTATGCTTGTAAATTCCCAACGTAATTTCCAAAGGTTTTGAGGGATACCCATGGATGGCTGGTACTCTGCCCCCAGCTTGAAAATCTACTGGTTTAACTCCAGAATGATCATCAAAGGCTAGAGATATATCCACCCAAGCTTTGTTTCATTCATTGACTTTGAGGTTGTTACCAATTTCTGTATCATATGGAGAAAAAGGATAAGGGAGGATGAAAATAAGGTTCAAATACGAGACCTAACGAAATACTCGACTCAACATCTATGATATCTAGCTAAAGACTCCACTCGATATCTATGAAAAGACTCAACTTGATATTAGAGGTGAGTTTTTTCATTTTTTAACGAGCTTGACATATGAAAATAACTATGCTCAAGACCTCTTTTTCACAAAGAAGAAAAACTATGCTTAATACCTATGTTTCATTTTTTAATGATCTTTCCACAGAGAAACAAAACTATGCTCAAGACCTTTGTTTCATTTTTTAACGAGCTTGCCACAGAGAAGAAAAACTATGCTCAATACCTATGTTTCATTTTTTAACGATCTTGTCACAGAGAAGGAAAACTACGCTCAAAACCTCTCCTTGATCATGGCTTCCAAGAGGACACTTTTCGGGAAGGAATACATGTCAAGGGACAAATTTCAGCCATGGCTTCCAGGAGATCTTTGTTAGATGGAAGAAAAACACTCTGAAAGGAATACATGTTGACGACCTTGATAAGGGTAGGGAGATTTGGATTTAATATCCCTATCGATGAGATGACCATATCAACTATTGGATCTAAGTCAAGAGAAGGGAGATATTCCCTCTCGTGCGGGGTTGAATGCATGGGGTAGGTCGTTACATAATTGACTCACGATGGGACGGACATCACTAGCATGTATGGACCGTTCAGGGAAGAAGGATGGTTGACCATCATATGAGGTTCAATGAATGAAAATTGGTCGATCATTACTATGTTTCCGTTGTGAGGGAAACATATCACTCGAAAGAGAGTGGACACAAAATATCTCATAACGTAGACATAGTCTCGCCCGAGGAGTAGGTTAAAGTCCAAGGGGTCGTGAACTACCATCACATCGACGTAAACCATTTGTCCTTCCAAAGTAACTGGAAACTGACGAAGGATCCCTAAAGTCTAACTAACTCTTCTATCAAAGGTCAACGAATTCTAAGTCATGGGCACAAGTTGTAGGGAACCAAAATATTTTCAAGTATTCGCGGATAAGATACTAATACAAGAACCTTCATCTATTATAGTGTTAGGAATATTCCTATCACAAACTTGTATGGTGATTTGGAAATGCATGTAATAAGGAAGACAAGGTTTTGTCAAATCATTCCAATTAATAGAAATCATCGGATTTCTTGAAGGGGATGCCATCGAGATGGGCAGAGTTACCCCTTGTCCGGGTGAATCAGTATTAACGAGGTAGACCTAAGAGACATCCTCACTCTTTGAATGAGGAGTGGGATCAACTAATGACAAAACAATATCGACCACTTTGGTTTCACTCTTAAAGGGAGGAGTGGGATTGATCAATGATGGACTCAGATCGACCACTTTGGGTTCACTCTTTAGATGAAGAGTGGGGATGACCGATGACATAACGAGATCAGTCACTTGGGTTATTGTCTCAACTTAGGATGAAACTAGATTGACCACTTGATCAATAGGACTGACTGGGGATGGAACTGGATTGACCAGTCCATCAACTAATGATGAGTTGGGAGATATCTTACAATAACCAGTTGGAAGTTGAATCTTTTTCAAAAGATAAGAAGCATCGTCCATACGAGAGAAAAGGTGAGATTGATGATCACCTTCGCATAACATACAAGGAAATTTGGCAATTCTCTTCTTCTTACCAACCTTAACGTCACTATCTGATGGGGTGTCACCAACATGTCCCAGAGGGGCTGATGACATGGAACACCACATTTTTAATACCTTGGGGAGACCATCGAAATCCCTCAGAAAGTGGTTACCCTTACAAATACTGCAAGGGAATTTGTGTTTCATATTATTTTTTAGAGACTTGTTGACTTTATCAACACTCCTAGTACGATTAACAACAACTGGTTGCTCATATCCAACATGACTTGATGTGGTTGGAGGCTTGGTCCCTTTCTGGTTCTTCTTCTTCTCTTTCCTCTTTTTCTTCTTCTTATCAAATTGGATACTTGCTTTAGATATTTCACTAGGAGAAGAAGGAGAAAGGGAAGGAGACTTGATGGGTGAAGAAGGAGAAAGGTTGACATGAGGTTGATGTGCAAGTGGTGTGCTTACATCTGAATAATTAGGTGCATCCAAAGAACTAGGAAGATTCAAGATCACCAGAGTGGGGAACAACCAAACCAGTAATTCAATGGTGAGTCCCAGAAGACTCAATGTGGCAATGCACGGAGGACCAATGTTTCCAAAAGAAGGAAAAATGAAACATTCCTTGGGAAAAAAGGTTCCTTCATTGGTACTCCCAGGAATTGGCGCCATTGAAACAGACTCAACCTAAGGTCCACTAAGGAAAACAAGCAACACACACTAAAAATCTAAGAAGAAAACAATCAAACAAACCTTCCCACAATGAAATCACTAGTTGGTGATGAAATCCAACATCGTGAGATCAATATAGGAAGGGGTTAGGATATAATAGGTGGATCAATTATGTTGGTGACCTGCTTAATGGACTTACACCTTGGTGCAAGTTCCCACACTATTTTACCTATGGATGTACCCTCCAAGGAGCCCAAGTGAGTTTGACAAACATCTTACCTAGGTATGATAAAGAATCCCCTTCACCTTCATCTTCTGTATCAACCCTACATATATAGACCACTAAGGTTACCAACTCGCAGTCAGCCTCCGGATGGGTACAGTCGAGAGTCGGAAACGAACTTATGGGTTGGATAAAAAGTATGAAATTCTTCAAGAGAACTAAATACAAGTGGAGCGGAATACTACTGAGAACCTTGAACGGATCCATGATCGATGAAGCTTCGAGACCAAATGAAACCATTCATTTCTCAGGAAGAACCCCTAGTATACGATCTCTCTGCTACGTGGGTTAAGCTTCGGAGGGGAAATCTTCACTTCTCTCCCGCACGTGACCTCATGTTTCACCCCTGCGTGAGAGGGGGATCTTGACTATGATTATACGAACAATTGGATTTACCGCTCCCTAGCACAATATTCTATGTTTTCTGATGGCTTTGGAAAGTTATCCTCACAACCTATTCCAAATCCCTACACTTTAAAATAATGTAGGTTTTCTACCAGATAAAATAAAAGTGTCTGATCAATTTTATAAGCGCTTCATTTTAGGGATTTTGTTTACTCAAGGGTGCAAAAGTGAAACTTATGATGTTTTATACTCGACTCCAAAAGAATGAAAAATAATGAGATGCAAATATTTTTCTTCAATGAATCCTACATACAGGATGGAGAAGAGGTTCTTCTTTCTTTAACAAAACACCCAATTCCCAAATGCAATCTACCTATCTACACTACCCAAAATCAAGAATGCAACTATCTTCTTTGTTTTATTCTAATATATAAGGAAAGAAAATGCAAACCCTTTAATTCTCCACTACTTTCAATCAAAATGAAAGAGTCGAATGCAAATACAAAAGACACAAAGCAAAAAGGATTTCAAACAAAGCATGCACTCACAGGATAACGAGAATTGAAAGAAACAAGTATGATAACTCAGTCAATCAAGGACTCGGAAATCGAAAAGAATTCAAGGAATACAAGAAAGCTCAGAGAAGAATCCAAAAAATGATAGGGAGAAAGAGAAATCACTCAAATGTCTTGACAAAACAAGAAGTAAGAAAGAGAGATCCAAGCTAGGTTGTGGTAAGCATGAAGTCTGAAATCATTCAAAGAGGAAGGATTTGAAAATTAATTTAATACCAACAAACCTTTGCAAACCTTTTCAATCAGTCAGCTAACTAGAAACTTTGCAAGACTCAAACCAAACCAAGAAAAACAAGGTGAATCAATCTCACAGTTTGGAAAAGGTTGCAATATCAAACAAGACAATGAAAGAAGTGATACGAACCAAATCCTCAACCCAAACAAAGTCAAAATAAAAATTGTAGACTCTAGGAAAAATACCTCCAACAAAGGGATGAGAAAAATAGGGAAAAATACCCTAGATATTCCCAAAACCAACGAGCAGTGCTCCCTAAAACAAAGAGACAGAGCTCTATAGTTCTCCCTAAGAGAACAAAGAGGAGCGTCGATCAAATAACCAACTCTCTGATAGCCACTCTGGGGGAGCGTACTCATGTAGATGCTTGAATATGAGCATAAAAAGGAAAAAAATGAATAGAGACTAGCTTGGTAACTTAGACTATTGCTTGATGAAACAGAGGGAAGAGGGAAGGCTCAGAAACAATCAACCAAAAAATGTCAAACTAGGCAAAGGTTTAGATGATCCAAGGAAAGACAAGTCAATGTACTTCCCCAGTGGAGTCCCCAATTTCTGTTATGGAATAATTCCCCTGCGGACAGGTGAATATCCCCCTGGATTCTAGACCCCTAATACCAAGACAAAAAACCACAAATGGACACTGACATCCCTTTGAATTCATATTAACTAATCAAAAAGAGAGAGAGGGAGAAAAAGTGTGATGCCCCTTGTTTCAAAGTTTGTCCTAGTTGTTTTCGATTCAAGTTCGATATTCAAACTCCTTAGAATAACTTGGCACCTACAATGCAATGAAAAACAAAGATAAACAAATAACTCTTGCTCTACAAGTTTAGATTAAACAAATCCATCTAGAACATTAGACAAGAACATGCAAGAATACACAATATTGAAGGGAACATACCAAGTATATTGATGAGAAATTTAAGGAGATACTTACAATCATGGATGGTGTTGCATCATCCTCTCCAAGTACTCCTCATCCAACCCCTTTCTCGATGATACCAAGATCATAAGTTTGATATCTGAATGCTCCCCTTCTTCACCTTGGAATGAACTCCTTTTATAGGATTGGGAGTATCAAACACTATGAGTATATTTGGGGATTAGTTGAGGATATGAATCCTTTAGGTTAGGATTTTATCCTAGGATAGTGCCATAGGATAACATTTGATCCAAACCAACCTCATATCCAAGATTTGGCCTTCAGAAAGAGGCGGAATTCTCCAAATTTTCCTCCAACCAAAATCAACGCTCCCTTATAGTTAGAGATAGAGTGTTGATCCTAGATTAGAGATTCCTATATAATGTAAAGGAGGCATTTATCTATGGGTTAGCACCCTCTAAGCATGGATAGGGGGCTCTACCCTTCAAAAATTCCCAAATATTGGTTGATTTTTCAAGTAAAAAGTGTGTTTTTGGCTTTGAAATGGTGGGTTTCTTCCTCCAATTTGACTTAGGGATCATGGAAAATATTCTTTAATGGTTTCAAGGAGTTAAAACACATATAAACACATAGAAAAGTGAATATGACACTTGACGACACTTGCGACACTTACCAAGGTGCATACGACACTTTTACGACACTTGCGGCACTTAGGGTGAGATACTTAAGTGTGGCATTTTAATGTGTAACACAAGGGGAGTGGGAATTATGAGTATTCTCATAATGAGAAAGATGAGGGGCTTCAGAGTGGTACTCCTAGTGCTTAACCTTATAAAGAAATACAAGGTGTTTGTAAATGACTTTCATGTGGTTATTTATGTCATCCATGTCTTGAAAGAACTACTTGAGCTGGTCAAGATCCCCCAGGTTATGTTTGATCATAAAGACATCATCGGATAGTTGGGTGAAATTAGTTTCCCATTTGTCTCTAGTGTGAGAGCGGGTGGAAGGTCCCATTATGGAGGCTTACGAAGAGTACTACCATAATGATCACCACGATATAATAATTTTAATGGGCTAGGTGCCAAATAAGGGTGCTAGGAAGGAGATCAGGTGCAAAAAAAAGCTTAAAAATGATGGGTATTACAACGATCAAGGCGAAAAGAGGAATTTGATGGGATAGGTATCAAATAAGTATGTTTTCATTCCACATACTCTATTTATTTATTGTTTTACTCTTGTAGAGTTATACTCCAATATGAATAATTCTATAGTCAGAATGTCCAAATTCTTAACAGGAAGAAAGATGTAGGAATTTTGCAACTAGAATGTAGGAAGCTAAGTTGTGCGGAAATTGATCTGATTTGTGCTCTTTCTATGCTGATATTTTTATGTTCTATGTCTTTCACAAGGGTTATGGCTTGTTTCAGGGTACCTAGAGACAAGGGTTTTCCCTGTTGTTATCATTGAAATTTCATCTGCAACATTGCATGCAAATGGTTACGAAATACAACAATGCCAACATCAATTAGTTCACTTGCAGCACCAAAATGCATTTCAAAAGGAAAACACTATGCAATTCGGAAAAAATTAACATGCACAAACTCACTAAAGGAAGCGCGTGCACAGTGCGCAGGCCAAAGAAGCCCGAGAGTGCACAATGTGCCATATGCGCGACTATGTACGAGAAAAGTCATGCACTCCTATGAATGGCTCATTTATGGTTATTTTCGGCCCCCCAACCACTTATGGACCAGCACCTAGCTTGATTTGACCTTCAGATGTGAGAAAAATCCGAATGGGGGTTGGCCAAGGACCAAAGGGTGCCATAAAGGGCCCCTTGTTCACACTAAGAACCAGTTGAATATTTCCATGAATAAATTCTATAAATGGAGGCCATGGGTGCACTAAGAAACCAATATCTTCATAGTATTGTTATGCTGCCCCAATTCTCCCTTGAGAATCCTCTTTTCTCCTAGGATCATTCTAGTATCATTGCAATAGGACATTCCACTCACCTCATGAGGGAATAGGCATTGATTTTCTTCATCATTTTCCATTTTTCTTCCATTGTAAGAAGATCTCTCCATTAGGGAACTCAAGAGCCCTCCCAAGGAGGAAGAGGGGCCTCATAAGTCCTCATTTTTCTCTACGATGTTTTTCCAACTAATATAGTTACCCATTGGTGGCATAATCTTGGTCATTGGTTTATTGTTTATGGTTCTAAAATTTTCTTATGCATCCTAGTTTTATTTCCTTAGTTTTTTTTTTTTTTTTTAGTTGTTTATTTCATGTGTTTGGCTTGATTAATCCACTCAGTAAACTTTTTCTTGTCTAGCATGCCCAACTAGGCATGAAAGTGTCATTTTTTTTCTCAAAATGGGCACAACAGATTGGCGACCATACTGGAGGTCCTCCAAACCTTTCCAACTCAACGGAAATCCTTACTTTCCGCCTTGGGGGTAGTTGACCCATATGATACTAGAATCATCACATTTGATCTAGATAGCGGAGAACCTCGTCTCCCCTCTCTGGTAGCTTTCCAGCTACTAGTCAAGATTCGGAACATCACGGTTCATCGATGTATCATCGATGAAGGTGCATCCACATGCATCATGTCCAAAACTATATGGAAAAAACTTGGCTCCCCTGATCTAGTACCATCTGCCATCACCTTGAGATCCTATGATGGTTGACCATCATCCTGTGAAGGGCTCTTCCAAAATGTCCCCATCGAACTCGGGGGAAAAATCATCCTCATCGACATTGAGGTTATTAACGCTACACTTAGTTATAATATATAGTTTGGACATAGCTACATGTACACTATGAAGGTAGTGGCCTCTTCTGTGTTTCGAACGATGATGTTCCCCCACAATGGGAAAATTGTCACCATCGACCAAATTACACATTACGAGCCTAACCACTCTGCCAACATCGATAATATATCACCTCTTGTCCATACTAGCTCATATGTCTATTCACTCATTGATATGGGTCCCCGCATTTTCAAGGACCCATCCTTGCTAGCGGCATACCATGGAGCACTACCTCTCATACATCCTTCAGCACAAGTGTGTGTTGTATCTTTCAATGGAAATAACACTGGAGACACCATTCCTCCCAGTGAGGCCTCTCCACACCTTGACGTCCCACTAGTTGAAGAAATTTTACCTCAAGGATTCCATGAGAACCCTACTACACCACTTATCCCTGATTTCCCCCTCCCCAGGGGAAAATCTCGGTTTGGGAGACAATTCCCCAAGACATTACTCAAATTCCCTTATTCTACCCCCCACTAGGTGTACAAGCATTTCAGGTAGCTGCAATGCTTACCCTTCCCAACATGGTGCTCGCCATCCATGTATGGTATCTACACCCACCCGTGATGGTTCCTCAACCATCTCTCCCTCCTCATTCAGAGGGAATCCCGATGTAGATTCCAGTACTAGCTCCAGCCACGCCACCCTCACCCCCAATTTCCAGCGTCACTGTCACAGCTAGGGGCAGACGGAAGAAGAAATATCCCACTTCTCCACTTCCTCCCCGAGTTCAACCTCCTTGTGCACCATAGATGATTTTATGGGCTAAATTTCGCAAATGGGCTAATTTTCCATGGTTTTTCCCAAAAAAAGATTCTCTAATTTCCATTTTTTCTAAAAACAATTCGCCCAAATTCCGTAGAATAAAATTATTTTGCCTATAAAATCCCCAATATTTGATAGAAGCTATATTAAATTCTTAGAAATTTGAATATTTTTACAAAACTATCGCCAAACATTTTACATTTTTCATATTAAGGACTAGTAAGATTAGCCCATATTTCTACATTTTAATATAAATTTCCATCCTTAAAATTATCCATGTTGCGCACTCTGCGAAAGAGAGGGACACCCCACTAATAGATGTCCTTCTCTTCCTGAGTTATGCAATCTGATCCAACTCCCTTGAGAAACCACATTGCTCACCGCTTCTCACATCACGTCCATGTACAGAGGCTCATGTTCAAAATTATCAAATAGATGTTATATGTTCTTTATCATCAGATATTGTTCATGTCGGGTATTTGGTTTTAATGTGTGAAGGTACTTCGTCATCACAAACAGTGCAACCCCTTCATGTATATGTTTGATACTGGCATGCAATCATTCCCTATGAATATTAATTACATCTCCCAGTCACACCCTCCGATGTTCACCTTTAGGGTCCCTACATCTGGCTCTATAGTACTGTCACCTCTACTGCATTTTGGTACTGTCACCCAGTAGCACTCTCCCCCACATGCATTGTTCCATTCATATTTCCCCTTGGTACTTTGACACTCATGCTTCTTTCACCCCCTAGGGATGGGAGTCTCGATAGTCTTATGCACTCCCGAGAATAAGCCACATACTTATTCTAATCATGTTGCTAGCTTTCCCAATGGACTCCCATGTTATCTCATCTCGATTCTATTTTGACTGCACCTCCGTAGTATCATTTAACCCTCCATTTTATCCATAATCAGTTTTCCCATATGCAAATTTCCCTCCATTCATTTACCTCATATAGAAACCCACCCATGGGGGCCCCACCCTCCACTAGTTCTCCTTGCAACTTGTGCCCTCATAGGCCAAGACATCTCGCACTGGGGCACCCATTTCTATATCTGCACACTCATCCCAAATTATTCTTTATTTATTTGGTAATTGCAAAAAGCCTTTGTTTCCAACATTTACTTATCTTTTTGTCATCACCCTTGATGACCTTATTTTTCTTGGTAACGCAACCCATGTCGCCCTTGGTTGAGGCATCCATTCTCCTTTTCTCATTTTGACATCGTTCATAAACCCTGAGTATCCCAAAGTCCATATACCCCTCATCTCTGAGTTTGTCCACTTTGTCACACCTCTGGCACAATTTAACCCCATATCTAGTCGTCCCCCTGACACTATGTTGGAAGCTAATACAATTTTTTCTATTGCCTCAAAATATGCCTACACCTATGCCTTCTGAATTTCAAATTGTCATCGCTTTTTGCAAATTAACGATATTTTCATTTCATACGACACTTGCAAATTAGTTTCGATTTATTTTTCACGACTGAAAGCGTGAAAACTCCTCCATCGTTATTTGAATTGTCATGATATGCTCATTGATATTTTGATTGGTACTTACCTTTGGTTTATTATTAAGTGGCTGGAATGATTTTTCGAACTGTGTCCATTTGCCTATTCTTACTTTGATTGCGCAACTTGACTTTTATTTAATTGGTAAAGCATTGAGTATATGGAGACTTGCCTAGTCATTGATTTACATAGGGGTCATGGTTGATTTTGGTTTTTATATAATGTGATCCTTACTATTGTAATCTCTTCTCACAATGTTTTATAAACTTTGATTACACATTATGCAACAAGCGCATGGGTAACATATGAGACTGATTTCATATGGAATGGCATTAGTTTGAAGTTATACACATGGCGCGTTGGTGAAACACTTGGATTTTGCGATAACATTGGTTTGAATTATTACAGGCGCATATTTAAACTTTGGGTTTGATTTAACGTTGAACATTCATGGTTTCAAACTATACATTGGCACATTGATATAACTATCCACCGTTTAATCCTTGGGTTGGCCGAATAGTTTGATTTTGGTTATGATTGATTGAACAGGGGTTGTACTTTGCCATTACTATGTTGCATGGCGGTGATAATCCCACCACCCTCGCACGCGTACCATCAATTCACTTCCCCTTTCATCGTTCGCAACTGTTAGCCCAAACGATCCTTGCTACTGTGTATTATTGTTTATCCGAACCCTATCATGTGCCCGCGCCATGGCTCCAGTCGTAAGGGCTGAGCCCAATGGTTACCAATCTTTGTTGATGCTCGATGGTGCTTACAGTGACCTTGAGGAATTCGGATGGCTCCCGTTCATATTAAATTTTGATGGATATAACCCTAGCGTGGCTCGGCAATTTGCATTAACCTTTGATGGCTATCGAGCCAAGGTTGGGGATGTGCAATTGGAAATTGATGAGCAATTTATCAGTCTAGCTACCGCTCTGCCTGCTGTCGGATAGAGGTGGTCAAAAAATTGCAAAGTGGAAGATGTCCCGTGGACATTGCTCTTCCAGTCACGAAGAGTGAACTCCTGTGACAAAGGTTTGCCCGCAAATATGCTAAAGCAACGTTGGCACGACTTGCTGATGGTAACCAAGCAATTCATCACCTGTGAGGGTCGGTATGGTTTCGTTTTCCTGTATCACCTTCGGCTACTTATGTTTTTCATGGGCTATGAGCTTAATGTACCTTATTACCTACATAGGATTCTATTTAAAATGTCTAAAAGATACAAACGGAACCAGGCCGATAACAACCTATTTCATTTTGGGTTAATTAAAATGCTTGTGGTTTGTCATTTGGGGTTATGTCGGGACTGTTGGAATGATTTTCTCAAACGCAATAATTTTGATGATTCAAGCCCACCACAGGTTGACAAACCTGTGGTGGGCGAGAGCAAGTCAATACCCCCTGTGCCTTACAGTGCTCTGTTACCTAAACCCCTACCTGACTCACCTATTGACTTACCCAATTTTGTGACCATGGATGTGGAAAATGTTAAACCCGTGGCTAAAAGGCCTAAGGCCAAACCTTCTTTGAATTCTAAAGGTAAGAAGAACGCCCGGTTAATCTCTCGCATGGCAAGAAACAAACAGAAGACTCCTGTCAACCCTGACCCTATTATGGTGAGTGAAGATTCTGACTCAGAGGTTGAACGATACCTGGAAAGTGAGTATCCCTATTCTGAAGGTCTGTGTGTTAAACCCAAATACGATTTTGTGAAGAACCTACCACCTTGTTTGCAAAGTGATCCTAATTATCCAGGCATCAAAATGCCTTGTGAAACCCCTGGTGACTCGTCAAAATCCCCTCCTGTTCTATCCGAACCAGCTGCTCCACCATGTGATCAGTGTGGCGCATGGTTAGAAAGGTATTACCTTGATGTGCCAATGCTATAGTCCAGAATTCATGCTCTGGAGGATCAAGTTGCAATGCTCTCTAGTCAAAAGGATAAGATGCCATCCATTGATAAGAAACAGCGAACAACAGGTTATATTCTGTTTAAAAACGTGGAGTCTGCTACAACGATTGTGAATTCAAAATTGGCATAGCTCGAACAACCTCACTGGTATGATTATCATCTGTTTATATGACAAACTCGTAATCTCTGTTTACAGCGTGGATTTGTTTTGTCACATAAGCATGCGTTATTGTATATAATGTTGTTTTGATAAATCGAATTTTGTTATTGTTTTAAGTTTCGATTGGATTTGGTTTTGATTTGATTTATCGTGGGATAGATTTGATTGTTTTAATTTAGCTTCAATTGAATACTCTGTCGATTATTGAAGTTGTTAACATATTTTCTAAACACAAGCTGTTTCTGGTATTTCAATTCCAAACACAGTCAATGGTTCGATTTGAATTGGTTATATTCTATACGATATGGTTGGCATAACTGTTATAATGTTATATCCCGTGTCTTTTGACCAATTCAAATATCATTATGTTAATGCATAACCAAATTGCAACTGATCAATTCGCATTGTTTTGTTTGACCGTGTTATCAGCTCGGTTTATATTGCAACAATTATATTGTTTAAATTTGATTTGGGGAACGAAAGTAATTATGCCCAGCATTGTGATTTGTTTGACTCAGTCACAATTCGATTTGATCGATTGCCTAGTTTATGGTTATCATCGTTGTTGATGGTTACAATCATTAAGTGATCCAGTTTGTTGACTATGTAAACCCTCAACGATTCAAAATCTATGACGAAGTTTGATGAATGCTTATTTGGCAATAATCGTAACAGTTTTTCCATATTGGTATTTGATTGAAATAACATGAATCGTATGCACATTGTTACAGCCGTAACAAATCAATTTTGATTATTTTCAATTATGATTATATCGATTATGATTGTGTTGGATTAAATCGTATCTTATTCTTATCATTCACCATTGATTTAATTCCATATGAAACAGTCTTGTTATGATTTGACCATATTTTATGGCAACTGAAAAAACAGAGCATTCTTACCCTATCCCGATTGCATCCTTTTCGATTTTGTTAGTTTGAATGATAAACTCATTTGAATCTTAGTGATTCGTTTTTGGATATTTATTAAAGGAAAATCAAATTGGATTTGATTCTGTTGAAAAGATTTCATTTGATTGCTATCTGGTCATGTATGCTATTTTAGACTAGCTACAGAATCAAATGATTATGTAGCTAAGTCTGTAGGATCAATTTTTTAGTGTTTTGTTACTGAAATATCTTTCTAATTTGATACTTGTGTTCTATTGCAGGTAAATTTGAAATTGCAATTGAGTTGATGAGCAGTTAGGGGATATTTCAAAGATTTCTCTTGCATTTTATTTTCTTAGTTTAGGTGATTTTGGGATATCTCCCAGATTATGTAAAACAATTTGATATTATCCACAAGG
>ML781798.1:530175-591734 GCA_009831015.1 Picea engelmannii
GTTTTGTCACAGCTTTAGCTTCTCAATATATCAATATTTTGTTTCATGTTGTGTATATCAATTTGTATCTGGTTTGTGACTACTTTAGCTATCCAAATCAAATGCAAATGATATAATTTTAATCATTGCAATTCATATCTGGTTTTCTCCAAGTGTATAAAAGATATAACAATTGTTTAATTCAGTTTGTGAATGACAGGTTTATCTTCTTCATAATTTGAATTATCATATACAAGTCCTTGCATAACAGGTTTCCCTTATTGCAGAGATTTCTAATCATATAGTTGTTATGATCTTTTATGTCTTGTTTGTCCTGTTAACAACTCAAAGAGCAGCACAACTGATCGTTTACGAAAATCTTACGGACTAACCGGTGCGAGTTTCCCTCCTCTGACTAGCTTAGAAGTCATCATACACAGGGCAGACTTGGAACGTTTCCAGGTCAGTTATTCTTTTGTTTACTGTTTTCATTAGTAGTTTAGTTCAGATATAAGTTTAGCTAGATTTATTGAATTAATATATTAGATTGTTTAATTTCAGTAAATATATTAGATTGTTTAATTTCAGTACTTTTACTTCTTATTCATAAAATATAAAAATCAAAAAACATATCTTGTTGTCTTAGGGCAGAAAACACATGAGTTTTGCAGGTTTTAATTAAATCTGTAGGTTGTTTATAGTGTACATTTGTGAATAAGTAGTATTGCAGTTGGTAATTAGATAGTTGATTTGAGTTATTTTAATAGTAATTAGTAGATTGTATATAATAGTTAGATTAGTTATGTTTAGTTTTAGTTTAATTTAGTAGTTTGTTTTAATTAGATTAGTGTGTTAGTTTCTTTTATTAGTTTGTTTTATTAGTTTTAGTTAATTTTAGTTTGTTTTATTTGTTTTAGTTAGTTTTTGTTAGTTTTTGTTTTAGTTAGTTTAGTTAGTTTAGATTATTTTTCTCTTTGGTTTTCTTAAAAGACCTTAGGGCGGCCAACAGAGCCGTTAAACTCATCAGGGTGGTCCATTCCAAATGGATTGGGTTATTTAGACAACCCCGGACCGGTTCCACTCTCCCAGTTGACGGACGGTCAATTTATCCCGTCAACAAATGGCGCTAGATGGAGGGCCTGAACTTAATTAATGGCACGAGGCAGTCACAAGACTCTTCCTTCACCTAATCGCACACCTATAGTGACTAGAAGTCGTTCACAAGATAATATCCCCCCTAAAATAGCAACTACTTCAACCGAAGATCCGCAGATCACAGTTGAGCCAACAACCCCTAATCCTACATGTGGTGATCTCCAAGAGATCGTTCGTCAATCTCTTATCAAAACACATAGTGCCTTAGCCAGTCTTAGGCGACCAAACCGCCCGTGGGGTCAACCTTTAGACTTCTCTGATATCAGGGAACAGTTAGGTGACATTGACCTCACTGTGAATCCTACAGATC
This sequence comes from Picea engelmannii, assembly GCA_009831015.1. Classification (NCBI taxonomy): domain Eukaryota; kingdom Viridiplantae; phylum Streptophyta; class Pinopsida; order Pinales; family Pinaceae; genus Picea; species Picea engelmannii. The sequence continues at coordinate 531,620 of ML781798.1, forward strand.
CAAACACAAATCCTGCTAGAGGAGGATCTGGGATACCTCCTTCACCACCTCCTTCATCTCCTTCCTCTTCGGGAGGAGATTCCTCTTCTGACGAAGGCAATCCCCCTTCTCAGCCTTCCACACCCAATTCCCCAATGGAAAATCAAAACAACCCTGCTAGACCCTGGTTGGACCAGGATGTTGTAGCTGTACCTGGAGCCCAGCACCCTTTACCTAAGCACCCGGAGAAATGGCTTCCTAAGTTTGATCCCGATTCAAAACAGATAGCCGAAGATCATATCAAAAAATTTATGTTAGCCATTAGACTCCATAATGTTGAACATGAAGATGTTGTCTGTAGGTTGTTCCCTTACACATTTGAGGGTAATGCATCCACTTGGTACTTTGCCCAACAGCCCCATACCATAGTGTCTTGGGAAAAGTTTGAGTCATGCTTTTTGGAAAAATTCGGAGATGGCAAACCTCTGGAAGTCTTAGTCATGGATCTTTCAAGCTTAAAAATGAACCCAAAAGAAAAAGTTAAAGATTTTAATAAAAGATTCCTAACACTTAAAAATCGAATCCCTGCAGATTCTATGCCTGCTAAGAGTCTTGTAATAGCTTACTACACTAAAGATTTACATCAAAGTATAGCTATTTGGGTGAAACAATCTAAAAAGGCCACCTTGTTAGAAGCCTTTGAAGAGGCTACTCAGATTGAAAAAGACATACTTAGTCTTAAGGACTCTTCTAGCAACGAAACTGAGACTGTTTCTTCTTCCAAAAAGAAGATTGAAATTCTTCCCAGACCTACATAAAACAAAACACAAACTGAAAACTCTGATTTGGAGAATTTAACCAAAATTGTACAAAAATTGTCTAATCAAGTTATAGATTTAAAAAGGTCGACTAAAGAAGCTTCTTCGAGTAAAGGACCCTACAAACCTCCTTTCCGAAAGCCTTTTCAAACTAACCGGCCTAATCCAAACTCTGAAGGCTTGAACCTAGAAAGTTTGCAATGTGCCCTCCAGACAATTCTAGGAGCCCAGGATGACTTGATACCTCCTGAAAACCCTCAAGAGGAAGTCGAGCAGGAATCAATTCTAGAAGAAGAGTCTTCTCCAAACATCTTTGGACACTTCTCGGATAGTATCTTTCAAGCTAACTTCGAGACTGTTCACCCTTACAACACTAGGAGTAAGACAGCAAACAAACCTCCTGCCGAGAACACTACAACTTTACCTCCAAAGCCATCTAAATCAGTAGAAACTAAACAAAGTAATGCTGGCCCTAAATTAGATTATGATGTTGTTGAAGATCTTAAAAAATTACGGGCTAACATTTCTATTTATGAGTTGTTGAAATTTCCATTTTTGTTACAGAAGATGTTGCAAAATATCTCAGAAAATGGCAAGAATGGTAACTCAAATGGTAACAAGGTTGTGCAAAGAAAAGCTCCTCAGAAGACTTCCACAAAAAATAATCCTGATTCTCAAGATGAGGGAAGCCTTCCTGTAAGTAATGTAAATAATGTAAATAACGCAAGTAATGTAGATAAAGTAGCATTAGAAACCGTGAGTAAGAAATCACAAGCTACAACTCTAAGTACTCGCAAGAATGTACCTCCTTTTCTTTTAACTTTCGAAATCTTCAACAGAAATGTGCATAATTGTATGGTTGACTCAGGAGCATCATCAAATGTGATGCCTTGGTCAGTCTGCCAAAAGATTAACGCTGAAGTAGAACCATATTCTTTGAAAATCATACAACTTGATCGAACAGATGTTAAAGTTATAGGCGAACTGAAAAATGTATTGATTAGATTATCATCTAACCCCAAGGTTCATCAGGTTATTGATATAATTGTGGTGGATATTCCGGAAGTGTATGGTCTGTTTTTGAGCAGGGACTGGTCGGAGCAGCTACATGGTTACTTCGCGACGGACTGGTCTCACTTATGGATTCCAGAAAACGGTAATCCCAACAAGATCAGGGTGAATCGTGAGCGTTACCTCAAGTCCACAGTAACAGACTTGAATGACCCCAATGAACCATACACACCTCCTGCTGATTCACCTGAAGTCCAAGGGATGGACACCTTCTTCGGAAATTTCATGGCTGAAGTTTCACCTATCAACAACCCACAACAGCAGTCCGAGATCATAACATGTACGCAACCAACAACTTCGATGCAATAGTCCCATGAGCCGGATGGAAATCAAATTTGGTCTTTATAATTTGATGGTTCCAAGTCTAAAGAAGGAGTTGGTGCAGGCTGCATCATTATCGATCTGGTAGGTAACAAAACATTATTGGCTTGTAGGCTAGAATTTGAATGTACTAATAATATCGCAGAATATGAGGCTTTATTGTAAGGTCTCAGAAAAGTCTTGGACATGCACATTCAAAATCTGGTTGTATTCGACGACTCTGAGATAGTGGTCAGGCAGGTAAGAGATTCCATACACTGTCTTTCCCCGCATCTCAAATGTTATCAGTGTGAGGTATGGAAATTAATGAATGAATTTTATGCTTTTAATATAAACTCCATTCCTAGATTACATAATGTTGAAGCAGATCTACTAGCTAATGTTGCCTCTAAACTTCTTCCTGCAGAAGGCTTATCCCCGAACGCGTTCTCCGTGGAGCTATTGTTTCGACCATATATATCTGACAATATCACAAACTGGAGAGTATTTGACGATGATCAGCAGATCATTAACTTTCTGCACATGGAACAAACCTTCCAAGGCGCTGTGATAGATGAACAAACACACGACGACAATTTGCACGACTTTACGGTAATACCTAATCCGAAATATCCTGAAGCTCTATCGGACGTGGTAAACTTCATACCCAAATATGTTGTTAGACTAGAAAAGTTTTATGATTTTGAAGATAAATTTAAAAAGGCAGTCAATTGCAAAACCAATAGTTCCTCGCTGTCTTATGAAAAAGTCAATTTAGGAACTAGTGAAAATCCTCAGTGTATCAACTTAGGCTTGGGATGTTCTAGGCAAGAAAAAGTTGCTTTTGTTAAATTATTTAAATAATTCAAGGATGTGTTTGCATGGACTTACGATGATCTTAAAACGTTTGATCCTAATATTATACAGCATGTCATCCCAATGAAGCCCCAAACCTTACCCTTCCAACAGAAACTGAGGAAAATGCATCCTAAACTAGAGCCGACCGTACAAAAAGAATTGAATAAACTCCTAAGTGCTAAAATAATTTTTCCTGTTAGACACACTCAATGGGTATCCAACCTCGTCCCAGTGCGGAAGAAAAACGATGAAATTCGACTTTGTGTCGATTTCCGAAACCTCAACAAAGCGTCTGACAAAGATAATTATCCTGTCCCTCCCATGGAACAGATTCTTCAACAAGTATCTAGTTCCGAGAGGCTATCCTTACTAGATGATTTCTCTGGATACAACCAAGTCTTGATGTCTCCACCAGACCAACCAAAAACTACCTTCCGTACCCCGTGGGGCACTTATGCTTATCGAAAAATGCCCTTTGGATTGATTAATGCTGGTGCTACCTTTCAGAGAGCAATGGACATTGCTTTCAGAGGCTTAATCAATCATTCCGTAGTATTCTACTTAGATGATGTGACCATTTATTCTAAAAAAAAAGACGATCATCTAACTCACTTACGAGTCGTTCTGCTACGATGTCATAAATACGGCATCTCCTTGAACCCCAAGAAGTCCATCTTTGTGGTAGAACAGGGTAAATTACTAGGATTCATTGTGTCTAGTGATGGAATGATTATTGACCCCGAGAGAACCCAAGTCATTGCTAAACTTCCCCCACCTACCTCCAAAAAATCCATGCAGTCTTTCCTAGGCCAGATTAATTTCATGAGAATATTTGTCCCCAGTTTCTCTGAAATGGTCAGGCCCCTCCAGAACCTGATTAAGAAAGACACCCAATATCACTGGGGACCTACAGAAAACTAAGCTTTCAATGCTATAAAGAAGGCCATAATAGATGCTCTGTCTCTCATGAGCCCTGATTTCTCTCAATACTTTACACTCTATACTTTTGCCTCTGATCGTTCCTCTGCCGCAGTCCTAACTCAGAAGAATTTCGAGAACAACGAAGTACCCATCGCCTTTATGAGATCTGATTTCAAAGGTGCTGAACTTAACTACCCAGCGATCGATCAGCAAGCCTACGTTGTTTTCAAAGTAGTTAAGCATTTTCGGTCGTATCTTTTGAAGTCAAGGACGAAGGTCATTGTCCCCTATCCTGTCGTAAGGAAATTGTTAGTGCAAAAGGAGTTAGGAGAGAAAAGAGCCAACTGGGTCACCTCCTTGCAAGAGTATGACTTATAAATCACTCCAGCACAGATCGTGAGAGGCCAAGGGTTGTGTAAGTTGGTAGTTGATTCAAAAACCGAACAATAAAAAGATAGTGATACGTCAGACCTAGAACAACGCGATCAGAGTTTGATTTTTTGCACACAAAACCTCGTAAGTCCTTGGTACGATGATATTAGATTTTGTCTTCAACATGGATCAGCACCCCGTCACCTTGACCCCGCCAAAATAAGAGCTTTGAGACTAAAGTCCACCTCCTTTCATCTAGTTAACGGTATACTGTTTCATCAGAATTTTGATGGCGTACTGATGCGTTGTCTTGAAAAAAACGAAGCAGAGAAATTCTTGCTTGAGTTGCATGCAGGAGAAGCTGGTGGTCACTTCGGTGGTGACACCACTGCTCATAAGGTTTTAAGAGCCGATTATTACTGGCCAACGCTTTTTAGAGACGCCCATGCCTTGTGCCGTAAATGTATCATTTGTCAGAAAGCATCAGGGCGATTGCAAAAGCCAACCTTCCCCTTGCAACCCGTTACAGTTGATTCTCCTTTCCAGCAATGGGGCCTTGATATCATTGGTCCTATTAACCCTCCATCCTCACAACAACACAAGTATATTGTGACAGCCACTGATTATTTTACTCGATGGTCCGAAGTCATCGTGTGAAGAACTGTTAACACAAGTCAGGTGATCGCTTTTCTAAACTCGAATATCATCACTCGTTTCGGTATCCCTGATTGTCTAGTCTTTGATAACACTTCATACTTTTCTTCTCTAGAGATGAGTGAGTTCACCTTAGAGAAACGAATAAAGCTGAAGTATTCTTCTAGTTACTACCCCCAGGGTAGTGGCTTAGCAGAATCGACAGACAAGAACTTGATCAAAATTATCAAGAGAACTGTGGCTGAAAATCACAAGAACTGGCACAATGCATTGCTTAATGCACTGTGGGATGATAGGGTAACACCCAAAGCCGCTATAGGTAACTCCCCCTTTTTTCTCGTTTATGGCAGAGAAGCCATTCTGCCACCTCATATTCTTCTTCCTTCACCCCAATTGTCACAAAAAGTTCAAGAAGAAGACTGTCCCCCTTTAGAAAGTCGTATTAACGCTTTGATGAATTTAGAAGAAGTAAGAACCCAAGCTAAGCGTAAGTTAGACTAACATCAACAACTGATTAAAAGTTGGTTCGATTCTAATTCTGCTTCTGATAAGAATTTTGAAGTAGGTGATATCGTCTTAAAGTGGGACAAACCACACGAAGGAAAGGGTGAACACACCAAGTTTCAAAATTTGTGGCTTGGGCCATTTGTGATTGTTGAAAAGTTGGGTCCTAGTTCCTTTTGATTGCAGAATCTTGAAGGGAAGCTTGACACCTATCCGGTGAATGGCCAAGCCCTGAAAAGATACTTTTCTTGATTACTACCCTTGTATATTATGTAAATATTTCTTTGGTTTGCAATCTTTTTTTTTCTTCCTATTTTGATTTTGATTTGGATTAATTAGTTTTTTTTGGTGTTATTTGAAAGATATGCATGCCTGTGCACTGAGAAATTCAGATAAAGACCATGGGAAAACTTCTTCGCTGAAATAACTTCTGAAAGATTGTATGGACATCAGTGATATATTTCTGAAAATGATATTTATGTTGGAAAATTTTATTGTTTGAAAGAAGTTTACTAATTTCAATCTCTGAGCAAAGTTTGTCATGATCATCTATAATCTTTTTACGCTGTCCCTTTTCCGTAAAGGAATGACTCAAAAAGGATGTCTCCCTGTCATAGTAAGTTGTTTTAGAAATAAAACATTTCTGGAGCTGAATAAAGGACAGTGTCAAAAAATTCCGATGAGGTCTGAAAAAATATGATAAAATAATTAAGATTTTTCAGCGTCACCCCTCTCAGCTATACACAAAAGAAAAACAAAATAAAAATGTTAATAAGAGTTGTGGGAAGTGTTTGTAAACCCGCCGGGATACTGAACAGGTCTGCTAGCAGCGGGTAAATGCAAGCATGGCATCAAGACAACTTCGCCGGGGTACTGAACAAGCCTGCTGGCAGCGAAGCAATGTCGGGTACACGAAAATCTGTAAAAAAATATAAGAAACCTCTTTAAAAGTCCTTTACTCTGATCTAGAGCTTCTTGACAGGATACAGACATCCGAGTGGGTTAAATGGCAACCCTGTCGAGGCTATGGACACCTGCTGGCAGCAGTGGCCATGCCAACAGTATTGAAGATTTTATCATTAAAATCGTGACTCGTTGATCTTAAGATTGTTATTAGTTTGCGTCTTTTAAAACATCGCTGGAAAAGATGGTAAATGATGATGTTTGTATGATTTTATGGTTGTTGTTTTTGAGTTGAAATTTTCTTTATTGCCCTAATCTAAATTCATTTCTATTGACAGAGATAACTGCTTCTACCAGTGTGTCGCCATTGTTGGCAGCCAATACAATTTTTTCTATTGCCTCAAAAGCTGCCTACACCTATGTCTTCTGAATTTCAAATTGTCATCGCTTTTTGCAAATTAACGATATTTTCATTTCATACGACACTTGCAAATTAGTTTCGATTTATTTTTCACGATTAAAAGCATGAAAACTCCTCCATCGTTATTTGAATTGTCATGATCTTCTCATTGATATTTTGATTGGTACTTACCTTTGGTTTATTATTAAGTGGCTGGAATGATTTTTCGAAATCTGTCCATTTGCCTATTCTTACTTTGATTGCGCAACTTGACTTTTATTTAATTGGTAAAGAATTGAGTATATGGAGACTTGCCTAGTCATTGATTTACATAGGGGTCATGGCTGATTTTGGTTTTTATATAATGTGATCCTTACTATTGTAAGCTCTTGGCTTATTGATTTTATGAAATCTCTTATCACAATGTTTTATAAACTTTGATTACACATTATGCAACAAGCGCATGGGTAACATATGAGATTGATTTCATATGGAATGGCATTAGTTTGAAGTTATACACATGGCGCGTTGGTGAAACCTTTGGATTTTGCGATAACGTTGGTTTGAATTATTACAGGCGCATATTTAAACTTTGGGTTTGATTTAACGTTGAACATTCATGGTTTCAAACTATACATTGGCACATTGATATAACTATCCACCGTTTAATCCTTGGGTTGGCCGAATAGTTTGATTTTGGTTATGATTGATTGAACAGGGGTTGTACTTTGCCATTACTATGCTGCATGGCGGTGATAATCCCACCACCCTCGCACGCGTACCATCAATTCACTTCCCCTTTCATCGTTCGCGGCTGTTAGCCCAAACAATCCTTTCTCCTGTGTATTATTGTTTATCCGAACCCTATCATGTGCCCGCACCATGGCTCCAGTCATAAGGGCTGAGCCCAATGGTTACCAATATTTGTTGATGTTCGATGTTTCTTACAGTGACCTTGAGGAATTCGGATGGCTCCTGTTCATACGAAAGTTTGATGGCTATAACCCTAGCGTGGCTCGGCAATTTCCATTAACCTTTGATGGCTGTCGAGCCAAGGTTGGGGATGTGCAATTGGAAATTGATGAGCAATTTCTCAATCTAGCTACCGGTCTGCCTGTTGTCGGACAGAGGTGGTCAAAAAATTGCAAAGTGGAAGATGTCCCATGGACATTGCTCTTCCAGTCACGAAGAGTGAACTCCTGTGACAAAGCTTTTCCCGCAAATATGCTAAAGCAACGTTAGCACGACTTGTTGATGGTAACCAAGCAATTCATCACCTGCGAGGGCCGGTATGGTTTCGTTTTCTTGTATCACCTTCGGCTACTTATGGTTTTCATGGGATATGAGCTTAATGTACCTTATTACCTACATAGGAGTCTGTTTAAAATGTCTAAAAGATATAAATGGAACCAAGCCAATAACAGCCTAATTCATTTTGGGTTAATTAAAATGCTTGTGGTTTGTCATTTGGAGTTACGCCGGGACTGTTGGAATGATTTTCTCAAACACAATAATTTTGATGATTCAAGCCCACCACAGGTTGACAAACCTGTGGTGGGCGAGAGAAAGTCAATACCCCCTGTGCCTTACAGTGCTCTGTTACCTAAACCCCTACCCGTCTCACCTATTGACTTACCCAATTTTGTGACCACAGATGTGGAAAATGTTAAACCTGTGGCTAAAAGGCCTAAGGCCAAACCTACTGTGAATTCTAAAGGTAAGAAGAACGCCCGGTTAATCTCTCGCATGGAAAGAAACAAACCAAAGACTCATGTCAACCCTGACCCTATTATGGTGAGTGAAGATTCTGACTCAGAGGTTGAACGATACCTGGCAAGTGAGTATCCCTATTCTGAAGGTCTGTGTGTTAAACCCACATACGATTTTGTGAAGAACCTACCACCTTGTTTGCAAAGTGATCCTAATTATCCAGGCATCAAAATGCCTTGTGAAACCCCTGGTGACTCATCAAAACCCCCTCCTGTTCTATCTGAACCTGCTCCTTCACCATGTGATCAGTGTGGCGCATGGTTAGAAAGGTATTACCTTGATGTGCCAATGCTACAGTCCAGAATTCATGCTCTGGAGGATCAAGTTGCAATTATCTCTAGTCAAAATGATAAGATGCCATCCACTGATAAGAAACAGCGAACAACAGGTTCTATTCTGTTTAAAAACGTGGAGTCTGCTACAGCGATTGTGAATTCAAAATTGGCATAGCTCGAACAACCTCACTGGTATGATTATCATATTTTTATATGACAAACTCGTAAGCTCTGTTTACAGCGTGGATTTGTTTTGTCACATAAGCATGCGTTATTGTATATAATGTTGTTTTGATAAATCGAATTTTGTTATTGTTTTAAGTTTCGATTGGATTTGGTTTTGATTCGATTTATCGTGGGATAGATTTGATTGTTTTAATTTAGCTTCAATTGAATACTCTGTCGATTATTGAAGTTGTTAACATATTTTCTAAACACAGGCTATTTCTGGTATTTCAAATCCAAACACAGTCAATGGTTCGATTTGAATTGGTTATATTCGATACGATATGGTTGGCATAACTGTTATAATGTTATACCCTGTGTCTTTTGACCAATTCAAATATCATTATGTTAATGCATAACCAAATTGCAACTGATCGATTCGCATTGTTTTGTTTGACCATGTTATCAGCTCAATTTATATTGCAACAAATATATTGTTTAAATTTGATTTGGGGAACGAAAGTAATTATGCCCAGCATTGCGATTTGTTTGACTCAGTCACAATTCGATTTGATCGATTGCCCAGTTTATGGTTATCATCGTTGTTGATGGTTATGATCATTAAGTGATCTTGTTTGTTGACTGTGTAAACGCTCAACGATTCAAAATCTATGACAAAGTTTGATGAATGCTTATTTGGAAATAATCGTAACAGTTTTTCCATATTGGTATTAGATTGAAATAACATGAATCGTATGCACATTGTTACAGCCATAACAAATCAATTTTGATTATTTTCAATTATGATTATATCGATTATGATTGTGTTGGATTAAATCGTATCTTATTCATTATGATTCACCATTGATTTAATTCGATATGAAACGGTCCTGTTATGATTTGACCATATTTTATGGCAACTGAAAAAACAGAGCATTCTTACTCTGTCCCGATTGCATCCTTTTCGATTTTGTTAGTTTGAATGATAAACTCATTTGAATCTTAGTGATTCGTTTTTGGATATTTATTAAAGGAAAATCAAATTGGATTTGATTCTGTTGAAAAGATTTCATTTGATTGCTTTCTGGTCCTGTATGCTATTTTAGACTAGCTACAGAATCAGATGATTCTGTAGCTAAGTCTGTAGGATCAATTTTTTAGTGTTTTGTTACTGAAATATCTTTCTAATTTGATACTTGTGTTCTATTGCAGGTAAATTCGAAATTGCAATTGAGTTGATGAGCAGTTAGGGGATATTTCAAAGATTTCTCTTGCATTTTATTTTCTTAGTTTAGGTGATTTTGGGATATCTCCCAGATTATGTAAAACAATTTGATATTATCCACAAGGAAGTTTTACCTTGTGAAGAGACCTATATATACTTACGATTTTTGTAATAATCATCATTCTCATTAGTGGGAGAACAAGGATATGAAGTTCTAATACAAACTGAAGTAGAATTTGGTGTTTTGTCACAGCTTTAGCTTCTCAATATATCAATATTTTGTTTCATGTTGTGTATATCAATTTGTATCTGGTTTGTGACTACTTTAGCTATCCAAATCAAATGCAAATGATATAATTTTAATCATTGCAATTCATATCTGGTCTTTTCCAAGTGTATAAAAGATATAAGAATTGTTTAATTCAGTTTGTTAATGACAGGTTTATCTTCTTCATAATTTGAATTATCATATACAAGTCCTTGCATAACAGGTTTCCCTTATTGCAAAGATTTGTAATCATATAGTTGTTATGATCTTTTATGTCTTGCTTGTCCTGTTAACAACTCAAAGAGCAGCACAGTTGATCGTTTACGAAAAGCTTACGGACTAACCGGTGTGAGTTTCCCTCCTCCGACTAGCTTAGAAGTCATCATACACAGGGAAGACTTGGAACGTTTCCAGGTCAGTTAGTCTTTTGTTTACTGTTTTCATTAGTAGTTTAGTTCAGATATAAGTTTAGTTAGATTTATTGAATTAATATATTAGATTGTTTAATTTCAGTAAATATATTAGATTGTTTAATTTCAGTAGTTTTACTTCTTATTCATAAAATATAAAAATCAAAAAACATATCTTGTTGTTTTAGGGCAGAAAACACATGAGTTTTGCAGGTTTTAATTAAATCTGTAGGTTGTTTATAGTGTACATTTGTGAATAAGTAGTATTGCAGCTGGTAATTAGATAGTTGATTTGAGTTATTTTAATAGTAATTAGTAGATTGTATATAATAGTTAGATTAGTTATATTTAGTTTTAGTTTAATTTAGTAGTTTGTTTTAATTAGATTAGTGTGTTAGTTTCTTTTATTAGTTTGTTTTATTAGTTTTAGTTAATTTTAGTTTGTTTTATTTGTTTTAGTTAGTTTTAGTTAGTTTTTGTTTTAGTTAGTTTAGTTAGTTTAGATTAGTTTTCTCTTTGGTTTTCTTAAAAGACCTTAGGACGGCCAACGGAGCCATTAAACTCGTCAGGGTGGTCCATTCCAAACGGCTTGGGTTATTTAGACAACCCCGGACCGGTTCCACTCTCCTAGTTGACGGACGGTCAATTTCGCCCGTCAACACACTAGATATCATTTTACTATTGCTACCAATCATCCTTCAAACATACCTCCAACCAAGGGAAGTCTTGAGTTTCACCGCATCTTGACTTTGCTCATGTGCCCTATCAGTTCCTGATCTTATTTTCATGGATTTCATGAAAACATTTTCTTCTTGGAGTCGTGTCTCCCTTTATGGCGACATCAACAAGTTTCCAGAAGGGCGACAGTATCTTGACTCTCATTACCTTTACAATGAGGAGTCTTGGACCACACAGAGAGAACCAACACTGCTCTCTGATTTTGTTGACCCCCATAATATTCGACTTCATCAAAATCTCATGTTACGGTGGGTCTTACTATGTGACTATTGTAGTTGTTTTATACTAGCCGAAGAGCTCTGAATTTGTTAGGCCATCAATGCCTATGAGTCATAGACACTTATTACAGGTGTCCTTGCCTCTTTTCAGAGTATGTTCACCATTCAAAATTGTCATATGTCGTTATCAAACCGCCTCGTAGGGCACTGTAGTTATCTACATCAGCATACAAATTCAATTATTATCTTACATTTTGAATTACATGACACGAGCATGGGGCATGCCCGCCTCGTTTCTATAACGATTTTCTTTTTTTTCTCCCTAGAGAAAGATTTGGGTCCCACAATTTCCCCTCTCCCTCCGACAAATTTCTCTTGTAGTTCCTCTCATCACTTTTCATTACAATGGAACTCTCAATAGAAAAAACATTGATGTATTTCAGCTATATATATGCTCCTAACCTCACACATCAGGGGGCATATGTTATCACTAAATTTTTGTCAGCAACATTGCACGCAACTGGTTACAGAAATATAGAAATACCAACATCAATTAGTTCACTTGCAACACCAAAATGCATTTCAAAGGAAAAAACTATACAATTGGGAAAAAAATGACATGCACAAACTCACTAAAGGAAGCGTGCGCACAGTACGTGGGCCAAGGAATATCGCAAAGCGCACAATGTGCCATATGCACGACTGTGTACGAGAAAATCCACGCACTCCTATGAATGACACANCATACACTTATGGATCAACTCCCAACTTGATTTGACCTTCAAATCTGAGAAAAATCTGAATGGGGGGCTGCTCAAGGACCAAAGGGTGCCCTAAAGGGCCCCTTGTTCACACTAAGAACTAGTTGAATATTGCCTTAAATAAATGCTATAAATGGAGGCCATGGGTGCACTAAGAAACAAATATCTTCATAGTATTGTTATGTTGCCCCAATTCTCCCTTTAGAATCCTATTTTCTCCTAGGAGCATTCTAGTATCATTGCAATAGGCCATTCCACTCACCTCTTGTGGGAATAGGCATTGCTTTTCTTCATCATTTGCCATTTTTCTTCCATTGTAAGAAGAGATCTCCATTAGGGAAATCAAGAGCCCTCCCAAGGAGGAAGAGGGGACTCATAAATCCTGATTTATCTCTACGGGGTTTTGCCAACTAATATAGCTATCCATTGGTGGCATAATCTTGGTCATTGGTTGATTGTTTATGGTTCTAAAAGTTTCTTATGCATCCTAGTCTTATTTACTTAGTTGTTTTTAGTTTGTTTAGTTGTTTATTTCATGTGTTTGTCTTGTTTAATCCACTCACTGAACTTTGTCTTGTCTAGCAGGCCCAACTAGGCATGCAAGTGTCATTGTTTTGCTCACCCAAGTGACAAAACATGCACAACACTTGTGTTATAGCTCTCTGATATATGTACGAGGTAGACAGTAGTACTCGGCCCAATATCTCAGGGAACCAACTAAGTAGGATCGAAAATACCCTTAGTAATACTACCCAATTATCGAGGTACTAGAGACTATCTTCCCAAGTTTTGTTCTTAGTGACACTATAGCAATGAGGCGGCTGATCGGTTGAGCTAGGCAGGTTCCAGGATACCTAGGGTAAGTTCATGCACAGGTGTTGTCTGATGCGCTACTACTCAAAGGGGTACCAACAGGGGTTACAAGGGTGGCCAACATATGTGCGCTTAATTACCAATTATATTTCCTGCATGTATGCTTCCCAAACCATAGATGATTTTAGGGGCTAAATTTCACATATGGTATAATTTTCCATGCTTTTTCCCAAAAACAGTTAGCCAATTTGTTTTTTTTTTCTAAAAATTATTCACCCAAATTCCATTGAATAAAATTGTTTTACCTTACAAATCACCAATATTTTATAGAAACTATATAAAATCCTTATAAATTTGAATATTTTTACAAACATTTCGCCAAATATTTTACATTTTGCATATTAAGGACTAGTAATATTAGCCCACGTTTCTACATTTTAATATATATTTTCCATCCTTAAAATCATCCATGTCCCCAACCATGGATTTGTGCACTGAACAACAAATCTACATCGCTACCCTGGAAAAAACAATCACCCACACTTCTTGCCTAGGAAAGAGCTTTGATACCACTTGTGATATACGTGAAATAGTTAATAGAACAAGCAAATATACTGCACAAGTAACAAGAAAATCAAATATAAAGTAGAAATATAGAGTAGAAATAGAATATTGATATCACAAAATAATTAGTTCACTTGCCTCTTCGAGGGGGAAACCTCCAAATGAGTAGAGCTCTCTTAAAATAATCCTCAACAACTTACAATGAGGAGATGCATTCTTTAAATATAGTTCACAACCAAAAATAACACTGGCCAATACCATGGGCCAATACCAAGGGTCAATACCATGTGTTATCGTTAACTAACTTATAATACTCCACTAACTAACCTCCTAACTACTAACAAGGAGGGGTTAGGGATGGATCCTAACATTTGATAATGTAGCAGAATAGTCTATTTTGTACAACAGTTGTAACAACATGAATGTGAAACAGGTCCTATGCTATGTATTGATCAAAACCAATATTCTATTTGTAAAATATATATTATTTAGGAATGTATAAATGATAGGAACCCTCTCTGGTTAAATGGGGTGGGCATAAGAGAGGAATAGAGTGTGTGATAAACGTCTATAGAACATGTTGTATCATCTCTTTACTTATAATATGAGTATATTGGTTCATGTTATCTAAGTATCAATTTGTGAGTGGTTTCAATAGCCCCGATTGGTGAAGGAGGGGCCCCCTTCACTAATCAGGTGCTACAATTTCATTTGTTTTATTAAGTAGATTCATTGTAGTTTTCTTCATAATCTTAGTGTTGTAATGATTTTTGGTTTGTGTGGATTGTTACTTATCCCTGATTGTTGTTAATAATGCGAGATATTACTTGCACAATTTGGTCGATTGTTGGAATTGAGAATCTATGTTGATGTTGTTACTTATACTAGATTAGAGTCTCATTATGGTTTTTTCACTATTGGATTCTTTGTTAACAAATATTATTTCTTATTAAATTATACTAGGTGGATTCTCTTTAAAATTATCGCAGTCCAATATTGGTCAAGAGTGTTATTAGACTGCTTTCTATTCTGCAATTGATATTTCTTTTTAACAAGATTGGTGTGGATAGAGAGCGATTTCCCTTTCAATGAGTGTTGTATGAATTGAATGTGGTTCCCTTCTCAATAAGGAATTGTTGGATTGAGTGCAATTTCCCTTGTTCATGACATTTCATAAGGTTTTAACAGAACAATTTGAAAGTGTTCTTTCTTTCAAGATATAATAAATTGGTTAATTTGTCATCCATTTACTGCACAATCATTAGAATCATCAACACTACAGAGGAAATTTCATCCTCCATAGACTTTGTACATATCCTTGAAACAAAATATGATCCCTAGATTGATAATTAATTTGAGTGTTGTTTAGTTGTCCTAGAATCGTTTAAAGGGAGGTTATAAGGGTGCAAAAGTACAATTTAGTGTTGGATTAGTTGAATTAACTCTAGTGCTAATGAGGCCTGAGAAGTAAATACGAAAGGTAAGAACCTACACATCTATCACCAACCCTTGGTTTCTCCCTGATAGACTCTCGTCTCACCTGCACCAGAGGATATAGGATGCATGGGTGATAAACCATATAGGATGCATGAATAGAGTTAGGGGAAGAACCCTAAAAAACAATAAGTTTGCAAGTAGAGGATGTCAAGGAAAAACAGATCAAGGAATAAAAACAGATGCCCTAGAAAAATGGTTAAATCTTCTAGAAGGTTATTTCTTTGTTCACAATTTTTCTGACGACGAAAATATCACCTTCTGACTCATTAAGACTCTCCCCCATGTCAAACATTGGTGGGAAACTTAATAGGAGAAAAGTTCCATAAAGGAGTCTGGAATATATGGGGTTGATCCCACTTGGTATTTTTTTATGGATGTGGTCAAGGAACAATATTACCCTATTGGTAACTATGACGACCAGTACATGAGATGGACCATGTTGCGTCAAGAGAGGGGACAAGAAGTTTCAGAGTTCACCAATACCTTCCATATCTTGTGCACCAAGATAGGTGTCAAATATTCTAAGAAAAATTTGGTTCTAAAATATCATGGGGCTCTACACAGGTACATCCAAACCGAAATGGAATTTCTGGAAATCTCATCGTTGGGAGTTTCCTATCGATATGTTGTCAAAATCGAGCAGAAATTAGGCACCAGAACAAACTGGATTTCGGGTTTTCAGAAATTAGGCACCAGAAATTATGATAAATATGTCCCTAACAAAAATCCTCACAAAAAACAGTCTAAGGAACATGAAAATAAGGGTCATGGAAAGACGAACGACACTAGAAAGTGGTGCGATTTCCATAAAATCTCCTGGCACAACATCGATCAATGTCACTCAAAACAGTCATTGGTGGCCGAGATCAAAGAAAAATATCTGAAAACAGATTCAGAATCCAATTCAAAGAATAATGGGAGAATACATATCATCGACGCAAACCCCACTGCTTTTTTCATGACCACAACAATTCAACCAGAAGAACCAACAAATCTTGAAGAGGGGGAGAGCCTCTTCCATTCACATATGTGGGTGAAGGGGACCCCGTTGCATTTCATTATTGATAGTAGAAGCCAGACGAAACTCATCTCAGGAGAGGTCGTTAAATAGTTAGGATTGTCGACAACACCACACCCATAGCCATACAACATTGGTTGGCTTCGATAGGGATGAGATCTTCATGTCAGCCAATAGTGTCAATTGTCATACGACATCCAACCCTTCAAGGATGAGGTATTATGTGATGTTTCCCCGCTAGATGTTTTTTATGTTCTTTTGGGCTAGCTGTATATGTGGAAGCACCATGTTATTTATGAGTCTCTACTTTTTAGTGTCATTGTTACTCTGGGGGGTCATCTCTACATGATACTAGAGGTAGTTCCAATTATTGACCCACATAAATAGTGTCGCAAGGTAGTATCTCATACTAAAAAATTCAACTTCTCCAATCCAACAGAAGCAGGTCGAAAATATTGAAGCAAAGTGCAAATTTTCCTTCTACACACATTCATATCATGTATCCATACTGGTTTCAAAGGTCCAACACTTCCAACATTAGGTTCTCAATAACCTTCCACAAGCCAAGTAGCGCAACTTCTTCAGCAAGGAAAGCATCTCACTAAGGTTCAGATTCAACAAATGTTTTCCCCTCTCCCATAGGAACTCAACATAATGGAGACCATTTCTTCCTAAGGAGTGAGGGTTGATCCAAGTGGATATCAGTTTCCACCTGCCTATTCCTACTAGCTCAAAACTATCGTCTCAAAATTTACTATTTTTAGTAGTTTTTCGGTTCCTAAACTTTTGGGGCCATTTTGAGGGCCTAAACGAAGTTTTTTCTCAACTACAAACCTCAATTATATCGAAAGGATATAGGTGATCCCCCAAAATGAATCTCATCATCGATACCTTTCCAACGAGCTATCATGCACTCCAAATGGATATTTTATGCCAAAGTTACACCCGTGGGAAGTTGATACACCAAACTACCCAAAACAGGGTCCATAAAATTGTTGGCCTTCCATCTTCTAGGGTTAGGGTTCTGGATTTTATTTATGTTAAAAAGGCCTTTGGAGCTTCATTGTAATAATCATCTTCTTGTGAATGTGCATAGCCATCACATCTCTTCTCAGAGATAAGCTGCCACCATTCTAGCGAGTCTTTCACTCTGTATTTCTACAGTTTTGTACATTTCACTCATTAATAGAAATTGTGTATTATTGTATCTCTTTGTTTATAGTCATATTGCTGATAAATATATTTTATATTATTGGATATCTAATATATCTCTATACATTTATTTGTTATATATCCTCTCTCATTTCGTGCCGAAAATAATCCAAATCACAAGCCATGACTTTGGCATAGATAAGGTATCGCCTCAGGTATCATTTGATGGGTGACATCATCTTAGGTATTGCCTCTCAGCACTTTCCTTTATCTTGGAACTTGGTTAATTCCAAGATCCCAAAATCTAGGGGCTGATACACGTGTCCTAATAGACTTGAGGGCATGGTTTAGTTTCAAGTTTTGGTAGTGTAACAACTAGAAATATTGGACGATGGAGATTTAAGTCTTCAATCAACAAATCGACGGTTGTAGTTGCAACGGATCTCATCCCTTGACGAGTTTTGTATATTGGGAAGTATAAAACCTCCCAAGATTCCAATGTTGAGATATGTCAAGGTTACATATCATTCCCATACAAAAGGTGACACATGGACTGACATAGGTGTACGTGTCATTGTAATGCTTAGGATTTTCCCAATAGGGAATTGACACTTGTCTACTTCTTATTTTTTGAATGACATCACCTGACATTATCTCGGATCCTTTAGGAATCAATTATTGACCATTTTCATAAGGCCTATTTCCCAAAATCTCATGATGGTCCAATATCCAGGATACAATTGGCATCTTGGGGCACATGGCCCTATCTGGATATTCCACCTAGCATGACATGTGGCACTCGTACTACTCGCCACATGGAACGTGGCACTCATTTTACACCTATACCTTCATTGAAATATTCCAAGTTGACATGACACATGACACCACCAAGTGTGACACGTAGCCATGTCACGACACATGGGCCATTCATCGTGCAGCATGTCACCATCAAGCATCGGATATCAAGACTTTCCTTGTATGGTGTGACTTTGAAAAACCTTCGATGCTCGAGATCCCCTTGACTTTTCTCCTCTGAGATCTATGACGGATTTCAGACATGGATGATTTTAGGGGCTAAATTTCGCTCATGAGCTAATTTTCCATGGTTTTTCCAAAAACAAGATTCGCTATTTTAAAAATGATTCGCCCAAATTCTATAGGATAAACTTATTTTAATTTTTACCTTAAAAGTCACCAAAAATTTATAAAAACTATATAAATCTTTATAAATTTGAGTATTTTTACAAAAATATCGCAAAACATTTATGGTTGGAATATGAAGGATTAGTAAGATTCGCTAGGGTTTCTACATTTTAAAACAAATTTCCATCCTTAAAATCATCCCTGATTTCAGACCACCTCGTAAGATCTAAGAATGGCATGTGTCCCCATCATGTGACCACGAACATCAAGACTGTGACTCTTCACTAGTCTTATGCACACTAAAACTCCCTGTGGTATAGGGTTTGATGATCATAAGATAATTAGCCAAGTTAATTTATGGGATTATGAGGTGATTAATTAAACTAATCCCTAGAATTATGACTCCTGAATTTTATGAAGGTTTATGAATTAGATCTATCAGTCTCCCATATCTAATAGCTCATATTTCAAGGTGCTTTTCCAAAGGCTTAAGCCTAATAGGGACCCAATGACAGACTATAATAAGTATGTATGCATGTCATATGCATGCTATATCTTTACGATATGCATTTCAGCATATCTTCGTGCACTAAGCATTATACCCATGTATGCAATGCAGACAAGTTCCACTTACTTTCCTCTGGCATTTTCATGTATAGACTTACCCTTAGTTAATAGGGACACACACTTTCCTAGCACAACCATGAGATTTTCAACTTGCTCATGTCATTTCACTTCTTCAATGAGGTTCATTTTCAATCCTCGAGACTTCTTTTATTTTGCAAAGAGGGATTACCCTAGCATAAAGTTTTTGCAATTATAGCAGGTCAAGTAGGTTGATCTCACCTACTCCAATGAGGCATCTAGACATGGAGGATTTTTCTCCCAATTCCAAATCCTTTATTTAATCAACACTTTTAATTAACATAGGCTTCATAAACCTACTTTTTAGGCAATTCTTGCCACCTACTCAGTCCATTTTCCTTCTGGACTCAAGTACTCCTTAAAACAGGTTTATGCCATTTAAATCCAAGTTTTGTTATTAATTCCCCTCAGCATAGTCCCACTTTTGTAGGAATGGCTATCATTTCTCCAAAATAAATGATAGGCTTCTTCTACCACAATCTAGCATGATTCAATCTCATTAGTTAAAATCCCAACTGAATTTTAATCTGCATCCTTATCCTCAAGGAACTTATGCAGATAATTTATGTACGACAGTAATACTCTCAACAGACTTATCTTAGCCTTGGTAAACTAGTCTTATGACTGTTCCCTAGCCCATCCAGGCCTGTGTTTGAATCATTCTCTTCTAGATAGGGTAGGGTAAGGTGCCCTCTCCCTTAAAATTTTCTTAGAAAGAAAAATAATCACTTGAATATTTTGTGAGACCAAGCAGGGAAAGTGTTGTTTCCCGCTCTCATACCACTTTATAACACACTTGACCCCTAAGTACCTTTCTAAGGGATGGAGCATAATTTTTTTTCTTTTCTTAATCATCTTGAATCCTCTTTCCAAGGTCTCCATCATCATCTTCTCGTCAAGAGATTTCCAACAACTATTACCATGCTCAAATATGAGCTATGGATTGGAATTTATTCCCTTATAAATATCTTCTGGCATCATTGGTCAAGGGCCAGGTGGCACCCACGTGGGTTCACCTCATTCGCACCATACTACCTAGCAAAAAATCGAACAAGGTTGTCACCATTTAGCGATGACATGGCCACTGAAAGGGAGGTTACAGGGGATGTTCCATGAAGTCACGGAGTTCCCCAACACTCCTGCATATTTGGTGTAAATCCATCCACCATTAAATCCAATGACTGATATTCGCCATCGTTTAACACACATCTTAAGGTATTTCGACATTTGTCGCTTCGGCACTAAACTCCCTTTTCTCTATTCGCATATCCTCTGGAATCCTGAAACCCCGGAATCCTACCACATGGCTCCATCCTTGGGACCTATTGGAATATATTTTCTAACACCATAATCCTCCTAGATTTCTGAACTCCATAACTCCCAAGGTCCCATTAGCCCTTAGGTAAAACAACTAGGCACCAGGAGGTGACATGTGGTAAAATATGGAGATGACACATGGCCCAATCAATGGGTAACATGTGTCAAGTCCCAATTGGCACATAAGGTCTATAAAAATCACAAATCAAGGTGACATGTGGCATGTCGAACATGGGTCCACGTCACCCTAGGTGACATCATCATACCACGTAACTATGGATTGATAGCATCTCGAAGCCTCCAGCCTCTCCTACTTGTGAAATCGCTCGGAGCTCCAAAGTCTGAACTCCTTCCAGCAATCTCCTAATACATTGTATCCCATGGTCAAGACAAGTCCATGTAGATCCCCATATTTATGACCTTTGTTGCTTCGCAACTTCGGATTTCAAGGTTTTGGCTGTGTAATTTTATTTTTTCTCTCGGAGTGGTTCATGTCAGGCTGACCACGGTATAGATTCAATGATCAGGAGAGATCCCAAAGAATCCTCGGATCAGTGGTCCTCGTCACTTCGTGACTTCGGTGTTCAGGGAAACTCCATGCCTTGCATCCCGAATCACTTGAAGTGGGGTTTAGCCGGAAAGCCGAATAATGATCGGACAGTTGGGAGAGGTCCTCAATGGACTCCCTAGATCAATGAATCACGAATATAAATCAAAGGTTCCTAGGTTTCAGTGTTTGGCCACTCCTAGAGGGAGACCTGTCAACCCAAAACACATTGGCAACATGTGTGGCACATGCCTCAGGTTATCGACATCTCTTTACTATGTCACAAGGCCACCACACATGGCATCATCATTTCTCGATGCATGGACCTCCACGTGCTCTCAACATGATGTGCATGTCCCCATGATCAAATGGTTGAGAGTGGTCCCAAAGGATCCTTAGATCGATGGCCCAAATTACTTTGCGACTACGACATTCAAGGCTTTTGGTGTTATAACACCTCTATTCTCCTGAAGTGTTCAATGTAGCAATGACCACGGTGTAGATCCAACGAAATACATTTGGCAGAAGACAAGGAGGACACATGGCCCAATCATCTGGTGACACATGTCAAGTTCTATTTGACACATAAGGTTTGTGAAAGTCATGAATCAAAGTGACACGTGGCACACCTACTATGGGTTCACATCACCCTAGGTGACATCAGCATGCCACATCACTCTGACCTTCGACACTCTAATGATATTCTCATTCTCCAACATGTCAAACCTCCCATAGTAGGACTTTGTTGGAGTAATTTACGATATCCTTTCACTAGGCTTGATCTAATGGTCGAGAAGGATCCCAAAGGATCCTCAGATCCATAGTCCATGTTACTTTGCGGGTCCATCATTCAGGGTTTTTGGTTTTATAACACCTCTATTCTCCCGAAGTGGTCAACATTAGATTTTCCATGGTGTAGATCCAATGGTTAGGGGAGATCCTGAATACCCTCAAATATATGGCTCTTGTTACTTCACGTTCAAGAAGTGGATCGAGGTTGGACAAGGGGACGAATCCTATGATTACGGGTAACCGACTGCCAACTAATGGTCATCCATCAAATTAAAAGTTTGATAGGTCACTTTAGCGTAATATGGATGTTATGAGGATTCCAACATCCCGGAGCTCCGGAATCCTGAAGCCCCGAAACTCAGAAGGCTTAGCTCTCATTGGGCATAGCATTGGGCTCCATGGCCCTAGTCATATGAGGTTTTTTATCAATTCTGAGGGCTATACCCTTATCTCTCAGCCAAAATTTGAATAAGGACATAGACAAGAGACCATGGTTACTTGGACGACTAGTTTGAAGGAAGTGTCTTTTGTCTACATAACTTTTAGTTACCTATGAAGGTAAATTCGAGGGGTCGACAGGATTGAAGCATTCCAACAAAGTCTATCCCAATTCTTACATTACTAAATCCATCCCTGGGAAAAATACCTTAAGGATTTTCTAACCAGCACAGAAATCATAAACTCATTCTTAAATTATTTCGAAACCCATGTTTAATAGTTCTCTTGATGCTAAGCAAAGGCAAAAAAAAACCATTCAAATGAGGATTTAACAGGAGAACAATAAGCATTTCTAATATTAATCATACAATGAAATTTTTTTTCATAGGAATAGTAATCCAATCACTCATTTCAATTCTAATACACAGGCTATATGAAATACTTATCTATTACAGTCAATCACCAACCAACTAACTGTGGGTGTTCGCCTTTCCACCCAACCATAGGCTCAGAGGCATTCATTCTTAGTGCTTTGTTCACCCCCGTGCCAAGCCATGGTATCACTAGGGAACTTTTGCAGTTTCTTAGAGATCCTTTCTCTGTCACGGCCTCTGCGAGGTTTATCATATTCTCCCACAACATCAAGCTCACAACATTCTTCTCAGGTCATGTTTTCTGCAAACTCTCTGAGATTTGTTCTTGTGTTCTCTCCCCTTTTCCAGAACAACTTAATTCTTTAGTTCTTCTTCTCCACTGGAGAGCCTCACATGCTCCTCTTATTTCTGAATGGTATATCTTCCTATTGCACAACCTCTCATTTTTCCCCTAGGAAGGTTTTGGACCTGTCCTGTTCCTTCTGTCAGAAGGAACTCAAATCAATCTGGGCCTGCAGGAAAATTGCACTTTGTGGTACTTCAGGCTGACATTTTTTTGTCTCCTCAGCCAGACTCTCCATGCATCCATTCATGGGGGTAGTTGATTGTTCAACGAACAATCCTTCTTTCATTAAATAGTTTTTCCTTGGGATCAGGATGAGGCTTATTATTTCAGCAAGGAGAATTTGGATCATTTTGACATAATGAACCCTCTCTACAGTTTCCTCACTTTTTCCTCTAGTGATATCATGGCCATTACTTTAAGGTTTCACCCCCACAGTTAGTTATTGGAAATCTAAACAATAATACATTTACATTGTTCACATGTCATAGCATGGTAATCATAATTAATGATTAATTACAAGATGGGGGAAACATGGGTATTACAGTGGATCACCTACAGAAGCATATATATGTGTATGAATAAACCTAAGTATAGAAAGGAGATAAAAAGTGTTCTATAGAAATGAAAAATTATCCTTTCTTAAATTAGTTCAAGAACTTAGGTGAATTTATGAGTAAGCTTTCAATTAAATACTATTTTAACTTATCTCCTTACTTCTTAGTTGTTTTTTTTCTAAAGGGGGAATTATGGGTGTAGTTGTTAAGGATGATCTACATTTACAACCCAACTTTTGTTTCTAATGAGAACATAAAAAACAACTAGAACCTCTACAGAAATTTAAAAAGAAAGAGATTTATTTATGCATATTAGTGTTCTATTTTATCTTGTCCTCAAGCCTTATTACAAAAAACGTAGAGTATATCATATCTAGGTTTGGACTTTAGGGAAACAACCCAAATATTTAAAAATGCAAAAGTCATTATAAATAAGTTGTAAGGAAAAATAATTTTGGAATTACACATGTCACTTCCTACGTGAATTCAAAGTACAAAATCCCCTTTAGATTTCATTTAGGCATTAATAAACAATTATGCTAAAATTGTGTTAAATTTCCTACAAATTTGGGAGGGATCCACTTAATTTTTGGTGGGCTTCGAGTAGAAATACCGAATTTACTGTGGAAGAAATTCTTGTCATATATATATTATTGTTATCCTTCTAGAAAATGGAAGTTAAAGTTCCTGGAGAATAAAAGGCTTGATACCAAAAGAAGATATAATTTAATATTATTCTAATGTCAAAGAACACTAGGAAATTACCCCTGATTAAATGCCTTAATCATCTTGTGGTCTTCGAGACTTCAGGGTGTTTGTTGTGATGGAGCTCACGAGCTAAAATGGCCAAAGGACCAAGCCCTGCCTTTACCTATACCAATGTTGCATAGATATTAAATATAATCAATTTTATTATATTATATTTAATTTGATCAAATTAATGTAATTAACTATAGTAAACCTTTATTGTAATTAATTATATTATAATCCAAGATAATTAATTGTATTTGTATCAGGACATAATACAGGTGGGACCCCTTCAGGAATTCAAGACTCCGGGGCTCCGAGATGTTTGAGGAATGGAGAGTGTGTTGAAGAGAGGAAGTAGTTGACCCGAAGATTCTCCCTCATTCTAATATTAAAATATAATATTGGGGATTTATTAAACCTGGGTGTTATTCTCAAGGAGGTGTACTCCAATATAATATATTATATTAATAAAAATTTATTATAATATTTGCATATGGATGAGGTCAATCATTTTCCCTTTTCTAAATTATTATTTAATGTGTAACACGTATAAGTTTGGACCCCTTTGGGACTTTGGGACTTCAAGACTTTGTGATGTTTGGGGTGATAGAGTGCATGAGCTAAAATGACCGAAGACTCGAACCCACTTTTCCATGTTCCAATGTTATAATAAACATTAAATGTAATTAATTACAATATATTATGTTTGGTGAGATTTAGAATATGAAATCAATTATAATAAATACTAAATGTAATTTATTATAATATAAGGTAATATAATTAATTAAATTTTCATCATAATATAACCTAAGTGGGGCCCTCTTCAAAACTTCGGTGTTCGAGGGTTCTGGGTAGGTCCATATGAGTATGGAGAGTAATCATGCTGAAGTCCATGGATTTAGGTATTAATTACTACTAATAATCCTAAGTGCCATTTAATATATTTAATTATATTATAATATAATTTCATTATGATTATATTATAATATAATTAATTAAAGAGAATATTTAGCAACGTGATTAGATTATGAGTTAATATGATGGGGTACTAATATAATAATGAACACTAAATTCACCCCGAAATGCGGGACTCCCAAGGTGAAAGGGAATTAATCCTTGGTTTTACCGAGCCCATAGTTTAGGTTGTTATCACTTCATATAATCCCTTGGTTGCGGGAGGAAAACTAAAAAGGTAACCACATACCACTTTGGGCTTGGAATCTTTAATTTCCAAACCAGAGAGGGCTCTCTCACTGTATATTAAGCTCAATGGCCAGATCTAAAATGGAGATAAATTTTTAAGATGTGGTTGATTCTAGAGGTGGAAGAAAATCCATTGGGCATGGAGTCAACTTTGAAGAAAACGGAACTATCAATGACTAGTGGGTAGAACTATAAAAGAAGTAGAGGCTAGATAGGTGATAATATTTCAGTTAAAATATTGTTCTTTGTAGAATGGAAGAAGGGGAAAACAAATAACTAAATTCAAAGCACCAACTGAGATGAATTCTAATTGAGTTAAGAAGAGAAAACAATACTTAAATTTCTTGAATCTGAAGCATCAATATCAGATGGATTTCATACCATTAGCTTTCCAATTTAAGTATATAAGAGCTTCAGAGGAAATGAAAAAGAAAACATGAAAGGGAAACACACACTTCATATCACTACCATAAGAATCTTTGGTATGAATAGCATTGTACTTCTGCACCAATATTTCATTTAACTTCAGAAAGCTTACAAAATGTTCAAGACAAATGTCTTCTATGCTTCTACCAACCTCTCTGTAGTCAATCAAAATTACAAATATATATAGAAAACACTCTTCCCCAATCTGAGGAGGTTGAGTTCAACTACTTCCCAAAGTTGGATCTGGTTACAAAATTATAGCAACACGTTTAGAATTGCCTACTAGGAAATATGAATCAATTTTCTGGAAAATACGGGTCAAAGAAAACTTCATATCTCTTGAATAATGATAATTTTTAAAATCATGAGAGAGGTTTTTGTATATTAACCCTTTCTTAAGACAAATCTCTTCCTTTTTTTGAAAAATCCTCTCCAGTGTCTCAGGATCCGTGCCCAAATATAATGACTAAAACAAAAAATCATTAAATGTTTAAATCTGAAAAATACGCTGTAAATATCCATTATAATATTCCAAACCATGACACCTTTGAAGAAACTGAGAGAGGTTTGTTTGAACGGGCTCATTATTGACAAAAGACTCTTTCAGTTTTCAAAAATTATTCTCCATCTTTTCGGAATCGGTGCCCAAAGATAATAACTAAAACAGGAAATCATTAAATATTTAAATCTGAAAAATAGACTGAAAAGATCCCTTTGAATATCCCAAACTATGACACCTGTCAAGAAATAGAGAGAGGTTTTTGTGAATGGTATCATTCTTGACAAAAACCTTTTGAGTTTTCAAATATTACTTTTAATTAGGTCATAAAATGAGTTTTAAGTTTACTACAAAAACAATCATTTCCAGAAGTTGCGTAGCGAAATTGCACAATGAACTTGCGTAGTGAACTTGCAGAGTGAGGTTCCTTTTGATATTTTCTTCTATTATTTGGCTTTGATTGATGGTTGAAGATCATTGATTGATAGTTTGACACTTGAGATGATGATAAGCATCCCTAGGACCACTTCATTACCATTTCAAACACCATTTTCTTCTACATCCTAATATATGTCAAACACTCGATTCAGACTTTCACCCTTGAGAAAATTATAGGAAACTAACATCAGCTCCAATGGGGATATTTTCCTCCCTGTGAGGTAGAAAATAACCCATTGACCAGGTGCCTTCATCCATTGGGTTGTTCCCAACCTACAAACTGAATTACTTCCTTCTCCAACTGAAACCAAACCCACTCTTCAAATTGTATAATGGAATATGAAAACAATGTTGTAAACTAAAAAATGGAATGAAAACTAACTATTGAAAAAGATGTTCATAGTGTTGAGCTTATTTACATACCTACCCACTCTAATTGATCCATGAGTTGTTAATCAAGTGAATTCAAATATCCAGTACAACCATATAAGCACTTTATCCATTGTTTGATTTTCTTGCATATCTCTATTCATAAACAAAATCTAATACTTTCTTAACGACAACTCAAATAAAAACTTGTATTCAAACTCAATATTGACAAAAAATGAAAAGTCTGAAAGTTTGAGCTCACTTAATGACTCCAAGAACACTGTAAAAGGATCCTAAAAAATATGCGAACTGATATGACTTTGTATCAACCCACCCACTGCTCTTTTGTTTTCATAAAAACTTAATTGATAATTGTCATAAAAGGGTTGAGAATATGCATAAGATTGCTCCAATAAAACCTTTGTTGGTACGAAATACATGGTTGATTCTGACCCTAACTCATCATCTCCTCCATATTCAAATTCATGGTTGTCCAATGGCTGCAAAATTTTACTGCTAAAATCCTCCATATAATTAGCTATAGGATCATTGAAAACCTAAGAAGGTTTCTTCCAATTTATGTTGTTGTGAGCTTGCTCCGGTAAACTATGGTGTTTTTGCATAGGTTTGCACTCCTGTGGTTTTTTAATGACTTTGAAATCTTCTTTCAACAAATAAAATGAATCAAAACACAAAGGCAGAGGGTTACCTTCAACCAACTCACTATTTTCTTCATATTCAATAGCATAACTATCATACACAGATTGAATGCTTTCCTTAAACTGTTGAGAAGGATCATTTTCTAATAGAGAACATGCATTTGGTTGTTCTAAGAAATCAATACCGTAATTAACTACATAATCATTATCATACTCATCATACTTAGGCACATCAAACACATTTGCAATGTCATCAATCAAGAACATTGGGACATCAGCTTGCTCTCCAACAAGCTGATTTGCAAGTTCACTTTCATGACATTCTTCATTGAAATTTTCAAAAACATTCATGGAAAAATCAACATTTTGCTCATGATAAAAAGACTTAAAATT
This sequence comes from Picea engelmannii, assembly GCA_009831015.1. Taxonomy (NCBI): domain Eukaryota; kingdom Viridiplantae; phylum Streptophyta; class Pinopsida; order Pinales; family Pinaceae; genus Picea; species Picea engelmannii. Next base: position 560,167 of record ML781798.1, read on the forward strand.
CAAATCAGCAACAAAATGTTTTGGGACAACAAATTGTGGATCATAAAATTGTTCATTATCCTCTATAAATACATCAAAATTAAAAACTTCAAGAAAATGAATGATTTTATTAACCCTCTGCTCAAAATTCAGATTGGTTACTTTTTGTTCATGGTCACTCTCATGTTCTACAACATCTAACTCCTCATTTTGAATCTGTTATGAAATCTTCCCATATGCTTGAAGGTTATTTTCCACTTCTTGTGCATCATTAAACATTTTCTACAAGGTAGCATACCTCCTCTACATCAAGAGAAAAGATAAGTCTGGGTGGAAGGTTGTTGCATAACACAACATAGCAACAACTTCTGAAGGTTGGATCCTTTTAGGAATCATGTAGTACAAATTAGAAAACCTCCTACTGAACATAAAGATTATTTCATGGCTCTGTCTTTTCATGGCATTGAACTCAGAAAGGTATTGATCCAAGAACTTCCTCCCACCCCAGAAATTTAGAAAAGCATCCTTCAATTCTTCCCATGAGTTGATGATCTTGGGTTGTAAGTGTCTAAAATATTGTTTAGCATCTTCTTGCAATGATTGAGCAAAGGCTCTCATACAAACATCATCATGCTCAATTTCAAATAAATCTGCAAAATTATCAAAGGCATGGATATGTTTCTCAGCTATAGGGTTATCAGGATCTCCATCAAATAGAGGTAGGTATTTATCATGCTTTGGAGGAAAATCATGTAGGATATGAGGTAACTGAAGTGGTATGTATCTCTCTTTGATATTGGAGGGTTGAGGCTTATGCATAGGAGATATGATATTTGCTTGGGTATCTTGAGGCTTATCACATTGATCATGTACATCATATAATTCAAATGAAAACTATTGGTCAGGATCAGTTATGCAAGGAACATGATATGTATTTACAACTTTAGAAGAAGGATATACAAATGTAGATTTATGGTCATCTTTAGGATTCAACAGGTAAAGACAAATTCTTTTAACATGTTCATGAAAGGAAAATAGGTAACTAATGAAAAAGAATAATATCTCTTGGAAAAAACTAAAGCTTTGATACATGGTTTTCGCATGATGTTCTCCATGTCTTTGTCAATGGATCTCATCCCCTAGTGGAGTCTTTGAATATTATTGAAGCATGATTGGAGTCACCAAGTGAATGGTACAAACTTCTTTTTGTTTGAATTATGTTCACCATATAAATTAAAATATGATCTTTGTCATTTTATCCTAGGGAAGATTTCACCTTCTCTCCCCAGCAACGACGCCAAAATGTTATCACTCTATAATTTCCCTTGGTTGCGAGAGGAAAAATACAAAGGTAACCACAAACCACTTTGGGCTTGGAATCTGTCCTTTCCAAAACAGAGAGGGATCTCTCACTGTATATTAAGCTCAGTGGCTAGATCTGAAATGGAGATAAAGTTTTAAGATGTGGTTCATGGAAGAGGTGGAAGAAAATCCATTGGTCATGGAGTCAACTTTGAAGCAAATGGAACTATCAGTGACTAGTGGGTAGAACTATAAAAGAAGAAGAGGATAGATAGGTGATACTATTTCAGTTAAAATATTGTTGCTTGTAGAATGGAATAAGAGGAAAACAAATAACTACATTCATAGCACCAGATGAGATGAATTTTGATTGAGTTAAGAAGAGATAACAGTACTTAAATTGATTGAATATAAAACATCAATATCAGATGAATTTCATACCATTAGCTTGCCAATTGAAGTATATAAGAGTTGCATATGAAATGAGAAAGAAAACATGAAATACATACATGAAAGGGAAATACACACTTCATATCACCACCACAAGAATATCTGGTATGAATAGTGATGTACTTCTGCACTAATATTTCATGTAACTTTAGAAAGATTACAAAATGTTCAAGACAACCGTCTTCGATGATTCTGCCAACCTCTCTATAGTCAATAAAAATAACAAATATATATATATATATATATATATATATAATACTCTTCCCCAAGCTGAGGAGGTCGAGCTCAACTACTTCCCAAAGTTGGATTTGGTTACAAAATTATAGCAACATGTTTTGAACTGGCACCTAGGAAATAAGAATCACTTTTCTGGAAAATAGGGGTCAAAAATAACATCATATCTCTTGAATAATGATATTTGTTACACAACTGAGAGAGGTTGTTTTATATGAACCTGTTATTGAGAAAAACTTCTTTTATTTTTTGAAAAATACTCTCCAGTGTCTCGAGATCCGCACCCAAAGATAATGACTAAAACAAGAAATCATTAAATGTTTAAATCTGAAAAATAGGTTGTGAAGATCTATTCGAATATTCCAAAACATGACATTTGTGAAGCAACTAAGAAAGGTTTTTGTGAATGGGATTGTTATTGAAAAAATCCACTTTCATTTTTCAAAAATTCTTCTCCAACTTCTTGGGATCTGTGCCCAAAGATAATAACTAAAACAGGAAATCATTAAATATTTAAATTTGAAAAATAGGCTGAAAAGATCTCTTCGATTCTCCCAAAATGTGACACATGTCAAGAAACATAGAGAATTTTTTTTTAATTGACTCAATATTGACAAAATCCTCTTTCATTTTTCAAATATTCCTTTTCATTTGGTTAGAAACGGAGTTTTAAGTTGACTACAAAAACAGTCATTTCCAAAACTTGTGTAGCGAACTTGCACAATGAACTTGTGTAGCGAACTTGCAGAGCGAGGTTCCTTTTGATATTTTCTTCTATTCGTTGGCTTTGATTGATGGCTGAAGGTCACTGATTGATATTTTGAAACTTGAGATGATGATAAGCAGCCATAGGACCACTTCATTACCCTTTCAAACACCATTTTCTTCAACATCTTAATATATGTCAAACACTCGATTCAGACTTTGACCCTTGAGAAAATTATAGGACACTAACATAGGAAAAATAAAAATGTAATTAAGGGGATAATGAATTAATGAATATTAATTACCCCTAATGGGGATTAAATAAATGATTATTAAAGAGTGATATTTTATTATGATAATGATTAATTAATTTAATAGGCCTATTAGAGCTAGACAAGTGTCAATATCTAGTTGGGAGACTCTTTGTATGCTATGATGGCATGGAGTGTTGGGTGATAGGGAACCAATTGGGTGGAACATGGACGTGAGAGACTCTATTCAATGAATACCTAAAGAACTTTCAAATACCATAAATTTCAATCCAAAACTCAGATCTGGACAAATTTATAGTCGTTGGAAAACCCTCGTCCAAGCGAAGACAATGTAATCCAAGTTACAGGGATTCGAGATGAATTGAGAAAAGTGAAAAAATTATACACCATACCTAAAAAAGGTACTTAGGGTTTAGGTGTGTGACATATTTCAACTAGAGCACCATTCACTCCTGGGTGCCATGCCTTGGAAGTTGCTTTACTCATTGATTTCAAGAACTAGAGTTTTGCTCAGTTAAAAGCAATGCAACATTTGGATTAAGGGGTCCAATTTATAAAACCATTCCTCAGGATCGGATCGACAATGTGGTCACCTAATCCATGCCTAAACAAGATTTTATCATCTCACGGAACTCAAAAATGTTGATCTGTTAGGTTGTTATGCCCCAAGGAGGTATTGGCCATGAGTCCTTGAAATGGTTTGGGATGTGACTCACAATTTGTGCATAAAATGAAAATAAATATTCGGGTTGAGGAACCATTGAATCCAATGGATTCCTGGCATAGGATTTCATCTAGAGAACTCCTCACTCATGGGTGCCATGCCTTGAAAGTTGTTTTACTCATGGATTTCGAGAACTAGGGTTTTGCTAAGTTAAAAGAAATGAAACATTTGGATTAAGGGGTCCAATTTATGAAACCATGCATCGGTCCAATTTATGAAACCATGCATCGAGAGCGGATGAAAAATGTGGTCACCTATTCCGTGCCTAAACAAGCTTGCAACATCTCATGAAACTCAAAACTATTGATCCACTAGGTTTTTATGACCCAAGGAAGAATTGGCCAAGAGTCCCTGAAATGGTTTGGGATGTGACTTGCAAATGCACATAAAACAAAAATCAAGACTGAGATGGAGGAACCATTACCTCTAATGGGTTACTGGAATATGATTTCAGCTAGATCACCCCTCACTCCTAGGTTTCGTGCCTCGATAGTTACTTTACTCATTTATTTTGAGAACTAGGTTTTTTCTTAGTTAGTAAAAATGCAACATTTGGATTAAGGGATCCAATTTATGAAACCATGCTTCGGGATTGGATAGAGAATGTGGTCATCTAGTCCATGCCTAAAAAAGCTTGCAACATCTCATGTAACTCAAAAATGTTGATCCATTAGGTTTTTATGCCCCAAGGAGATATTGGCCAAGAGTCCCTGAAATGGTTTGGGCTGTGACTTGTTACTACGCATAAAAGAAAAATTGAGATTTGGATTAAGGAATCGTCGACTACAATGGATTCCTGACATAGGATTTTAGCTAGATCACCCCTCACTCCTGGGTGCCATGCCTAATAAGTTTCTTTACTCATTTATTACAAGAACTAGGGTTTTTCTAAGTTAGAAGCAATGCAACATTTGGATTAAGGGGCCAAATTTATGAAACCATGCCTCAGGAGAGGATGGACAATGTGGTCACTTATTCCATGCCTAAAAAATCTTGCAGTATCTCATAGAACTCAAAAAATGTTGATATGTTAGGTTTTTATGCCCCGAGGAGGTATTGTCCAAGAGTCCCTTAAATGGTTTGGGATGTGACTTGCAACTGCGCATAAAACGAAAATAGAAAATCAGATTGAGGAACCGTCAACTCTGATGGATTCATGGAATATGATTTTAGCTAGATCACCCCTTACTCTTGGGTTCCATGCCTTGGAAGTTGCTTTAGTCATTCATTTCGAGAACTAGGGTTTTGCTCAGTTAGAAGCAATGCAACATTTGGATTAAGGGGTCCAATTTATGAAACCATGCCTCGAGAGAAGATGGACAATGTGGTCACCTATTCCATGCCTAAGCAAGCTTGAATCATCTCAAGGAACTCAAAAATTCTCATCCGTTAGGTTTTTATTCCCCAAGGAGGAATTGGCCAAGAGTCCCCGAAATGGTTTTGGATGCGGCTTGCAACTAGGCACAAAATGAAAACTGAGAATCGAGTTGAGGAACTGTCGATTCCATTGGATTCCTAGAATATTATTTCAGCTAGATCACCCCTCCATCTTGATACCCATGCCTCAGAGGTTGCTTTATTCATCGATTTCGAGAACTAGAGTTTCGCCCAGTAAGAACCAATGCAACATTTGTATTAAGGGGTTCAAATTATGAAACTGTGCCTTGAGAGTGGATGGAAAATGTGGTCACCTAGACCATGCCTAAAAAATATTGCAGTATCTCACGAAACTAAAAAATACTGCTCCATTAGGATTTTATGCCCCAAGGAGGAATTGGCCAAGAGTCCCCAAAATAGTTTGGATGTGGCTTGCAAGTAGGCATAAAATGAAAACCGAGACTCATATTGTAGAAACGTCAACTCCGTTGGATTCCTGACATACGATTTCAACTAGAGCACCCCTCACTCTTGTGTCCCATGCCTTGGAGGTTGCCTTATTCATCGATTTCGAGAACTAGGGTTTCACCCAGTAAGAAACAATAAAACATTTGGATTAAGGGGTCCAATTTATGAAACTGTGCCTCGGGGGTAGATGGACAATGTGGTCACCTATACCATGCCTAAACAAGCTTGGTGCATCTCACGGAACTCCAAAATGTTGCTTTGTTAGGATTTTATGCCCCGAGGAATTGACTAAGAGTCTCCAAAATGGTTTGGAATGTGACTTGGAACTGGGCTTAAAATGAAAATCGAGACTCATATTGAGGAACCATCGACTCCATTAGATTCCTTCCATGTGATTTTAGCTAGATCACCCCTCACTCCTATGTCCCATGCCTTGTAGGTTGCTTTATTCATCATTTTAGAGAACTAGGGTTTTGCTTCGTAGGAAGCAATGCAACATTTCGATTAAGGGATCCAATTTATGAAACTTTGCCTCGGGAGAAGATGGACAAAGTGGTCACCTAATCCATGCCTAAACAAGCTTGAAGCATCTCACAGAACTAACAAATGTTGTTTCGTTAGGTTTTTATTCCCCAAGGAGGAGTTGGCCAAGAGTCCTCGAAATGGTTTGGGATGCGACTTGAGTCCAAGAGTCTCCTTTATCAGCTTGAGAACTAGTTTATTAGCTTCAAAAATAGTCTCCTTTATGTAGTTTAGATAGTTTCCTCCTCCCAGGTTTTGGTGAGTAGGTCATTGTTGAATTTTAAGACAACCAAAGAAGACCTAATAAGATTATGCTTGATGGGTGGGTGATGATGCATTGGAAAAAACAGTTGTGACTTTGAATTCTTACCAAATGTTGTGTGCCAAGGATAGCAAGGAGATGGATGTTTTTGTATATGGTTATCAATGAAATTTACTTCATGGAATACAATTGGCTCTATAGACCTAGTTAGGAATAGCTCATGATCCATTTCATTTTTTCTAGGTTTCATATTTGGTCATCATGTGTTTACAAGAAGCAATGGTGTTTGGTTTAACACTGAGCACATACTTGAACTAAATTTGGCTTGGTTTTTCCATGTTCCATACCATGCACAATAATGGGATAGGGGGTGTGGCCACTCTTTTCTTTCCTAGTTTCACGACATGCATTATTGATCATGGAATTGAACCATTTAGTTAGGTCATGTATGTGCTCCTCAATTTTGATGCCAAGGATCTAGGCCTTTCTAATTTGCATGCACCCAATGATGTTATAGAGATAGTTATTTAGTGAGTTTGGATAGAAAAATTACTCCCATAGGTAAACTACCTCATTTTTGGATATTTCAATAATGTGGATTCCTTATTTGCATGCCTCACCGAAAGTGTACAACCTGGAATGGCCTCAAGGAAAAACTTGGCCTTTAGAACCTCATTAAGCATCAGATATTTGATTCATCAAAGATATGATTCACTTGGTTGAGTCTTAGAGTTGGTGTTGAACAAGTCATGAACCTCCTTGACAAAGTTATGTTATCATGGAAAAACATATTCTTCTTCCATTTTCATGGAGGTATCTCGGTGAAAGTATCATGGGAGAACACTCTCTCTAACCACCAACCCATTTTTTCCTCTATTTCATAATGAGTGGTTAAATTGAGAATAACTAAATCTAAACAATGACTTAATGTTTCCCATATTGGGAACCCACCTTTGATCTAATCCATTTAATAGATTTGGAACTTGTTTCCCATGCCACATGGGGATGAAACTATTTTAAATGGTGGAACAATGTCATAATTGGATAAATAGCAATGTTCTTGTGATGGTTTGTATTGTAGATAGAAACCATGAGTTTGTGTCATAAAGCAACAACGAAGAGTTTGAGGAGGTCTCTCGACATATTTAACTTAGTCCCTATGATGAATTTCTTCAATCATGAGTTATCATGTTAAGACATAGTTTGAAGATTGATCAGAGTTTTTAGGTCCAAGGTGCCCAAAATTACTTTTGGCTCCATTGTATTAAAATTGGGGATCAACCCAAAAAATCCTTCTTCAAAATGCTTGCTATCAAGGAAGCATCTAAAAATATTGGCATTCTAAAGATAGTTAGTAAGGGTAACCGTCGAAGAGAAAATTAAATGGGAATTAATTGTGCACTTTCATACGATATTTCAAATCAAAGGCATAGTTAATGCGTAAAGGTTCATCAAGGATATGTAAATTAAATTGTTCCTAAAAATGTTTCCCCTGAACAAGAAATAATTTGTGATTAGGATTTGACCCTACCGTAGTTGACGGAAATTTTGATGCTGATAGCTGACAATAAATTTCTTGGGTTGGATGGTTTCCCATCTAATTTTTGTAAACCCACATGGGATTGTGTTGGGCATGACTTACCTAGGGTTTACAAAGAAGTTGTCTGGAAGAATCCTATTAATTTTTTATCAACAAATGTTTCATCAAATTCATCTCAAAGTGGGGAAGGAGGGAGAGAGAAGAATTGATTACAAGTTGGTGGCCAATTACTCTTATTAATGTTTCATTTAATATTTTGGCCAAGGCCTTAGCCTTGCAATTCCACTACATCCTACCTTAGGGCATCTAGGCAGAGTAAAATGGTTTCATTCAAAACTAATTTTTCTTTCATAATGTATTATTTGTTTGGGAGGGTATGGAATGGGTCGAATGCATGGGGTTGAAATTGCCAATCATCAAGTTGTACTTTGAGAAAATATATGACTGCATTAAATGGTCATTCATTTTAGCCTTGTTATAGGCTCTGGGATTTGGTCATTTTTTTTCTAGGTGGTGGACAACATATTATAATATACTTAATCCTATTTGTATATTATTAAAGCTACATATGAGGAAGTTGGTATGTCCAAGTCAACTAGGCAAGTCTGTGTTATTTTCTAGATATACAACAAATCTTGCAAATATCATTAGAAATAGAATCAATGGAATCATATAAAAAGATATTCTTTTAATGCAATGAATTCAATGGATACAATGGGGTTGATCCCATTTTATATAATTGGTGAGGTAGTTGTGATACCATTACAACATAACTATTTTATTTAAATATGATCTAATTATCATTTTATTAGATTACACCAAGTAAGCCTTATACTCTAACATCCCCTCTTAAGGCTTATAATACAATTAAGAACATTGACTAAAACATTCTTTAGATGTTTTTTCCTTATGAAAAGTGCTTGAACTAAGTAAGGCTCCATGAATTTTCCGTGTAACCCTTGTAGAGGTGTATCTCCCAAGTTGAATTCCCAAGTTCTCGGATTGCAGCTCCATGAACTCTTGAATTATTAATATCCTATGTTAAATCACTAGACAACAATCCACATGCATGTTTCATAACCCCATTGTTGAGGGATTATTTATGAGATCCACAAACTCTCAAACTATCTAGGAAACAATCCATGTTCAGAATCACCTACATTTGATCCAGTCCTTGTACGCTAAGTCTAGGCCTCTTAAATCATGAAATCATCATATGTTTTTAACGTGATTTGTTTTAATAAGGCACAATGGTAAAGGTTTATCTACTACATCAAAATCATTGATAAAGGTTGAACATCAAATATCAGTATAGAAATATCTCCATCTACTAAGCTTTTGAGGCACCTAACTAGGGTGCTTCCAAAGTTCTCCCAGAGGATATCTTAAATACAGAGTTTATCCATGTCAATATTACATCTACTGCCAATAAACAATGGAAATAAAATAACTTATGAAACTAAAATATTGTCTCTTGTAATGATTTCTAGAATGAAGGTCAAAAATAAAACTTATATATTTGCTCACTCTTCTTCTACTATATCATTATTTGTTTCTCAGATTTATAATTATTTACGCTTCCTCTTTCATACCTTCATCTTTATCTTAATAGGATAAATATTTTCTATATATAAATTGTCTTTGTGCTTGTGTAATGGTACTACTATGTGATGAGATATATGTCATTCTCTCTATTGCATATTATTCTCACATAAGTATATTAGGCATAAAAACTTAATGTATTCTTGTTTTGTTTGTTACAAGTAAGACAACTTATTGATATATCTACTCTATTTGTTGATTATCTTCTATTGCACCTATGTTCTTCTTGACAATCTAATTAAGTTATGGATAGTTAAGTTCACATTTAATTCTCTACATTTAAGTCGATCTCCAAAACATTCTACATGACTAATTTCTTGGTGGCTCTTTGAAACCCTTTCTACTTGAAACAATGAGTTGCATCCCCTCTCGGTGTTAATACAACTTATTCCCTTCATTTGACCTAAAATCAAGTTCCTTTTAATATGGTGGCTCCTCCTTAGGTGACAGAAATATAATAAACTTTTATTTCATGCATTGGATACAACAACTTGAATCTCTTGACACCTGCAACTTTAGATTTTATAGTGGCTTCTCTATAGCTTCACATGAGTCTAGACTACACTCTTTCACACGTTTCACATGATGCACACTTTTGTTGGTGATTTAGAGTGTAGTTTACATAGCCTCAATAGAATTCCACTACCCTTGTGTAGTTTCTTCTCTATCTTTGACTGCAATCTCAAATAGCCAAAGAATCAATTCTCCTTCAAGTTTGACAACATCAGAATTTTATTCTTCGACCATCAAATCTTCTTTGATTACAAAAGGCGGATTTATTTCAGTGATATGACAATCAATTGATATGGGCTTTATATGGGCATTCTTTTTTCAAAGTATTGTGGATTCAAGGGCTTGTATTGAAACCATTCTTGGTGGATTCTCGGTAAGACTTCCACTCGTTATTCAAATTTGGACCAAATCAAACTCCAAATATTCTCATTTGATGCCATGATATTTTTCTAAATATACAAGAAGTATTGCAAACATGATTAGAAACATACACAATGGACTCATGTAAACATATTCTTTGATTACAATGAGATCAATTGATACAATGAGGTTGATCCCATTTCCATCATTGGTGAGGTAGTTGTTTCTACCATTACAACGTAAATACTTTATTTAAATATGATCTAATTATAATTTTATTAGATTACATAAATTAAGCCTTGTACTCTAATAGGCTTCCCTCTGGCCCCGACCCTATATTTGGTGGTTGTAGAGGCCCTTGGCTACCTCCTTCATCACTAGTCTCCTCAAGGGTTGATTAAAGGTGTTTTATTATCCAATTCTGTCACTTGTCAAATGGTCAATGAGCATTTTCTTGACAACTCATTTCTTACTATCTTAGAAGGAAAAGAGTCGATGAACAATAATATGGACTATCTAGATTTGTAATGATTCCTCAAGTTCTAAACTTCAAAAGGCCAAATCCATTATGAAATGTTATCTTAGGATGGTATCCTTTCTTGGATAGCCTATCAAGGGTGGAATTAGATTCAATGTGGTCAATTGTTTAAATTTTTGGGGATCCCCTTTGATTTTCAATATTCGGTAAAATCACTCTGGGAGATGGTGTTGCAACAAATAGCTAAAAAAGAGAACAAGTGGATTTCATGGCCTCTATCTTTAGCAACCATATTCTAGTTCTACTCCAAGTTTATTGTTTCTAATCATGTGTATTATTTATCTTGATGGGTTATTTCCATTACAACCTATTGATGACTAGAGATGCTCCTATGAAACATTTTGAACACTACCATGTATGAAAAAAGGTCTTCCATCAGGTTAATTGGGAGCTTTGTTACAGTCCAAAGGAATAGGGTGGTTTTAGGATAATTTGGTGATTTTTCCAATCCCGTGCCCTATGTGAAAAATGAGCGATTAGGGTTGTGGGAGGTAAGTAAAACTAGAAATTTCTCCTGCAAAATATCATTCTGAGAGGGGGCTCTGCTTGAGAACTGGTTTATCATCTTAAGAACTAGTTTATCATCTTAAGGAGGAAACTAGCTAAACAACATAAAGGAGACTATCTCTCAAGATGCGGTGAAGAGTCCAAGAGTCTCCTTTATCAGCTTGAGAACTATAGTGACCTCATCCGACCAACCAGCAAAAGAGAAATATTGACAGAATTAGGTCTATAGGTTAGCCCACTTCTTGGTTTATTTTATGGTTTCTTCATGCATATACCAAGCCTTTGGGAAATTTCAAAGTGGATTAAGATCCTCAAGGATGACATAAGCTTCCCCTTCTTGAATGAACTCAATGAAACAGTACAATGTTTAGCTGATAGCATGTATACGATCGAGCAAGAGTAGCCAATGGAACTAAAGGATTAATGGGACTATGATTTTCTCATATGCATGTACTAATGCAAATGTCATCTTGTATTACTTCCTTTATAGACCCAATAACAAACTTTCATTTTGGTGTAGGTGCACTCTAGGTAGGCGACATGGTCATTATTTATGAAGTGGATGGTACATTGACTAACGTGGATATGGAAGCTTAAGCATGAGAATGGATGCTAGTTACTAATTATATGATGGAAATGGGTTTTGGTAGATTCCTAAGCTAGTGTTTTTAGTCTGCAAATGCCCTTTATTTCTTCCACTTTGATCTTATTTCTCTTTCTAGGCTTTTTTATATGTGTAATACTCATCAGTGTTGTATCAATGGTATTGTTGGTAGTCATAATACTTAATGGGATATAGCCTTAGTCAATTCCATATGCATCTGAAATGGTTTTTTCATGGTTGTGAGGAGTATCAAATGTTTATGGAGTAGTAACTAGAGGTGCATTGGAGTAAGTGGGTAGAGAATGAGTGGTAAGTGGTGTTCATGGAGGTATCACTTGGTTATTTCACTCTAGTATCCTAAGGGGTTGTTATTGCAGAGGGTTGGGAAGTAAACTAAAAGAAGAAGCTGTCAAAGATCTAGTCAGAATGACTTCCCCGGATGTACTTCTGATCCAGGAGACGAAGATGGAGGAGCCTGAGACCTTCCAGGCTAGTAAAAATTTCTGGAAAAAAGGAGCAGGTAGAGCTGCTAGCGCCAGGGGAGCATCAGGAGGTCTAGCCACCTTATGGAACTCCTCAACGCTAGACCTGATCGAAGAACATAGCACCATCCACTGGTTGTTCACGAAGTTGTTACACCGCTAATCGGGACATCATGTTAGCCTCTTTAATATTTATGCTCCGGTTCTTTTATCGGAAAAAAAAGAATGTTGGGAATCTCTGAATAATTTCCTTGCTACTAACCATCATGAGAATCTCATTCTTGCCGGAGATTTGAATGTCACCCTAGCCCTCTCTGGAAAAAAAGGAGGAACACCCGTAAGATATCCTGCATGGGAGTGGGTTGAAGACATTATGCTGGATTGGGATCTGGAGGACATCAAACCCAGTAAAGGAAATTTCACCTGGAACAACAAAAGAGTGGGGTCGGGGCACATTTCAGCCCACTTAGATCGCTTCCCGGTTCACTCTTCCTTTTTAACCCTTGGACTTCTCGCCTCGTCTGAAATCCTGCAAGCATGCACCTCGGATCATAATCCCATCTCCCTTTCCCTGATCCCTGGAGAAAACCTGGGACCGATCCCCTTTCGCTTCAGCCCTCTATGGGTCTCCTCGGAAGGTTTCCTCGAGTTGGTTTCGGAGTCCTGGAAGAAGAGTGTCTCGGGATCACCTTTCTTCATTTGGGAAGAGAAACTAAGAAGGCTCAAAGTGGATCTCAAAAATTGGGCAAAGAACCTGCCCTCCCCTTTGTAGGAAAGGAAAAAAGCCCAAAGGGCCCTGGAGATTCACCAACGTCATATGGAGTCTTCTCTGGTCACCCCAGCGATGTTAAATGACGAGTTGGAGCTGCAAAAGAAGCTTCACAAAGATCTTAGAAGAGAGGAAGAGTGTTGGCGAGTAAAGTCGAGAAGTCTCTGGCTCCAAGCAGGAGACAAAAATACTTCTTTCTTCCACAAGCAGGCAAAATCCCGAAAAAATCAAAACTCAATCAGAGAGATCCAATCTCAGGGGCAAACCTTGAAAAATTTTGAGGAGATCAAACTTGCAGCCTACTCCTTCTATAAAAATCTGTTTACTGAAGAGCTGGAGGCCCCTACTAGACCGGATCTCTATCCTCTCACGGTGGTCCCCAAGCTGATAAATGAAGATGACAACCATTGGTTGACAGCCCCTATCACGACAGAGGAGATCAGCAAAGTTCTCCAAGCTATGAACCCGGATAAAGCCCCCGGGCCTGATGGCTTCACGACCAGGTTCTATATAACCTGCTGGGATATCATCCAAAAAGATCTAGTCAGAATGGTGAGGAAATCTCAGAACTGTAGCAAAATTGGAGGGAGCACCAATTCCTCCTTTCTAGCTTTAATCCCCAAAGAGAAAGGTGCCCAAATATTTTCAAGATTCCGTCCTATTTCTCTTTGTAACACGGGGTACAAAATCATCACCAAAGTAATAGCAAACAGAATAAAAAAATTCCTCCCCAGGATCATCCCGGAGAACCAGGGGGGCTTCATCCAGGGGAGACAAATTCAGGACAATATTATCCTTGTGCAAGAGGCTATCCACTCAAGCTGTCAAAGGAAGGAGAAAGGAATGTTAGTCAAGATGGATCTGGCAAATGCCTTTGATAGAGCCCGGTTGAATTTCCTCTTTGCTGTGATGCTCAAGATGGGATTCCACCCACATTTGGTTCGATGGATTAGGGCCTGTATAGCGGGGCCGTGGATCGCCCCCCTGGTCAATGGCAGACCGACCGATTTTTTCCAAGCCTTAAGGGGACTTAGACAGGGTTGCCCCCTGTCCCCCCTGCTCTATGCCATTCAAGCATCTGTTCTAAGTTTTCAGTTGAATAAGAGCATGCAACAACGGACCTTAATTGGCCTCTCAATTTCTCCTAGAGTTGCGATAATTAATCATGCTCAATTTGTCGATGATACGCTCCTTCTGGCCCAAGCCAACCTGTCCACTGCAAGAGCACTCAAGAAAGAATTGGATGACTACACTGAAATTTCAGGCAGCGAAATAAGTTTGAGAAAGAGTAAAATTTATGGTTGGAACTGCCCTCCTATAGAAATGATTGGTATCTCCAGGGTGTTGGAAATGGAAGGAACTTCAACGTGGGAGTACATTAAATATTTAGGAATCCCGCTAGTCAAAGCAGCCCCCAGAAGTAACCTGTGGCTGCCTCTGTTGGACAAGATGAAAGCCAGGATCTTGGCCTGGGGAGCAACCTGGCTGAACAAAGCAGGGAAATTAATACTCATAAATTATGTTCTCACCTCTCTTCCTGTCTACCAGGCCTCCATTCTCCTTGCCCCGAGAGGATTTGTGAGAGATTTAGACAGCATCTTGAGAAAAATTATTTGGGAAGGGGGAAGGAATGAGGGGAAAAAAATGCACCTAGTCAGTTGGGATAAGGTAAAATCCCCCAGGATGGAAGGTGGGCTGCAAGTAAGAGATGTGGCCACTTAGAATCTGGCCATGGGAGGTAAGATACTCTGGAAGATGATAAGAGGTAAAACCACTTGGAGCTCCAAAGCTTTAAGGTTTAAATATTTTTGTGGTCACAAAGAAAGGTGCCTTGAGTGCCCCCCCTTGACTAGAAAAGGCTCTCACGTCCTATCTCTCTGCCTTAACGCTCTTGAATTGATTACCTCAAAGCTTTTTTGGATCCCAAGGAATGGCAGAAAAATCAAGTTCTGGGAAGACTCTATTTTAGGACAGACCCCTTTAAGTCTTCTGGAAGGGATGGAAAACATCAAGAGTTGGCTCCATTCCAATAGCAAAGTCACCCTGTGGGATCTGTCAGCTTAGAACGAGGGCGGCTCTTGGCTTAAGTGGGATTTGGGGGACTATCCGCAGCACTTAGAAACTGAAGCTCTAACCCTCCTGGATGCCCTTCAAGGGTGCTCCCCCTCCTCGGCCATGATGAAGGACAAAAGAGGCTGGGGGTCCTCGTCTGGCAGTTACTTAGCTGCAGCTGGTTATGCAGCCCTGCAAGCAATCCCTTGGGTAGCCCCTTTCCCCTCGGTGTGGAGAAATCTCTGGTTGCATCCCTCCCTACCCAAAATAGATCTCTTATGCTGGTCCCTTCTACATAACAGTATCCTTTCTTGGGAAAACCTCTCAAAAAGAGGCTGGGAAGGGCCCTCTCGATGCCCTCTTTGTTCTTATCATGTTGAGACCTTTGTCCACCTCTTTCTCCTCTGCCCCTTTTCTCGGGATCTTTGGATTCTCACTCTTGGCCAGTTGAATGTGCCCCTCCCTTATTCAATCACCTCTCTGTTTACCTCCTGGATCGCTTTGGCTCCCTTCTCTTTTACCAATTTGAATCTGCTAAAGCATTGTTGGATGTGGGTGCCGAAAGTAGTCTGCTGGAAACTGTGGTTGGAGCGAAACAACAGGATCTTCAGGGATAGAGCAGGGACGCCGGCCCAAACTGCACTCAAAGTGAAAGCGATTTTGGGAGATCTGGTAGCCTCAAATACTACTATCACCAACGAAGTAACCCCGAACAAAGTTGAGTATGTTTGGTTCCATGAGCTTGATCCCTCCCTCCTGGCCAAAACCAAGCAAATTTCCAAACACTATTCCCCTTGGGAAATTAGGCTGGAGGAACAAGAGTTTTTAAAGTGGAGATCCTCTTTGGAGAAGCATATCCTGCAAGTGGATGGGGCTTCGAAAGGGAATCCTGAGCCCGCTGGAAGTGGAGGGGTCCTACTTGACATATCAGGGAAAATTGTACTCAACTTTTCCTGGGGGTTGGGTCTGAACACCAATAATACAGCTGAAATTTTAGCAATCTAGCAGGGGCTTGCTCAGGCAAGATGGTTATCATTTACGAATTTGGTTGTCATAGGGGACTCTAGAATCTTTATCCATGCTCTCAATCAGAGGAAGGATCCCAAAAACGTAGCCTTGGATCACTATTATAGGAAGGTTCTAGTCCAGATGAAAGATTTCGAAGAGGTGAAGTTCTACCACGTCCTCAGGCATCTTAATCAGCTGGCGAACCATGAAGCGAACAGAGGCACCTCTCTGGGCAAGGGAGTCATCAACGTAAATGGAGTTGAAAATCATGAACCAATCCCTTAGAGTCTGGGGATAAGGAACCGTCCGGAGTGCTCCTGTCAGAAAATGCAGATGTCTGAAATTTGCCAGGAAGGAATCCAAAGTGCAGGCGCGAAGGAACATTTGCTGAAACAGTGTTGTACCATATGCTGAAACACAGTGCTAGAACAGATGTTGAAACACAGTGCTGGAACATATGTTGAAACACAATGTTGGAATAGATGCTGAAACACAGTGCTGGAACAGATGTTGAAACACAGTGATGGAACAGATGTTGAAACACAGTGCTGGAACAGATGTTGAAACACAGTGCTGGAACAGATGTTGAAACACAGTGCTGGAACTTATGCTGAAACAGTGCTGGAACATATGCTAAAACATAGTGTTGTAACAGCTGAATCACAGTGCGATAACATATGCTGAAACACAGTGCTGGAACAGATGCTGAAACACAGTGCTGGAACTTATGCTGAAACAGTGTTGGAACTTATGTTGAAACAGTGCTGCAGCATATGCTGAATCACAGTGCTGGAACATATGCTGAAACAGTGTTGGAACATATGCTGAAACACCGCTGGTACAATTGTCGAAACAGTGCTGAGACATATGCTGAAACATTGCTGAGACTTATGCTGAAACAGTGACTGGAGATTCGGCATTTAAATTTAATCCAGTTCTTTTAGAAGACATACAGGAACGAGTTCAGTTCACCAGTCTATAGATTTAGAAGTAGAATGGTTCAGAAAGACAGGCCCAAAGAAATCCGAGGCCACTTTGTAATCGGATCTGTGGCTAGTCCACCCCATTAATATAATCTATAACCGTTTCCGTTAAAAAAAAAAAAAAAAAAACAAATGTTGTGGGTTGATAAGAACCCACTTCGAATGAGTCAAGAAAAATATCTCTTTTTTTTATTACTGCTTACAAGGGGTGTAGGTGGAATGAAGGAAAAATCTACAAGGGAAAAAGGAATATAGATAGTGAGGAAAAATAAATGCTACCCAAGTTATGCTAAAATAGTTAGAGTTTGGAGCAACAACTAAGTAGATATACATGAAGGATGACAACATGTTAAGGGAGAGACCTAGGAGATGAAGCATAAGGTGGTAATTCTACCAAAGTAATTTTAAGTAAATAAAGGGGAAAAAGTTATACCTAAGAATACTTAAGTGGAAGATGGACCCACTAATGCTAAAACCTAGGTGAGGGAAAGATTATAATGGAGTGCTAATGATTAATATGTGTAATAACTGAGATGTCAAGGAGAACTAAGATGACCTCTTTTGGATAGTCTCAGAGACATAGGGGCAATGGTGGAATGTAATACCTCTCGCTATAGGAGGCTACCAAAATGTAGATAAGAAGATGAGACCTAAATGGAAGTCAACAAGGATGGTCATGGTGAAGCAAAAACAAGCGATGGTAGCCAATGGGGTAAAAAAGAAGAGGCAAGTGACTCAAGATACAAGTAGTTAATCAAGTAACTAAGCAATAAAAAAAAATGTATAGTACTCCTATAAAATCAAAAGCAAAAGGAAATAATCAAGTAGTAAAGCGGAAAATAAAGAGGCAAAGGCAAACAAGCAAGTCAATAACAATGGACCAAGAAAACATAAAAATTAAAAAGGGTTATTTAAATATGCAATAAAAAATGATACAAGAAGGAGTATGTCAATGTGTAAAGGTAAAACTAAAAATAGAAAGGATGAGTGGGAGAGCATTGTCATGAGTAAATTGAATAGTGAAAAGATTGTGTGATACATGTGACAGCATGATGGAATCAGTAAACAACTAGGTATATGGTGTACAAAAGAAGTATAAAAAATTCAAAGGGATCAAAGGAAGGTATATATGGTCAAGATGCTAAAAGGTAAGAAAATGGATCGAAGTGGAAAAAGTATAGTTCAGAGATCAAAGTCAAGTCAAGATGGTTAAGGATGTGTAAAAAGGGTAAAAAGGTAATAAATCATCTATATAACAACATGTTGTAGCAATGGATTTATATTTTGGGCACTTCTTGGCCCTCAAGAAACCTTCTCCTTCAATTCTGGGCATATTGCAACCCTACTCGGACCATCGTCAAAATGTCTGACTCACCTTCTTACCCAAATTGACACAGCTCAGATGTTGAGATGACAAATTTTACCAACTTCATGTTGATCTCTAGCCCATACAAGTCCAGTGTTGAACCAAGAGCTATGATTCCATTTTGTAATGTCTCCCAGCTTAACCGAGGAACATTACTAGTGGAAAATACACATAAATTCAAAAAGTTTATTCTAACTAACTTTTTGTAGCTTATCAACTACAAATTGTTATTTAAATGCAACTACATCATGCTGACCAACATAAATATCGTGCCCTCATTGATTCAAAACATGCACACAATAGCCTTTGTAACGCATGTGAAAACCATCCACAATGCACACGTAACAGGTTTATTACTATGTGTATCAACTATTCCCAGTGCGCGCGACAATTCGAGCACCATGCAGAAATTTTGTTGTTGTTACTACAAAAAATCGACTAACATATGCAATGAAATATAGAATTATGAACAACATGACATTCAATCTCATGAAATTGTCCATACTAGTCAAACAGGCAAATGCAACTAATAAATTTTACCACAATAACATATAATTCATTCTCGTGCACAGAGTAAAACGCACAACAGTTAAACTCATAAATTAACATAGGAAAATAGATAAACACTTGTATTTTTAAAACAGTTGTGCAACCAGCTTCTTGGGAAGGATGTTCCACCCAACCATAGACTCATTGTTCCAAATCTCAATAGCAATTCACCCCCGAGCCGGGGCTAGGAATCTACAAGAAAAGGGTGTCTCTCACAGTCCACTCACAGCTCAATGTCCCACAACCCACAGGTACTCTCCTATAGTTATCCTAAGGAATGTACCCATTCACTACTCTGATTCCCTCGGGTGTCCCATTCATTTATCAAGGTATCTCTAGCACAGGTAACTAGGAATCTATCTACTAGGAACTCAAGGGAACTCACTACCAGAAAAACTACCAACAACAACAACAACACTTATTATTACAGTGCAACTCACACAAGAGTTCACTCTTCATGCCTGAAAACTTGGCTATTCAATATTTATCTCCAAAGAACTCCAAAACACTCCAACATGCTCCATAATTCGCCCAACCTATTTCTCTATCTCCCATGTCCTTTTCCCCTATCTTCTCTTGTTGTTCATGTAAAACTTCAATATCTAAAAACTACCTATAATTTCCCATACATATTTCCTCTATTTTGGCTTACTTGATTGACCTACACTCTTCCCCAAACTGGTTGTGCTCAGCCCCATGCTCCCCAATAAATATGGGATGTGACTCTCACACCCACCCTCTTACATGAGTTTAATGATTGGGTTCTTATACACTCAACAAAGTTTTAGAAGTTATCCCCAATGATAATAAAATTCAAAAAATCTAGGTTGAATTAATAGCCATAATTATTTTCCTCCTTGGACCCCTCTTGGACACTCATAGACATTTTTAGACATTTCCCTCGCTAGTGGATAAATCAGCCCCCATCTCTATCCATATTCCCAGTGGATTGTATCACATTATATTTATTAAAATCAAAAATATAATTTGCATATTACATCGCTTGGCCATATCCATATTCATATCTACATTATGCATGAATTAAAATGAGAATTATAGTGGGGATGTTACACTAGGTTTGATGTATCCCTTGTCTAACATTTCTTTCATTTGCATTTTTAGCTCTACCAAATTAGGTGTGATCATCCTATAAGGTACCTTAGACACAGGCACTACTCCTGGCATAAGATCTAATGGAAACATCAATATCTCTATTGGGAGGAAGTCCCAGTATTCATATAGCATTGGATGGTCTTCAATTTTCAACTTGTTATTTTCTGTTGAATCTATAACTCATGGATGGAATATAATGGAAATCCCTTTCTGTAACAATTCCTTAGTTGCAATGATGAAATCTGTCTCATTGACATAGGTTTTTGGATGCCCTCTAAGACCCTTTTATTTCCTTTATCATATTCACATTCCAAGGTATTGTTAAAATAGTCCAACTTAACTTTATGTGTTTCCAACCAATCCATACCGATCAACATGTGATATGACCCAAGGGTAGTATATTCAAGGTTTCTTGTGTGTGTATCCCATCCATCTCAAATTGGCATGCTTTTATTACTTTAGTCACTTTTTTCGTGGTTCATGTAGCTAGCTAAACCAACCAAGACTTTTCATGTCTTCTTTTATGTAAAACACATGCCTCAACAACTTGTGGTGCAATATAATTGAGGTTAGAACTAGGTTCAATCAAAATTGAAATAGATCGGTTGACAATTATACCTTCCATCTCCACCACTGATACCTAGTGTTCTTTTTGTTGATTCTCGATAGCTACATATATTTGAGGTACATGTATGACTACATCATCAATAGTGGTAGCCTCTTGGATATTGTAAATCCTCCTATTATCATTCTACATGTGAGAATAATCTCTTGAAAGGTGTTCTTCTCCAGAATTATAGCATTTTAGTGGTCCTTTCTTCTGCCCTTCTATCTTTTCCTTGGTGGGTTCTACTAGCCTATTCCCATTTTGAGTGGGAAAATTTTGTCGATGCATGCTTTTAGTTGGATTAACAAACTAAGCACTCTTTCCAAGATTCTTATACTGATTTGATTTAAATCCTTTCTTTTTAAATCCATCATTATCCTTCTTTTTCTATTCATTGTGAGGCTCCTACCTATGCTTTGACTACTCATTAAAATAATTAGATTTTTGAATGGTTTTATAAAGTGTCTTAGGTTCATCGAATTCAATTATGTCCTGAAAGGACTGTGGAAATCCACTAAGAAAGTGTTGTATCTTTACCTTCTCATATTTGATGTATGGGACATAACTCAATAGTTAAATGAACCTTTTAACATAATCATCCATGGTAAGTTTCCCCAACTTGAGTTCATGGAACTCCCTAATCGATTTCCATCATAGTATCTTTCTAACAAATGTGTCTTCCTGAAATAATTATAAAGCTACTTCCAGGTCAGCTTCCTTTCGTTGATCTCTTTGAAATTCTTAAGGTCTTCCCACCAGATGGAAGCCTCTCCATTTAATTTAAATATGGCCACTCTCACTTTCATGTTCCTAGAGTAGTTGTGTTCTCAGAAATATTTCTTCAATCCTAGTAGTCATGCCTATGATTCCTCACCCTTCTTGATTTCTCCATCAAATGTTGGTTGTTTTCCCTTTTTGAATTCCTCAGATATGGAACTCTTGGAGCATATCTTCCTCTTTTTATTATGGGTACTTGAACCAGTCTCATTGTTCGACAATCTTACAGTAGTGGTGGTCTCTCACTGGAGGAATATGTTGAAAAGTACTTACCAAATGTGTCCATCTTGGCATTCTCGTTCCTTTTCCTTAAGGAAATTCTCCTTGTGTTTCTGAGTGTTGGACCATGCTTTTGGATTTTTGATGGGATTTGTATCTTCTTAGAGTGATGTCTTCCTACATTTTTTCCAACTTTCCCTTGCAGAAAATGATTTTGTATTTTAGACAAGCTTTGTAGTAGTACCACATTCAACTTTATTTGCTTGTCTTGTGCTCTAATGAGCTTCTTATTATCAACCCTATAGCTCTGAAGTTCAACCTTCAGACTTCTCACTATATCTTCAAAGTTTGGAAGAGTTTCTATAGCCCTCCCCTCAATTGATTCCTCATCTCTGATACATGAGGTCTCTTCCATGCCATGTTGTACCATGCTGCTATTATTTTATTCACTTCATTGTATCTTATGAGTGAAGAAATAATAGGCCATTATTAGCTAGTCATATAATTGAAATGCATACAAATAATTTGCCTTGATAAGGTTTTAACAGGCTTACAGTAGCCCCAAAACTAGGACTATGCTCCTAATTCCATTCACTCACAAACTTTGTTGGTGTATATCAACATAATTAAATTTCTGTAGGAATCATTCTAGTTCAAAACAAGGAAAAAGACATAATTTTATGTTGTAAGATATCTGAAAATAAATTTGCAATCCTTCTTTTCAAAGAATCACAAATTCCCTTTACACTATCTCAAGAAAACTTGTACAGTTGATAGGTGATATTTTAATGCAGAAAATGTCAACATGCTCATCATAGCCTTGGCATATAAATATTTTTGGTCAATCTCTAGCCCATTCAGGTCTAGTGTTTGAACCATAGCTCTGATACAACCTGTAACATACCCAACCACCTCGGTGCCTGATAGGATGGTGGGGTACTAGGAAATTTCTTAATTTATTCTAACTTTGACCATTAAAATCTCTTTCCTTAAACATAACTCTAATGCAGAATATGTATACCTAGATCAAATCATCTCCTCAAGAGCTTTCCATTGACTTTATTTATGCTTGATTCCAAACCCCGGACAAAAATATATGATCCCTTAACGATCTCAAGCATTACCCTAAAGGTGACATCATCATGTCCATATGGCATCCACATTGTCAGTGTTTCATGGAAACTTGCACAGGAGATCTAGCTAAAGCATGCACAAACAAATCTTATCAAGAAAGGAAGAGAGATTCAATATGGAAGAATGAGAAAATATATTCACACTACTCCAATGAGTTTATGATTGATAGATAGATCATGATCAATATGATACAATGAATGAGTGGAATACACTCATATATAGGGAAAAACATTCCATAATTAGTAAAAGCAATCAAGCAGTTAGCTTTCCTTAGGAATGCATGCATGCATAATAGTGATGGTAAAAATAGAAAGTCTAAAATAGAACTAGTCAGTTAACTCCCACTGAACTAGTGTGTCGAAAAGAGAAATTTCTCCAACACCCCCCCTAAACATCACTATGGAGTAAAAAATGAGTCTCGACTACTAGGCCATTTTAGGTACTCATGTACAATGCAACTAATGAACACTGAATAAAAACGAGGAAAGAGGGAAAACCACGTGGGAACAAAACCCCCCCTCAAAAGATAATGTATCAAAAGAAGAATATAACAACTGCTAGAGAACCGTGTTCTTCACTGCAAGACGATCCTGCAAAGTCTGAAACTTTAGCTCACTGAAAGTATTCGTGAAGATGTAGAAATATTTATGGATCTGATGAAGTCCTTTGGCAACCTGTCTAGCCTGGTACCTCTTGATCCTAGGGACCCTTCTACACATGAAAATATTCCTTTCTGGTGGAAGTGGAATGAGATGCCAAGTCTGATTCTCTAGGAGAGATTCATGCTCCTCCTGCATGGCTGCTTGCCATAATGGATTTCCCACAGCCTTATTGTAGGTATGTGGATCAGTAGATTGAACCATATAGCAATGCATGGGCATAGCAGGTTTTGAAACTGAAAATACATGAGAAGACTCCTCATGCTGAGATCGAGTCCTCCTCAAATCCAATGGATTCCCTGCAAGGTTTCTTGTTGGCTGAACTATGGTATGTGCCTTCTTGGGCATCTGTTGAAGCTTCGGTGTTGACTTCTTATCTGGATGTACTACCTTCTTATTACCATGTACAAAATCTGAGTGTATGGAATCATATCCGATGTCTGAAACTGATGGAAGCACAAGAGTATATGCATGTTTCACTGGAGGTGCATGCAAAGTACTCTTCTTATGTGTAAGTAGAATAGAGGAGTCATCCTCAAAAAAGTTATTGAATTTATACAACCTTGACTTGTGATCCACCTCGCCAATTGTAATGATGGAATTGGCATGCATGTTAATTACTGAAACTGAATCTGATGTAAATTCAATCTTTTTACCTTTCTGAGTGATCTGATAAACTGAGAGCAGATTCATAAAATAATTTGGAACATGTAGAACATTCTAAAAACTTCCATTGTGTAGTTCCACTCTCCCTTCTCCTGCTACTGCTACTGGAGTATCATCCCCCATGAGAATAAGCAGTCTTGAGCATGGACTAAGAGAAGAAAAAACTTCATCTTTCACTGCCATATGAGGGGACACACCAGAATCTATAATCCATGAATTGGATGAGGAATTAATTGCAACCAAAGTATGATGATTACCTTTATTAGGAGAAGGATCTTCTTCCTTCTGCTTCTTGACTCCCTCTGGAATGAAGTTTCCAAGGTTGTTCTGTTGAAGTTATTGTTCCATAAGATCAATATGTTTCTTCATGCATGTGGATTCTTCATGATTCAGTTTATTGCAGTAAGTGCACTGATTTCCCTTCTTCTTCTTGGAATTTGAAGAGTCTTTGGAACCTGAAGAATCATTAAAGGGTTTGGAATATCCCTCCTTCCCGTTCTATTTGGATGACCCTTTTCCATCATGCATGGTGAGTGCAAGTGCTTTGAGATCTTTCATGAGGTCCATCTGTATGACTTTTGTCTTCTCTTGTGTAAAAGACTCAATGAACTGAGCCAGCGTAGGCATTTTCCAATTTGTTCCAAAAAGACATCTGCCAAAATGGAAATTGGAGACATATACAACGTATTTTGGTCCTAGATTGGCCAAGATTGTTAGAATAAGTTGTTTCTCTTGTGTAGACTTATCAATACCATATTCACCCAAGCTCAATATCAAAGATTTAAATTTAGTAAAAAAATCTTGTATATTATCAAAACTTTTAGGGTCTAAGGTATTCAACTCTACCTCAAGCATATGACTTCGCATCTCATCCTGCTTTCCAAAGAGTCCTTCCAAGGTGGCCCAGATCTCATTTGGAATCTTTCATGTGGAAACATGAAACCACAAATCACTGGAGATTAACTAAAGAAGTAGTCTCATGGCCTCATCCTTATGGTTCTCCCATCTCATCTTCTCAATCGCCAATGTAGGTTATGTTTCTGTCACCATCGTCAAATTATACAGTCCTTTCCTTCTGTTAGCACTGAGAGTCACCCTCAAATTGCGGGAGGATAAGCCCAGTACCCATCAAAAAAATTTGTGCATGTTGGTTTTATATGAGTGGAGGTCAATGGACAAAACTCAATATATGAATGATGTTCAACAAAGAACTGGACAAGAAATGCATAGGGAAGTGAGGGCCACATTAACTTCAGTCAGTGAATTGAGCCTAAGTGTGAGAAAAAGGAAGACTTAGTAAGAAAGGTGAGCAAGACTGTTATGAGCATAAGGCTTTCAAGCAGCTCAGAGAAGAAAAACTCAAACTCAAGATCACTCTTGAGCCCAAGCTTCAAACACTGAAATATGTCCAAACAACACAGTCACAACAACACAATGATCAAACCTACATCACAATGCAACTACAACAAATCGACTAGATCCTCCATGCCCGAGATGTTTAGTGTAAGAGGTAGAAAGATAACAAGGGAGATGACTAAAACTGGTCATGATACCACTGTAATCAAACCTACATTACAACAACATAACAACCCTCGATTGGATCCTCCATGCCCGAGTGTTTTAGCATAGTTTTTACAGAGAGATGAAAACAAGTTGACTTCTATTAACATCAAAATCTCAAATTTGATACATAACCAGAGAACAATCTTGGCATCAAAACATTACAAAATAGGGAGTTCTGCTCAACTAGTTGACGACCTTAACAAAATATCAAAACTACTTATTTATAATCAGAACAATTCACCACTACCAGGAGTGTGATCTGATCACTACATTCAAAGAATTGTGTCTGCAAGTTTTTCTGTCAGACTGAACGTGCACCCCTCTGTCAGACGCGAGCTCAGATCGACATCATTTTTTTAGGAAAATTTGCCGACAGGGGTACCACGAGCTCACGGTTCAGTCCCCATGGTTGGGCCTTCCATTTATGGAGTGAGCTGAGGTTTCAACCATCAGCTCTATTTTCATTAAATGACGTCCCTTAGAGATTGAACGAGAGTTAATGATCAGGGAGTGGTCACGTGTTTCTCTCAGACAGGATGCCATATAAATATGTAATTGTGGGGTGACTCAGAGGTGGTTTGGGTTCAAACTACATTTAGGTCTGCAATCCACCATATTTCGTCACGTAGCACATTCGCCATACCATGGTTTCAATTGCATGACTGCTCAAGATTATTATCACCCCAGCATGTTGCGTCCCCACAATGGGCTATGGCTGTAGATCTGATCTCGATCTACAATTTGGGCGTACCTGCTAGATTTAGCGCCATCAGCTCGTATGTCTACCCACCTACTTCAGAATCAGCCAAATTTTACCTTGGGGGAGGGGCACTATTTGGACGTTGAACAATAACACTTCCTGGAGGATGACCTATCACTGCCATGCTGATGTGTCACAGATGGAGAGGTGACAGGTGTCACTCGAAAACAGGCTAGAGGCATGTCTGAGAATTCTTGAAAAGAGTGCCGCGTGTTAAAACCATAAGGGTGTCACCTGTCTGTGCTGACGGTCGCCATGCATTTGGCTCTCCAGGGCTCGGGGGCTAGCTCATGTTTACCTGCTCCTTCTTCAATGTGACCTAGGGTCATGACCCTATGCAATTGCGTGGTTGCGGGCGCAACCAAGGGTGGTTTCAAAGAAAACCACTTTTGTCCCCGCAATTCACCATGAACCGCCATGCATCCCTTTCCCAAAACAGTGGTTCTGATTGCAGCCCACCCTCAATCTTTTGAAACCTGAGATTATTCTGACCCCGCAATTGAGCGTGACTGTCAACCTCATGATCTTGGATGAAGCTTCATGATCAATGACTCAAACCTGCCCTTTTCAAATTGATGGATCATATCTTCCCCTTTCGAATCGACGGCTGATATATGTTTCGTGATTTGAGATTCAGACTTTTCAAACCTCAGACCTCATTTTCCTCTGAGAAAATCTCCTAGAGCCATGGATCTGATGATGTGTGGCCCTTGGTGATCAATGGCCAAGATCCCTTTAGGTCTCCAGACTCCGGAGAAATCAAATCTCAAACCTCGTTTTCCTTTAGTGCTTTTACCCGGAGCTGGCGATCTATTGACGCGTGTCCTCTTGAATCGAACGATTGAGGCTAACTTCAGACCTTTATAGAGAATTCATGGATTTATAGCACATGTCCCTTGGATCCTCCTTCAAGTAAATCCTCCGCAACATTGGATCATATGACATGTGGCTATCGTAGATCGACGACTGAAATCCCTTCGGGACTTCGGCCATCGAAAAAGTCAAATTTCAACCTCGTGTGCCTCCAAACAAAACCTTTGAAGCCAAGGATCTGGTGACATGTGGCTTCTCATAGACTGACGATTGAGATCCATTCAAGACTTCAGGACTTCGAGCCTTCGACAGATTTAACACTCCGGGACTTTGGCATCTTTAACACTGAGGGATCCACCTCCACATGTCTTCTTGCTTTGCATGGCTCGGATCATTTTGGGAGTTTGGGCTTCGGATATGATGACACGTGGCTTCTTGATTCAGACGTCCTAGATCCATTTCGGGACCTTTAGCATTTCCGGGCTTCCAAAGATGCTACTGCCAAGATTGGCGGCTCTTGTCGATTTGAGATCAACGGTCCATAACTACTTTGGGAGTCCATGCCTCAGCTCTTTGGGAGTTTCATGCACTTCTCTCTTCGAAAATCCTAAAGCTCACTTCCCCAAACACTTGGATCAGATGCCACCTATCCCCCTCAAGATCAATGGCTCATGCTTGCGCTGGGCCTTGGGACTTCGGACCTTTTTCCTTAGTGCTATACTCGTGCGATTTTGACATTCCGAAATCTCGTGAACCACTGATCTGAACTGCTCTTGAAATCTCCACCACTGAAAGATTAAATCCGCCTACTTCTTTTAAGCCTAAAATGGGTTTCTTTGAATGTTTCACTTTGTGTCCATGGTTGCGGCCTGTGTGAACAAGGATTTGGACGACTGGTTGTGGTCTGGAAAAACAAGGAGACCAGTGACTGGAAAAAGGAGACGAGTGTTCATCCTTGGAGAAAAACAAAGGGGCTTGGGGCCGTGATTTCTTTCGGTTAAGATATTGAGGGAGACCATGGCATAGAAATGAACAAGGACACACAGAAGACAACTTTACACACTGAAAGGGGACAAACTTAAGACTTTTCGATTTGAATGCGCAACTCCAATGCCTTAGTTGTTGGGCTATGGAGTCTAGCTCAAAACTTTTGCTGAAGAAAATGAGGAGATATGTACACTACTCTACTAAAAACGAAAACAAACACATGGGCTCCAGAAGGAGCTTATTTATGTACACTCCAAAACTAACTGATTTTTACAAAGTGTTAGGTGAAAGTGGACTTCCACCAGAGCCAGTCAAGTAACCTCCTAACTGAAAACTTATTTACTTTGTCACTAATCAATAAAAGATAATTAAACTGTGACAGCAAATCGATTACATTTTTCAGTCCTCCTCCTAGTGTTGAAGGAAAGATAAAGTTTGGAGGATTCAATACCTGGAAAAAATGTCACTCCATGTACTGCCCTGCATGGTCATAAAATAGGTGACAAAACCTACTGGGTTGGTAACATAAAACATGTTTTGTCTTACGGTTGCTCACCTCTGGCTAAATGTCTGTGCCAAGCACAGGTGAGTGAAAGGTTGATGCAGGCTACTAATCCACTTTTTCTTTGCCTACTCCAATAAAATCTGCTAGATGAGGGCAAGGGATCTCTTTGTGTATATCAGTGAATGGATGCTTCTCTTTAACATGTTGTTGAATGTCATATGTGAACCCAGGATGGTTGATTTCCACATCAGAATCCGATTCATAGCCGTCATACATAGGTTGGCTGCTTCCCAAGTCAACAAAATGTGATGTAGGGATTTTATCTTCTTCATCTGAAAACTCATCAAAGATAGGTGAGAGCACAACTCTTTTATTTTTCACAGGAAAATGAGAAACCTCTATATTCTTCTCTTCAATCCCAGGTGAAAATACATCACGGGGAACCTCTTGAAGGATAAGAGAAGAATCCTCCTCCACAACCATATCTTCTTTTAAATTTGAGGCAACAGGTGTACCAGGGGAAGAATATAATGCATCTATGGCTATGCAATCATCAACGCTATCATCAATCATATCTGGAAGGCCTTCTTCTTGGGAAATAGAAAGAGAAAATCTTTCATCCACAACTGCAAAATACTTGCTTTTTCCCTTACTTTCTCTTTTAATCAGATCTTCACCAAACTCATCACACGAGAAAGAATCTATCATCTGTTGGATGTAGAATGCAAACTTCTTACAACAGTCACCCAAAATAAGATGAGACAGGTAACTCTTCTTGTAATATTCATTGAAAGCATCGTGAAAATCCTTCAAAGAATGGATACTAGCAGCAGGGAGAGATTTACACCATTCACGAGCATCTCCCTCCAAAGAAAATTTGAACATCTTGATCAAGACATCCTCATGAACAAATTCATGCTCAAGCATGCATCTATGAAAATTGAATAAGTGCTTACCAGGATCATCATGCTTGCTTCCTTTGAATCTCATAAGATAATCATCCCATTCATTTCTATCTGACACTAGATGTGGATAACCAGTTATGGCTGAGAAATTGAAAGGGGCAAATATCAGAGCCAAGATAGCCAAGAGATGTGGCTCCCCCTTTTCTCCTTCATTGTTCTCCCCAGAGTCAGATTCGCAATCACCAAAAACAGGAACCATGGAGAAACTATGCTCTCCATCATCTTCACTGAGATATCCATCAACAATCATTTGTTCTTGGTCAGTATCCGACATCACTTCTTCATCATAAGCAGGGCTGCTAAGAACATCTATTTCCAGGACTGGAATATCCTCTGTATTTTCTTCGTAAGAGCGGTGAGAAAAATTTGCCTTCAATTCCTCTATTCTTGCAAAAAGTGATTGTATAAGCTCCATCATCTCCTCCAGGGGATGTCCCTCATCCTCACAACTTTCTCAAGAACTAACTATGTCCCGAACACCATCTCTATACTCCTCACAAAAGTTATGACATATTAACTTAGAGGAATAATACCTTTGACAGTGAGCATTGAAAGCTACATGAAACTGTTCCAGGGAGGAGATGCTAGCAAGGGCCAAGGAGTGATACCACTCACGAGCATCTCCCGCTAATGAGTACATGAACATCTTCAATAATACATCCCCATGATGTATCTCCCACTAATGCATGAGTTTATGAAATTTACGGAGATGCTCGTGAGGGTTGTCATCTTTACGTTCTCTAAATATGGGCAAAAAATCACCCCACTCAACAATAGTAAGAACAACATTTGGAAAACCAGGAACAACAGAGAAATTGAAAGGAGCAAACCTTCGAGCCAAAATGGCTTCCATCTGAAAATATGACTTCTTAAAACTATGGAGTCACCACTGGATTCTTTAAGCATGGAGTCTTCGGGTGAATGATATGCAGTCTGAAAGTCTCTGGTCTTTGTTTACCATCAAAGACCAGATCTGATCATTGTATTTCTCCCATGGAACTTTTCAATCTGGGACAACGGCTAAAAGCCTTCTTGAGAAAGCTTTCCTTTCTTGATAATCTTATCTGGGTCAGATTCAGGTGTAGCCAGAGGCAGTTGTGGAGTATACCTCATGTGTCTGCCTTTCGGAGCCACGACTGAAACAATGGAGTCACCAGGTGCAAGCTGCAATCTTCAAGTCACTGATATCTAATGCACCTTCAGAATCATAATTTCTTTGTCATTCTTACTCAGGGAAATGTCTTCAATTCGTTCCCCAACAATGATGCCAAGAATGTTACCACTAAGAGTCACCCTCAGATTGCAAGAGGATAAGCCCAATACCCATCAAAGTTTTTGGTGGATGTTGGTTTTATATGAGTGGAGGTCAATGGAAAAAACTCAATATATGAATGATGTTTAACACAAATCTGGACAAGAAATGCACAGGGAAGTGAGGGCCACATTAACTTCAGTTAGTGAATTGAGTTTAAGTGTGAGCAAAGGAAAGATGTTAAGCCCTAATATTGGCTCATTACCCCTTAATTGGGGCATATTAGATTAGTAATGTTATTTTATTTATGTCGTCTTTAGGCCATTAGTTGTAATTATACCTCCTAGTCTCCTATATATACCAAGGAGACATTTTCATTT
>ML781798.1:628332-642918 GCA_009831015.1 Picea engelmannii
AGGCCGGTAGGTTGATGGCTTGAGGAGGGATGGGGAGGTGAACTGCCCATCCGTAGAGCCATCATGAATGACCAGCGCAAGGGTAATCGTGCCACACGCGACCTCGCGAGAGGATAAGGCGTACGGCTGAAACGATTGAAGGGAGCGGACACGAGGGGAACTCTGGCAGCTCTAGGCAGAGTGAGTGATCACAGAGAGGAGGGGATTGCAACCTTCGCTCCTGGACACGGGCAGACAGAGAGACGCAGGTCTCAGGACATCGTGGTCTCAGCTCGGGGGTGGCTAGTGGTAAATCCAGTAGGAGTCGCTACGCCTACGGTTGGGTGGAAACGAGCACCCCTCTCAGCAGTTGCTTTCATTGCTGAACTTATATCTGATAAGTGTTTTTCTTATATTGTATCTTGAATTTATATGCTGTCACATTATTCATAGACTTGTGGATTGGTACATGTTTTCCTGTGTAGTAATGTCTGTGTAGTAATCGTTGATAAGGAGTAGGTATTAGTTCACAAAACTATGAAATTGTAAAGGATTGCAATATGTAAGTGTTCGCGTAATGTTTGATATGAATTAGTTGATATATGTTTAACACCGGGGAAACCGTGCTCGGTTTACGTTGACGAATGAATCTAATCATGCCCAACCGTCCTTGGTAAGTTGTTTTCCTTTATCTGCCTCCGGGAATGACCCGGTAAGGATCTCTTCACAGAGATTCCCTCCTCGGAAAGGTTCACCCAAAACCCTGAATAAGGATTCGAACGCATAGGCCTTATTAACATGTACGAGGAAGAACGACCCTATTTAGGTCTAAGATAGTAGTGTTGTGCGATAAATAAGTCGACGGATGAGATCTCGTCGGAGTGAACCATAGTCACTCACAACCATTAGATTGATGGAAGTAACACAAGCGTTACATGCCTTGCCCTCTCTCATCGTGAGCAACGAGAAATTGGGATCGTAAATCCCAAGACCCAAAAGAACGAATCTGGACCGTTAGATCTCGGTTCACATTACCCGACAGCCATTGGATCCGGAGAAGCTGCGTAGGGGTAGACGCGCGAGGAAGTGATTTGAGCCATTAGATCTGGAGTAGAAATCCCGTAAACCGTTGGATTGGGAAGAGTTGCACCGGAGCTAAACTCTAGTGTGCAGAGGAAGAGTCATAGTCGTTGATCTTGGCAGGACATGTGTCGGCGTTCTGGGAGGCATCGAGATTTCACTCATCGGGGATTTTAGGAGTGTAGAACCGTTGCACAATGAAATCGTGATACGCGATTTCCTGATTGAATCTGGACCGTCCATTTTGCGTGACGCGTGTCAGGAGACCCGGAGGGGAATCGGGATATTTGCCATCGGGAAATCGACATTCCCGTGGACAAGTACTCAGGGCAATCCAAGTGAAAACCCCGACAAGATCTGATCCTTCAAACAACAGGGACATGTGGCAGAGGATCCCAGAGAGTCGGAGTTCGGCATATCGGGGTTTTTAATACATAGAACTCTTGCCATCTGGAAATCGCGATCCGCGATTTACCAATAGGATCTGGGTCGTCCATCTGAGGGACAGGTGTCGGAGATCAAGGCGCTATCGGAGTTTTGTTCATCGGAATTTTCGATGGTAAGGAAATCGTGCAACAGGAAATCGCGATCCGCGATTTCCCGATGAGATCTGAGCCATTCATGACGAGGACGCTTGTCAGAAGATCTTGAGGGATCGGGGTTCGGCAATTCAGGAATCTCGATGACAAGAAACTCACGACAGGAGGAGTTGCGAAATCTCGAAACGCGACGGTTCCCTAGTCATAGCACTCCAGTGGAGGACAAGTGTCACTCCACGACATCATAAGGAGTGTGGGCCATAGGCGCCAGAACAAGGGACAAATGTCAGAAGATCAAGCTTGGTCGTGAGTCCACGCCAAGTGGCATCGGGGATCAGGGAATCGGAATTTACGAAGGCTTGTGCATCGCGACATCATAAACCCCAAAACCCCGATGGGTAGCTATAGAACCGCTGACATATTGTAGCAGGTCACCTGAGAACGGAGCTATCCTAGAGGGCTAACGCGTTAGGGACATATCGGGGGTCGGAGGATCGCGGGTTCTGAGGACTCGTGAATTGCGACATCAGAAAACCCGAAACTCCGATAGAAGTGGCCCCGAGAGGAAGTAAGACCACGGCCGTAAAGGCAGTGAACCATAGGCTTGGCCTGGGGAGCTAATGCGTGAGGAGCGCATCAGAATCTGGAGGATCGCGAGTCATGGGGGTGAATGAGTTTGACATTAGAAACCCCGAATCCCGATATTTAACCAGGGGTTGGCATTCCGCAAATGCCGGTTTTCTGGAGATTTCTCACCTGTGGGAGATTAATCCAAAGTTTTTTAAAAATTATGATAGTGGGTGTGTTACAGGTTCTTCCATAGTTCTCTTCCCATTGAATTTTCCGCGAGCACCCCTGTGCGTTCTCTCCTTTCTTTCTCTTCCAAGAAGATTCATGATTTTTCCTTGCTTGTGTTAGAGTAATTCATGGGTCACTCTGGAAAACGAGGAGGCATTTTTTGTACCATTGGTTGACATTTTCCAGTTGTCCCAACCATCTCCCCATACCTCCATCAATGTGGGTGTTTGGCTACTCAACTACCAAACTCCCTTCATTCACTGATTTTTGGGAAATGGGAAGAGAGAGAGAGAGAGAGAGAGAGAGAGAAATTTCAAATTTCAAATTTGAACTTTGGTAATTTTGGTAATGTAGCCCTTCAGTGAAGGTTAACTACTTGGCAGGAAAGGTAATCCCCCAACCCCCTCACCAGTTTCCGCTCACGGTATCATGGCTAGTTTCAATGCTCCACCCTTCAGTGAGTTGTTCGACAAGCTTTCATTAACCAAACAAAATACATTTACATTGTTTGTGATTGTGTGTTCTAGTCCTAAAATGGACAAATATCTTTGTCACAACTCCCGACAACACTAAAGGAATAAATATAATTATAGATTGGGGAAAGTGGGTGTTACAATTTTAAAAGTGTGTTTCTCACTATGAGGGAGATTCATAATTTGTTTCACGCTCAACACAGATTTGAAACACACACACACACATATAAAGAATCAACTTAGATTTATCTTAACTCAAGATCTATCATACTTTGAGAGGGATCAAGTCCCTCTCAAAACTTTTTCTTAATTAAAAAAACTTAAGGAAAGGTTTGCACCTCTAACAATTTGATCCCTTACTACACATAATAAATCCAGAGTTAAGATAAATTTACACTGGTTTATGACAAATGGTGTAATGGATACATAATTAAAACCTTTGGCATATGTAATTTTAAACTCAAATCTTAACAATAATAATAATTATATGAAAGACAAAATTCATTGAATAGTTAAGTGATGATACTTAGATTTTATTCTTATATTCCTATAGATTTTTCAAACTTCAAATATAATAAACATCAAGATATTACATAAAATTCACATGCTTAAAATATTTAGAAAATGAAAATTACATAAAATCCATCTTTAAATTTTTTCAAAATTAAAAATGAATGTATATTAATTTGTTTTATTATTTACATAAATGTTGGATTATATATATATATATATATATATATATATATATATATATATATATATATAAAAGGTTCTCTTATAATCGAGCAAGAAGAGATTTTGTTAGATGAATATTACTACCTGCATAGATTATTGTTTTGTTGATCTATTCATTAAAGCTAAAGTAAATAGAAACACAACAAATTCTTTCTCTCTCATATATATATAATTTTTTATTTTTTTATTATTATTTTAATGTGTTATGTTATATGGACATTTCCCCCATATTGGGTTGTAGAGCATCTATTGGTGCAATAATATATACCAACATAGATCCATCTTAACCCCAGATCTATAAAGCTTCGAGATAGATGAAATCTCTCAAGTTGCAAACCTTTAACCTTTCTTCAAGTTTTGCACTCTAAAAAATGTTTGTACCTCAAGAGATTTGATCCCTCTCAACGCTTGATCCCAGGTTAAAATGGATCTATGTTGATTTAATACATTAATATTAAAGTATTAAAAAATATCAATATATTTTTTAGTATATTAGTATATTTCATAATATATTACTACCTCCATCATCACTACATTGTTTTGGTGATTTATTAATTAACTACATTGTTTTGGTGATTTATTAATTAAAGCTAAGGCAAATTGGAACAAAACAAATTCAAACCAATAAAAAATATATTAGAATAGCTTTTGTAAAAAATATGTAAATTAGTTGACAGTGTTTCTAAAACCACCATTTTCATCCAGTGGGACATCACTACAAATGTCGTAAAGATGATGATGTCTTCTCTTGCCACGTGCTTCGTCCACCGTCTATATTTTCTTAATCTCTTTGGTGTCCTATCTCTCTTTGAAGTCCATTATTCCATCTCGTTGTCCTTGATCTTATTTGCTATCTCCTCCTTCTCCATCACCGTCACAACAGTTTCCACTGGGCATGAAGCCATGC
Source organism: Picea engelmannii (assembly GCA_009831015.1). Taxonomy (NCBI): domain Eukaryota; kingdom Viridiplantae; phylum Streptophyta; class Pinopsida; order Pinales; family Pinaceae; genus Picea; species Picea engelmannii. Next base: position 632,844 of record ML781798.1, read on the forward strand.
TCCAACCAAATATTATCAACCCCTACACTGTGTGCAACACATCGAACTTGGCCTGCAAAACCTACATGAACAACCGGCCCGAGAACACTTTCACGTACAGGACATCTGTGAAAAGTGTGTTCTTATTCAGGCATTGTGTCAGCAAAGACTTTATCACGACCTGCACAGAAATGATGGAAAAGCACGATAGTATGATCTTTGGATTCTCTTCGCAGGAATCGTATGTGTCTCTAAAAAATCAAACCCTTGATCTCCCAGTGGCCTCCGTGTAGTCCATCCTAGAATGGGAGAGAATTGTGTGGCCTTGCTTCACCATGGTTTTCACTAGAAATTGGTCATAGTTTCCAAACCCTACGATGTCAATCTTTAATGGATTTTCTTCTTCTTCGTAATCGAGGGGGGCCGCTAATTCTATCTGTTTTTTTAATCCATTTTGACCTAGCTGATGTCCCATAGAAGAACGAAATCTAATAACTATAGCAGTGTGGAGCACTGCGAGAAAATTACAGATTTTGTTGTGTATTTGAAAGAAGCCTGTACTTGGGCGATTGAGAAAAAATATCAAAATAAATGAGTGAGTGGGTTTATATAATCTCGAAAAGATGGGAAACCAATGTTTATGGGATCTCCTCCCACGGATTCCCAAATTAGCCCAGAAAAAGGCCTTAAGGAATCATGGTTTAAGGGTTATCCCCACCAAGATACTCAAAGAAGTCTAGAGAAAGGGTTTCAGGATTAGTGTTTAAGGGATCCCACCCATAAGAATACCCAAATAAGTACAAAAAAGGGATTTAAGGCTTCTGGTTACGAGGATCCTTCTCAGAAAGACACGGGGAAGAGGGACAATGATTCTTCTAGGAAGGAAGTTAGGATATTGGATTCCCCAGAGGTGGTGTACTTGATATTGTGTACTTGATATTTGACAATATTGAACTTTTGCATGAGTGGAACAATGGTTTCAACCTCTCCTCGACAATGGATTCCTTCTATTCCCAAACTAGTGCTCTGGAGCCATTGAAGACTACACTGATGATGAGTTGCATCAAATCCTTATCAAAGGGAAGCCTATTACTGAGTTGTTTGCCTCATTTATCAAGTAAGTATCTATGCTTACCTTTTTTTCGAAATATGCTTCTAAATTTATGTTAATGAGACAATAATGTTGAAATCATATTACAAAAAGACGAGGCAAATTTGGGGCGCATGTGTCTACTATTTCTATGCATATATAATAGTATGTCGCTTCTCTGGAAATATTGTTTATTGGCTGTGCTAATGAGGTTATTAGTTTGGTTTGCTGAGAGTTATGTCACTTCTGCACACTATACACTTGTTTATTTTGTATGGGAAGATTCACCCAATAATGAGAAAGTTGGGCTTCTATGATCTCAGGTGTCCAAACCTTGCCACGCTTCTCTTTGCTTTTCAAGATAAGGGGCTTTTGAAGTTACAAAAAGTTTCAACGAAATATGTGGTGGCCTGATTTAAAATTTTATTTTTGCTTTTGATATTGAAAACTGCTATTTTGAAACCCTTCCGTAGAGCTTGCAGGCGAGTTACAGAACTCCCTACAACATTGGAACCCTTGTTTAAAAAATACTATGAACCAATTAGAAAATAAGTTGTGGTTCCTGATGAAAACATAAAGAAGAGGCTATTTGATTATCTTGAGCTGCACATTGCACCACCCTGGAACCAAATGTTCGATGTCCCTACTTCTGAACCATTTAAACCAAATGGAGATAAGGTTAGAAGGAAAATCATGACAAAAAGACAAGGTTTTGATGAAACACCTGAAGATCTGGATTTTCATCTTTCTGTTTGTGGCAATTACTTACTCATCTCTGCCTTCATTGCATCAAGGAACCCTGCGACACTCGTTGAGAAACTGCGTGAGGGTCTATTGTTGGATTCCATGAGAAAAGAAGAGGTGTTGTCGGGGAGGGATTTTTTTAGAAGAGGACTTGGTGCTGGAGGGAAATGCCTAAAACAAAGTAGGCGAGATGTTGATGAATATGGAGCTGGCAAGATACACTGAGCATGGGATTGTGGAGCTCTGAGTATGTTGAAAATTCATTGGCACAAAGGAGCTCAAGGATCATCGTATCACATGTTGTGTACTCATTCCTGATGTATCGCCATACCCATCCAACCTTGCTTCAAGGTTGTTTGTTCATCCTCTTTTTTTGAGTTTGCAGTCAATAGAGTTGATGCCTTGCAACTTGCATGGAACAAGGTTTCTCGTTTTAGGTGAACTCACAAGAATAACTGTTGGACTGTATGAATGGATGAGACATCAACAAATTTGTCCTTGCATATATTTGTAATAGGTTATTAGTTCTTATCCTTGGGTTATGTTTTAAATTCTTGGCAAAGCAATGTTATACACAAGTTTAAGAGGGTAAATTCCTTCCTATACCTCTAAATAAGGTTGGAAACAAAAGTAGTTTAAACTTTATTTATGGATCTTAGTTTAAACTTTATTTATGGATCAGGGGAACAGTTTAGTTTACAGACCTCTCCCAAAGGGTGAAATGTCTGTTGTTGTATGGTCCTGAATATGGTTTGCATATTAATATACTGTTATTTTATGATCATGAATATGGTTTGCATATCAATATATTGTGTAGGGAAATTCCAGTGTGTGAAGAAAAACTAAATGAACATGGGATAAATTTTCAAAACATTTTCTCATAAATATTAAAGAAAACTTTGGATTTTGAGGTTTGCTATATAATAGGAAGATTGAAAGTTTTCACTAATGAATTAAACGATTCTAAAAAACTTAAGATATTTGCATTTTACCAAAAACACTGAACAAAAATGGTTGGTTTAGTTTATAATTTTATATCAAACTTGTTTCATTTTCTTGGCATGTTGAAAGTAAAAGGCTATCTGATAATGTATTACCATAAATATCTTTGTGCTATTTTAAGTTGTTGGGACGAAAGCTTAATGCATTGAGCAGTAGTGGAATTATTTTGTCCATTCTTTGATATGTTGATTATTTGATGCATATGCACTTGAGGCCAAATATTGTGTAGAAAGTATTGTGTGTAGTTCTTGCTTCATTGGTTGCTTGCTTATAGACGACATTGTATTTTTATTATCTAGTTGACATAAAATTAGTTTATTAAAGGAATATATTTGTAGTGATGTTTGTGGAGTTGCCTATTTTGACTACAATACAGACTAACTTAAAGCTAGTACTATTGCTAACTACTTTAAGACAAAATTGTCATTAATCATAAATGTTGGAGTTGGTTCATATATTTTATGTGACTTTCTTGGTAAACTATTATAAATGTTTTCGTAGAATGTCATTCTGATCAGAGGTTATCGAGGTTGAATACTTGCTCAAAATTAGTTGAGACATGAGTATGTTTTCTTTTACAAGCTTCTCTCATCAATGCAGGTGGATGTTGTTGTATACCTTGTTGATGTTGTTGATAAAGAGAACTTTGCATAATAAAGGAAGGAGCTAGATGCACTACTTAAAGATGATTCATTGAACAATGTACTTTTTTTTTATTCTAGGAAACAAAAGAGACATACAATATGCAACATAAGAGGAAGAGCTTTGGTATTACTTAGGCCTTCCAAATTACACCACTGGAAAGGGGAAGGTTGATTTTTCATATTTTAATGTATGACCTATTGAGGTGTTTATGTGCATTGTTTTCCGAAAAAATGGGATATGGTGAAGGCATTGTACATAAAATAGGATTAAGTCAACTATATTTTTCCTGTAATCCAAGGATGTTAAACGTACCTGAAAATGAGTTCTTACTTGGGGTTACTTCTCATGGGATCCATATTTGGGATGCACAGTAATAAGATATTGTATCAAAGCATCGAGATAGAAAAGGGTACACACTTGGATGTTTGATTAGTGTAAAGTGTAGATGTAAATTTAGTCAGGCTTGAGCTTGACAAGAATTTGTTTTCGGGATCAAGTAAATGAATTTGTGATTATTTGTCTTAGATGTTATTGTTTTCTCTTAAACTTTACATTAGTTGTAGCTATGTTCTTGAAAGGACATTAGTGCATATTTTGTCACCAAGATACTGGATATTTATTTCCAGTTTCTTGTCAGATTTCCAAACTATTGTTATTGGGAATGGAGCTCAAAGCTCTTCAAACCACAAGTATCTCAATGGTTTGACATGTTGCATTAAGAAAATCAATTTAACTATTAGTAAAAACTAAATACTTTAAGTTGTAAAACAAATCACCACCCACTCAATAAAATAAATTCATAAAAGATAGTGAAAGTTGGTTTTAAACAATGGATGTACTAACTTAATAAAGCCTTCAAAAGTAATCTGTAAGTAGCACTAGGTTTCCCATACTTCAATTTATAGCTTTGGATTGCTATTAAATGGGAAAACTTTGGCCATTTATTGACTCAAATGTTGAAGGAGAAAAATGATTTGAAATAAGTGTAGATCTCAATTTTGATTAAAGACGACTCATTTGAAATAAGTCTAGGCCTGATGAAAGAAGAATTGCATGATTTATTTGAAATAACTGTAGGCATGAGTTTGAATTTACTATAACACAACAATTGATTTGAAACAAGTGTAGGCGTGAGTTTTGATTAAAGAAGAATCACTCAACTCATTTGAAATTAGTATAGGCATGAACTTTGACTAAATTTTACAAAAGAAGAAATGTTGATGGGGCTTGTTAGAGATTCTATCTTCTCGAATGAGAAAATATTATGTTGCTTAATCTACGTTGAAATTTTTACTAAGCAACAAAGATTAATATATCATGAAAGTATGTGTATGAATGATGCAACAACTAGGGTTACAATGATTTGACATTATTAATTAATTACCCTAAACAATTCATAGTATTAGAATGTGTGTTTGAACGATGCCAAATTGTGTACTAAAAATCCACATTAATTATTGGTCAAATATTTTTATTAATGTCATAAATCTAATATTAAAAAGATTAAGATGATATGTTTTTATAAATATCATAAATTGAAATTGTTTACTAAACTATATTCACATTAATTATGGATTAGATGTTTTTATTAATACCATCATTCTAACATTAAAACGATTGTATGCTTTTATAAATACCATAAATTCAACATTAAAAGGAAAAAATTAAGTGTTTGAATAATATAAAATTAGTAACACTAATTTAAAAATCTTATCTAATTGATATGATTACATACATTTTATTAATATTATAAATTTTAATATAAAAATTACGATTTATTATGATCATATGTATTTTTATTAATATTATCAATTTAATATAAAAAATATTTTTAAGAAATTAAATTAATGATATGATTACATACATTTTATTAATATTATAAATTTTAATATAAAAATTATGATTTATTATGATCATATGTATTTTTATTAATATTATCAATTTAATATAAAAAATATTTTTAAGAAATTAAATTAATATATAATATTTTACATTACCATCTCATTGATATGATCACATACATTTTATTAATATTATAAATTTTAATATAAAAAATATTATTTATTATAAATTTTAATATAAAAAATATGATTTATTATGATCACATGTATTTTTATTAATATTATCAATTTAATATAAAAAATATTTTTAAGAAATTAAATTAATATATAATATTTTACATTACCATCTCATTGATATGATCACATACATTTTATTAATATTATAAATTTTAATATAAAAAATATGATTTATTATAAATTTTAATATAAAAAATATGATTTATTATGATCACATGTATTTTTATTAATATTATCGATTTAATATAAAAAATATTTTTAAGAAATTAAATTAATATATAATATTTTACATTACCATCTCATTGATATGATCACATACATTTTATTAATATTATAAATTTTAATATAAAAAATATGATTTATTATGATCACATGTATTTTATATTATCAATTTAATATAAAAAATATTTTTAAGAAATTAAATTAATATATAATATTTTACATTACCATGATAAATACATGTTTTTTTTTACAAATCCATGTACATTTAAATAAAAAATAGTTATTTTATTTAAATGCATTGCCATTTTTTTATACTTCAGTGATATCATCATATGTTTCATCGTGTGATTTTGCTTTAAGAGATTTATATCAACATACTCATGAACTCAAATGACAAAAGTAATATCAATCTTCTTATAACTTTTAAGGAGTCTATATGAATAACAATTCCAAGTTAAATAAAAAATGGTTATTTTATTTAAATGCATTGCCATTTTTTTATACTTCAGTGATATCATCATATGTTTCATTGTGTGCTTTTGATTTAAGAGATTTATATCAACATACTCATGAACTCAAATGACAAAAGTAATATCAATCTTCTTATAACTTTTAAGGAGTCTATATGAATAACAATTCCAAGTTTTTTTTGACTTACGGGGGTCTAGATCATTTACAAGGAATATTCCAACTTTTCAAATTATGAGGAGCCTACATGATAAACACACAATATACTTAGGTTCTTTAAGCTTTGTATGGCCTTGCTTCTGTAAAATTATTGCAAATGCATTGTCTCACTGGAATGTCACATTCTGTAAAATTATTGCAAATGCATTGTCTCACTGGAATGTCACATTTTGTGTACTTTATTTTAGAATATGTTTCCCTTATTAAAATTGTTATATTTTCTTTCTGTTAAGGATGAATATTGAAGTTTTGAACATAGTTGAAGAAAACCTAAGCTATGGAGAGAACGACCATGTTATAAAGACTCATGAAAGAAGTCAACCTAATGATAGTGATATAAATTTGGCCATGAAACAAATTATTAAAAAGTGAGCTAATTGCTTAATTTTTTTTTATTTTTAATTTTTAAAGTTTTGATAAAAATGATAGATTACAAATTGACTGATTAGTTATTATGGGAAACTTGGTAGAAAACTTGACATGAATCCTTTATTTTTATTTTTGAGGGTTTGATAAAAACGAGAAATGCTACACACAAAAAAAGTCAATAGATATAGGCAATGTGTAATGCACCCTGATGCGGAAAGAAAATTCATCTGCAACTTCTACACTTCTGTAAATTTATACCAGACACTTCAATACCATCAAATATTTAAAATTTAGAATGACACAAATAGTGAACATTATCAAAACTTAAGACATTCCAATTATCCTCCAAAGCATATTTTGGAAATTACAAGCATCCTATAAATGCCACTAAATAAAGTGTTAGACTTACTTAGCAACTTATGATATTTCCAAAAAGCTCGACGATCAACCATTCAAGATAATTTGTACATGATAGGCTTTTGCCAAAAACCTATGTGCATTGATAGATTTACTCTGTCATACATGTTACACAAAAATATGAAAATAAGAAAAACATTAATAAATACAAATACCAATCAAAGTGGTTTCACTAATTAGGTAATATTCTTCATTTATACATAGAGGAGGTTTTAAAATTAATCAAAAGTAGTTTGACACATAAGTTTTAAAATGAATGAATTTTTTTATCATTTTGGATTTTTTAGAAAGAATAAAATGTTTGACACATTCATTCATATCTTATAGTTTTAAATAAAAAAAATCACACATTGAAATAGCCCTTCAAATTGAAATATGATCTCGCTTTTCAAATTCAATCCTTACTCCAAATACTTCCTAGCCAAAATGGTGATTAGTTTTCTACAATTTGTTTTTGATGATGTAACAAAGACTTTAAAAGTTTTATATTTAGAGTTTGCTTTGTTTTCCTACATATTGTGATTCATAGAATAAATAACTAATGAAAATTGGTACCTCAATTATTATTTGATGATTTCATATTTATTTAAAAAAAGACGAGAGAGATTTTACACTTGAAGAAGCTATTTAAAACTATTACAAAGGGGTGAATTTGATGGTTATTTCATATACACGCTCACATAATATGTTTCACAAAGGAGGGGGACATGAATTTGATTGTTATTTCATATACAACTCACATAATATGTTTCACAAAGGAAGGGGGGAGGTTGAACAACAAGCCAACTAACCTTGCAACCAATATACCATTATGTTAGTTGTAGACACTACTTCCTTATCATTATATTCTTTAGTACAAGGATCGTGGTGCGTTGGGACTTATATGTTGTTGCAAACCAACCCTCATGACCAATAAGAAATAAAACACAAGTGGAGAGGAGATTTTGTAGTCATAGAAGCTATTTGAAGATGTCACAAGATAAGCATATTACCACACATCACATCCCACAAAGGAGGAAGGGAAGGTTCAAGTAACACTCACCTCTTAACCAATTAACCATTGTGTTAGTGGGAGACATCCTTCTCTTGTGGTTTCCCTCATTGCTATAAGGATCATCTTATGTTGGGACTTATATACTATGGTACACCAAATGTCAAAACCAATAAGGGATAACACAAAAGTGAAGAGGATTTTATGGTTGTAAAAGATATTCTAAAATTCCACAAGATACACCTCTTTCACTATTATTTTGCACACACACACTCACAACACATCCCACAAAGAGAAATTTATATTCATAATTTTAATGAATATTCTCACTTTATGTGATAAGGTGGGAAATGCTAATACTAATATAAAAGTGATTAAAAATCAAACTCAATACCATCAAAATCTTTATTGAAATTTTCTACTAAAGTTAAAAATTTAACAACTTCCATTCAACATGTGAGACAAACTAAAAAAATTGAGAAAGAAAGAAAAACAACTTATTCATTAATGAGAATGGACTTTAATATAAAAAATTAATTATAAAATACATTTTAACAAATTATATAAAATAACTAAGCCAATAGATTTTATATAATAATATCGTAATTAATTTTATAAAATCAAATACAATTTAAATACAAAATATCTAATGTAAAATCTAATAAAATTTAGATGGGGAGGATAATTTTCCATCCCACAACCACTCAAATTATAAATTATATCAATTGAAAACTAAATCAATAAATATTCTATAACAATAAGGTATATTAAACAAACCCTATTGCATATACCAAATACAACAAACATCAAAATTAACATAAATGATAGTAAATTTAATATATAAAATATTTATAAAACATATTTTAAAAAGTTCACATTGTATTTTCTTTTTTTCATCTTTGTAATTTCTTACATAAATTTTACCTTTTCTCCTCTTCTTTTTTATATTTAATTTCCAATGTCTCTTGTTTTTATCACCACTAAATAATATATTAAATTAAATTAAAAACCTAATTAAATTACAACTACTAAATTGGTTTATAAAAGTTATGTGACATCTATAAATATAATAATAATAATAATAATAATAATATATTTTTAAGGTCAAGGCTAACACCAAATTGATGTATGAAACCTCAATAAATGTTTTCATGGCAAATTTTGAAATAAAATAATTTAACTAGCACATGTTCAAGATGAAACAAATGTTTTCATGACAATTTTTGAAATAAAATAATTTAATTACAATATTTTTATGTTTTTTATTAACAACATTAATATGAAAATTTTCTCAAATTACTTCATCATTCTTATTCATCCATATAGGGGTATGCTAGTTATATATATATATATATATATAGGTTTTCATAGAGAATTAATGGATCCTCCAAATGGCAAGAATAACAACTTCTTGTTTATCTCACTTTCTTTTTGGGCTACTAAATAGGGTGTATACAACAAATTTCATTATCTAACAAATTGATGAGTGTGACCCAAAAACTAAGCAAGAGTTAGCTAGCTTTCTAGTTGGGTCGAGGAGGTCTCATATACCAATTTAGTGTCTGGCTTGGAACTTTAAAAATAGATTATTATATATTTATTAATGCCTATGTTAGATGGATATCTCTCCATATTAAATTGTAGAATGTTTATCAGCCCAATAAATATAAGGTTACCTTTGGGGTTTTCTAGCAGGAATTGGTCATCGTGTGATGTAAATTTGGACAAAATCTCTATTTTCTATTGTTTAAATTGTCTTTCTGAATGCATAAATAGATTCAGCCTGCTGAAAAATCCAGGGAAACTCTAATTATACAAACTTAACCACTCAAATCCGCAAATCCAACCATT
>ML781798.1:643018-656697 GCA_009831015.1 Picea engelmannii
GATAGCACTATATAAAGAGGTTCAACCAACTATTGTGATATTTTGTATTCAGTTCTTAGGTTCTTAACAAGTGGTATCAGAGCACTTTCCTTGGCAGAGATTGTGGGCAAATATTTTTTATTTTTGCAAATTGTTTTTTTCGGAGAAGAAAAAAGAGGGCTGCGACATTCCATAATTTTTTGGTATATTTATGTGAAAAAATTGCAGAAACAGGTTGTAGATATGAGTTCCTCTCATAAAAACACCCAAGTTGAAAAAAAAATCGTCTAAAACGGAGTCCGGGAACTCAACATATTGAAGTTTTAAAATTTGCATTTTTTCAAGGTTTTTTCCGTGGACGGTGGCACGATTTTTTATTTTATTTTTGTAGTAGCTGGAGGCCGAACTTGCCCAAACAAATTATAGATCTGAGTTCCTCTCACAATTTCACCCAATTTCAAAAACAAAATCAGCCGAAACGGAGTCCAGGAAGTGAAGTTATGAACATTTTAAATTCAATAGTTTTTTAGTGTTTTTCCAGAAACAACCGCGATTTTCTGCCGTAACTTATTGTTCTATTTTTTGGGCTTTTTCATGACAGTTGCGGGACCAAAGAGTTCATAGGGTTCTTAGATGGTTATTTCCTCTCAAACACTCAAAGAAATTCTACAAACTACTGAAGCATTCAAATCTCAATTGTATGACACATTGGATGCTAGATTGCATGACCTTGCAGATGGTCTTAATGTTAGTTTTCATAGTATTCAAGATTCATTGGATATCATGCAACAAATATTTCTTATGGCGGACATCAGAGATGAATATAATCAAGAAATATATGTTTGGTATGATTTTGAGGCCGATTGTGATGATTGGTATATGGATAGTTATCATTTTTGGGATGACAACCACTTTCGTATTTTATTTGATGACTTTAATCCACCTTCTGTAGAGAGCATCAATGTGACAAATCGAGAGCCAATGATTATTACCAATGTCCATCCTGCATATTCTACAGTGGTATTATTCCTTCCAGATTCTACTACGACCTTTTTCCACTATGTGGATGGATCTTCTTATTTGGATCCACATGATAGGTGTCAGCCTTTGGAGCATCATTTTGAGTTGGTTATTGGGCTCCAAAATATTCCACGAGGAGTTCACATGAGCACTTGGACATGGGCCCCGAGCTTACGATGGTGGTTGGACTACTTCAGCATAAGGGATTTCCTTTCTACATGGGACTATGGTTCTCCAGTCTTCTTTAGCATTATGGTCCACAATTATCCATCGGACCTTGGTATATGGTTGTACATCAAGCATTGATGATAATGCTTTCATAAGGGGGATGGAATGTTAGATAGTTAGAGAGGTAGTAGTGGGGCCCCAGAGGGCCCATAGTGATAATAGTGGAGGTCATTCAATAAGGTGGATTATGTCCACTATATTATTAAATAAGACCCACTATGGTAGTTAGATATAATAAATGGGTAGTTAGATCTAATAAATGTAAGATGAGGTTCTACTTCTAGAAGATTGCTCTTCTAGAATGTTCTTAGGTGATGATAGCACTATATAAAGAGATTCAAACAATGTAATGAGATATGGAGAGAAGTATTGTATCTGGAGTGGTAGCTCAATAGGAGGAAACCCCCTTGAAAAGACAAGTGAACAGGAGAGGATTCCTTCCATAATATGATCTATTGTATGGTGTTTCCCTACCTCAAGGGTTTGGTAATAATAAAGTGTTGTTTTTTCTATCTTGCTCTATGAATCTATTGTGTATTTAGTATTTGTCGTGATTATATTTGTAGAGCTTTGTATTCAGTCTTTGGGTTCTTAACAATAGAATCCCAAAAAGCTTTGCGATCTTGACAGGGCGTGTAAAAATTTAGAAGAGTTATCTTTCTGTTGTCCAAAAGAGAAATACCTGACAAAAAAATACCACCATTGATAAGAAGAGGATCAAGAGTAAAAAGGTTTAGATCCCAAGAAGCTAGAAGTCCACCAGAAGTCCCCACGGCACTAACAACACAGACCATCCAGTCGGGTCTTATCTTAGTAAAAAATAATCTTGCCTTTTTCCATTGCAACCAACGTTTCTTGAAAGAAGATAATGTTTGAATTCGTTTTGCTCAAAAATCTATGAAGGGAGGCCAGTTTCAGGGGTCCTCCTACCCCTCTAATGTTTAGGGAGAGAAGGATCATGATTTAGCCCTTGCCAGGGCTTTCATTCCTCTAAGCGCCCCTAAATGAGTAATAGTAGCAGGTAAAGTGTCTAATCGATAACTGCTAGCCCCTGCCTTTCGACGAGCACTTCTAGTTTTTATAGGTGAGACTTCAAACCCCAGGCCCTGTGACCACGTAGGATCGGGAACAAAAATCTCCCCACCCCCAAGAGTATCCCTGGAAATCCCTTGGTTTGACTGACTAACCACCGGAAGATTTCCCAAAAAGGTCTGAAGAGGAATAGGATTAGAAGACTTAACTAAAGGAGGAACCAAATAAGAAATCATCCTATCCAATACAGAATCACTAAGAGTTGACTCATTGTAACCCAAAACAACTACAACAACATCCGCAGTTTTTGACAGACTAATAGAAATCAGAGAAACCCTAGGAGAGACCTCTTTTGGACTCATAGAATTGTCCCTAGCCAAAATAGTGACCACAGAATCAAACAAAAAGGACTTTTCAGAGTCATGGCCCTTCCTTAAGGACTGTTCAAGAAAAAGGATGGAATTTAAATGATCGTGCTCCCACACATATAAAGAGTAATAAAGTTTAGGGCAGTAATGTTTCAACTTACCTACAAAAGAAGTATTATGTGTTGAAGGATTGTCCTCTGAGCAGAGGCCCGGATAATCCAATGGGTCTGACTCTTCATCAACCAGAGTGACAGTTTCTCCAAGTAAATCATCCAAAGAATCATCGTCAGCCAAAGAGCCATAAATATTAGTGCATTCCTTCCTTAAGTGACTAGTCCGTTTGCATAAAGTACAATGGAATGGTATCCCCAGATAATACAAACTTTGAATGAACACAGGACCCTGCCACTCTATTTTCAGAACTTCCAATAGCCCTGCATGAACATCCACTTCAACAAGAATTTTTTCCATCCTTTTATTAAGCAACTTCAGTGTTACTTCATCTATACTTAAAAAATGACCAATGGTATTCCCAACAGCCTCCAATGCTTTAAGGTTCCATAACTGTAAGGGAAGACTCAGAAGGAGCACCCACATATGCCTAAAGCTAAAGTATTCAGTCGCAAGATTAAAACTGAGTTTCCACCTTTTAAGCATTAAGCTCCCTTCGTCAAAACTCCATAACTTAGACAAAACTGTTTCAGAATCCTATAGGTTCTTAAACACAAAACCCATCCAGCCTCTCGGCAGCGAAAGAATCTCAGGGGAATAACCTAACAAAGGTTTCCAGAACCTCTGCACCCACTCGTCAATGGGTGTCGAACAACGCGAGCAATAGGCCAATCTCCCAACTAAGGCGCAAAGAACCAACTTGCATGACCCCTCTAACCCTATATCCATTCCCATAACTAGCCTCTGCCTCACTTTCTTAGGTTTCCAAACCTTTACAATGCGCTTACCCCTAAAACGTTGTTCTGGCCGCAAGTTTCTTATAGACTCAACACCATTGTGATACTGGGCCACCCCTAGACTCACCTTTGTCACCCCTCCTAACCCTTGAGCCCTCTTCACATAAGGATTATCCACTGAATTCCCTATTCCAAACACTTCATCGTCTTGCAGAGGACATCTCTCCATAATGTTTTCTGAGGTTTGCAAAGAACGTGGCTCCGAAGGTAACTCTCCAACATTTACCTTCGCATTAATGCTATCACTTGACCGTCAGAAGGTGTCATTAAGTCAACTGATCACATCCACCGAGGCAAGGAAACCTGACCTCTCCTAGTGTTCCTCGTCACCCACACTCAGCATAGCGCTGACTTCACTTTCGATTATGGGAACACCTGGACGTCGAAGGGGACTCCAGCTCGATAACCTATCAAATCTGACTGCAACAGAGTCTCTTCACCGTTAAAGAAATCTGGGAATTGAGAAGGTTGTTAATAAATGCAAAGACATGAACAACAGAGCCATAGACAGATGGGAAACTAGGAATCTCATTACAAAAACACCTTGCTTAGTGTAAAAAACAAACTAGAAAATAGTTGCATGCTTCAAAAGAACTAAAGAGATAGAAGTCGATTGCCAACACCCAAGGTGAGCTCTCCAAGGTACCAACTATCTAGTCTGTCGCCTTCCCAGAGAACAAAAAAAACATACCACTCTCCTTAAAGTTCAAAAATAACTAGAACTTAGCAAAGGCTCGGGAATACAAAGAGAAAGAGATCCATAGTCCACCTCCCATGCCAACACATCCGCCATGGAGCCTGCAACTAGAAATAATAATATGATGATACTTGTATAAGAGTGAAAAAAAAATGCTATCACATTAATTTGAAAGCTTGCATTCCAAACCCACTATTAAAGTTACAATTTTTTTTATATAGTTAGGATTTATAAATTATCTCTATCTTACATTCTTACACATTGTTCCAACAAACAAAACTCTACTAATAATTGAACTATTTAGAATAGATTGTGACTCCATTCTAGAGAGTTGACAAGTTGTTATGAGATCTAACTTATTCCCAATATAGAAGGAGAGGTTGAGAGAAATGTCAACTACACACCAAACTATGAGACTAAATTGAAAAANAATAATTGAACTATTTAGAATAGATTGTGACTCCATTCTAGAGAGTTGACAAGTTGTTATGAGATCTAACTTATTCCCAATATAGAAGGAGAGGTTGAGAGAAATGTCAACTACACACCAAACTATGAGACTAAATTGAAAAATATCTCTCACAACCAACTAGATTTACAACAATCTCCTAAATAATAGAATCAAACAACTTAAGTATAGATAAACTCTATATTACAATAGCACAACACAATCTTAGTATAATGTATAATTCCACATTAAACACAAGACCACTAAAAATTAATTATTCAACTCTCTCTCTCTATATATATGCAATAATAATGACGTTATTATTGCATCTATCATATTATTCTAACATTCAAATATAACAAGTGTCACTATTAAAATCATAAATAAAGACAAAAAATAACGACCTTGTTATTAATCCTTCTCTATTAATTTCAAAAAGTTGCAAATCCCATTTCCATTCACATCATATAATTCACTTTTTATCTGTTTTTATCATTATATGGAGTTATAAATCCTAATTGCCCTAATTTCAAAAAGTGCAAATCCCAATTCCATTCACATCATATAATTCATTTTTTATCATTATGTGGAGTTATAAATCCTAATTACCCATTGATGTGATAAGAGGATTTATTATTAAAATGATGTTAATATTATATTAGGGAACAAATAAAAAATGCTATGGCCCATTAATGTGATTATTCATGGAATTTGACAAGTAAATTGTTATTTATTTATTTTGAAATCTATTAAATAGTCAAATTTAACAATGTCTGGTTTTGAAATTCCAATCTTAAATATGATAACATGATAAGAGAATGTCATTAAAATGAAATAAAAAAAAATAATGTTACAAAGTTTTTCTATTAATGCCGCACTCCACCCACTCACCCCCTTTCTAATATGACAACAAATATTTACTCATCAAATATGGTTAAAATATTTTGAAATTCCAATTTTAAATATAATAACATGATAAGTGTTTGGTTTTGAAATTCCAATTTTAAATATGTTAACATGATAAAAAGATTTGTCATTAAAATGAAATAAAGATAAAAAAAAATACTATCACATCCCTTTCTAATGTGACAACAAATATCTAGTCATCAAAAATGGTTAAAATATTCTGAAATTTATTAAATCTATTAAATCGTCAACTTTAACAGTGTTTGGTTTGAAATTCCAACCTTAAATATGATAACATGCTTTATCATTAAAATGAAATAATAATAAAAAAAATGCTATCACATCTATTTCTAGTCCATTTCTAATGGGACAACAAGATTTTTTCATTTAAATAATGCTATAACATTAGAATGAACAAAAATAAATAAAAAATGCTATCACATCAATGTAAAGATTCTAATCAATAAACTTTTTGATATAAACCTTTTTAAATTATTATAAATAAAATAATTTCAACATATGAATATCATTCCTGAAATCATAAATAAAAACAACAATTTAAATTAATATTTTAAATTAAACATTTTGTTTTTCTCTTTTATAAAGAACTATAAACCAGATTCCTTTTCCTGAAATCATAAATAAAAACAACAATTTAAATTAATATTTTAAATTAAACATTTTGTTTTTCTCTTTTATAAAGAACTATAAACCAGATTCCATTAAAAAGGGTATACATTCATTTAACTATTATATAATTTCATTTTAACAAATCTTACATTAACATTTAAATTTTACTTAAACATTTTGTTTCTCTTTTATAAAGAACTATAAACCAGATTCCATTAAAAAGGGTATACATTCATTTAACTATTATATAATTTCATTTTAACAAATCTTACATTAACATTTAAATTTTACTTGGATTGATTTATCTTGGAGAATAAGAAGCTATAAATTTTATATGCAAATCACATTTTGGCATGTTTTTATGGTTTTAAACCTATTTTTTTTTTCAGATGAAAACATTGCTCTAAATTGCTTTATTATATTTGAGAATATAATATGTTTGCCACAATCATTATATTCTATGGATGGTAATTGCGAAGCCAGACAAATCTTTCACCAGGTTTTGGGCATTCATATTCCAAAATATGCTGGCGAAGAGATCGATAAGCAAAGGAATGATTTAAGTTGAAAGATACAAAATGCAAGTAGAAGATAAGAGTCGGACTCAGAAAAATGGATGAAAATATGTAGAAATTGTTGACAAGAAGTGCTACTAGAAGTGCTACTAGTCCTAGAAAACTTTAAAAGCAAGCCTAGGTCCATCGTGGCTATCTAGTTGATTGCTGAAAAAGAACATTCCTGTCTGTCCCAATAATGTTGACTTTGAAAGGAGATCTGCTTCCCTGTTGTATTCTAAAGAGGAGTGTGTGTATAACAGATCCTTGAAATGACCCTTGAAAATTAAGCTTGAAGATGCTAATTCTATCTTTCCACTTCAAGAAAGTGTTGATTTGTAAATTCCCTTGATTATTCAGCCAGTTGATAATCACTTTGGAGTACCCCATCATATGAAGATTCTCTATATGAAATGGCCAAGTGAAGTGTTGCTCAGGCACCCATTAATTTTGCCCTTGTGTTGGTGCCTGGGCCACAGCAAAGAATCCATTTATATACTGAGTTTATATTAAGTTGTATCAGTCCGCCTGCACCACTCATAGGTAATTATTTGA
Source organism: Picea engelmannii (assembly GCA_009831015.1). Taxonomy (NCBI): domain Eukaryota; kingdom Viridiplantae; phylum Streptophyta; class Pinopsida; order Pinales; family Pinaceae; genus Picea; species Picea engelmannii. The sequence goes on from ML781798.1 coordinate 650,404, forward strand.
GAAACATGGTCAGACTAATGTCTTTTTTTTTTAATAGTCATTGTGTAAATCTCTTTCCAGTTTTTAAAAAGCCCAATGGCTTTGAAAGCTACAGCAGTAGATGTTGTTGTCTTGTTCTCAAAATTTTTGTAATTCTGAGCCAGCCAAATAAACCTATCTGACCTAATTCTCTCAGCTTCCATTTGCAAATCACATTTTGGGATGTTTTATGGTTTTAAACCTATCTGACCTAATTCTCTCAGCTGTCTTCATATTTTTAAGACAAGAAGCTACAAACCACTTCTTCAAATCACATTTTCTCATGTTTTTATTATTTGAAATATATTTCTATATACCAAAAATATTGAAGATTTTAACTGATTTGCCTCACCCTATGAACTGTGGTGAAATTCCTGTTGTTTATTTGTTTTTTTTGTGATTTTTCAAACCACTTCAAATCCTGAACATGTAAGCCTACGCATCTTCAATAAATAAAAATAAAATAGACACAAATTTAGAACATCACGCCCCTGTCAAATTATCAAAAAAGACACATTAAAAACGTCACTTCATAGTGGGTTGACAGGATTAGCAAATCTTATAATTATCAGTAGTTTAATGTTCCAGAAGAATGTTCCAGAAGAATATTCAGATGCATTACTACTGAAGTAGGTTGGCTAATTAATTTCTCAGCGTATCAGAAGAAATTACTGGAAAAATAGTTCCTTGTGTTATAGAAACACATCGATACAGGATTTTACGTACAAACAGAAGGGAGAGGAAGCGTGAAAAAGTTTAAGTCAGATTGCCAGGACAAGGCCTGGCATACACTTCTGCTTCGATTTCCCAATCTTGCTCTGCCATAGAGGCGACTGCGAGCACGGCTGTTTCTGTCGAAGCAAAGAAGATGAAGAAGGCGCTTTGAACTCCGTTACGACGAGGGAGGTGTTAAAGTATTCTCTGAGCTGAGTGACTGTGCAGCCTGCATTCTCCAGAGTCCAGACGTGAACCCAGTAGACAGATTCGTCCTCGCGACCTTCCGCCACTACGAGGTTGTGGCCGAGCGCAGTGATGGAGTGGGGTATAAACGTGAATGAAGATTCAGGGTGGCCAGTGAGAATTTGCATGAGATGTTGGCAGGAGGGGGGGCCGTGGAACCACCACTCCAAGTCGGATGTCACAATATTTTCCACCGTCTCCGCATCTCCCGCCGCCAGCGCAGCGTAGAGCTGCCGCACAACCGCTAATGATCTTGTTTGCTCTTCCACCTCCAGGGCTGCTGCTTTTTTTTTTNCTACTGAACTACAACAACCCAACTGCAGTTCAGTAGGGAAGCAATACAGAGTAACGAATTTGAAGAAGAAGAAACAGCACAAAACAGAAGGAGCGGAGAGAATGTGAGAGGAGAAATGTGAACGATAACTTGGGAAAGAAAAGATGGAGAACGCTCTGAGTGTAAAAGAAGAAGCAACGTCGGTGCCTAAATGTTGCTGTGTAGGTATTTATTTATAGGTGGAAGAGTTGAGGCCGAAAGACGATTCAATTAATAGGGTTCGAAGTGTTGTAAGATGCTCATCAAATCGGGATGGACCCCCCTACTCCTTAACTCCCAGTCCTCCTCGCTGCTGACAGCTGTTCTGTTTGTCTTTTCTCAGTACAGTCCAGCCTGGTGGAACTTAAGGAAAATCTTTGACAATCTTTCTTTCACAATTTTTGGATTTATTGCTGGCATGGACAAGGACATGACATTATTCACTGGAACCCAATAATTCATTCATTCCAATTGAATGGGTAAACCATGGAGCACGTCAAACGAGACAAACTACTCAGGCATGGCACAGGGCACGGAGACGGGGAAAGGATACCATCCTGTAGCACCGTCGGGAGTTCTATTCCAACCAACTCCAAATGCATACTGTTTTTAAAGCAACTCAGAACATCGCTATTTGTTCACAGTTTTTTAGACACAGTCGAGATATAAAAAAACATAACATTTACTAAAAAAAAGTGCTCTTATAACCTGGGCAAGAAGACAGTCGAGATATAAAAAAAACATAACATTTAACTTAAAAAAAAAAAAAAAAAAGTACTCTTATAACCTGGGCCAGAAGAGATTTTGTTAGATTATTACTATAAGTAGTAGTCTAAACGTTTTATTTTTGGAGGTTTTCCTCACCAAAAATCTTGTGATGAATGGTTGGATTTGCGGATTTGAGTGGTTAAGTTTGTATAATTAGAGTTTCCCTGGATTTTTCAGCAGGCTGAATCTATTTATGCATTCAGAAAGACAATTTAAACAATAGAAAATAGAGATTTTGTCCAAATTTACATCACANAATGGTTGGATTTGCGGATTTGAGTGGTTAAGTTTGTATAATTAGAGTTTCCCTGGATTTTTCAGCAGGCTGAATCTATTTATGCATTCAGAAAGACAATTTAAACAATAGAAAATAGAGATTTTGTCCAAATTTACATCACATGATGACCAATCCCTGCTAGAAAACCCCAAAGGTAGCCTTATATTTATTGGGCTGTTAAACATTCTACAACTTAATATGGAGAGATATCCATCTAACATAGGCATTAATAAATATATAATAATCTATTTTTAAAGTTCTAAGCTAGACACTAAATTGGTATATGAGACCTCCTAGACCCAACTAGAAAGCTAGCTAACTCTTGCTTAGTTTTTGAGTCACACTCATCAATTTGTTGGATAATGAAATTTGTTGTATACACCCTATTTAGTAGCCCAAAAAGAAGGTGAGATAGACAAGAAGTTGTTATTCTTACCATTTGGAGGATCCATTAATTCTCTATGAAAACCAATATATATATAACTAGCATACCTCTATATGGATGAATGAGAATGCTGAAGTAATTTGAGAAAGTTTTCATATTAATGTTGTTAATAAAAAACATAAAAATATTGTAATTAAATCATTTTATTTCAAAAATTGTCATGAAAACATTTGTTTCATTTTGAGCATGTGCTAGTTAAATTATTTTATTTCAAAATTTGCCATGAAAACATTTATTGGGGTTCCATACATCAATTTGATGTCTGGCTTAGCTTTGACCTTAAAAATATATTATTATTATATTTATAGATGTCACATAACTTTTATAAACTAATTTAGTAGTTGTAATTTAATTAGGTTTTTAATTTAATTTAATATATTATTTAGTAGTGATAAAAACAAGAAACATTGAAAATTAAATATAAAAAAGAAGAGGAGAAAAGGTAAAATTTATGTAAGAAATTAAAAAGATCAGAAAAAGAAAATACAATGTGAACTTCTTAAAATATGTTTTATAAATATTTTATATATTAAATTTACTATCATTTATGTTAATTTTGATGTTTGTTGTATTTGGTATATGTAATAGGGTTTGTTTAATATACCTTATTGTTATAGAATATTTATTGATTTGGTTCTCAATTGATATAGTTTGAGTGGTTGTGGGATGGAACATTACTCTCATCTAAATTTTATTAGATTTTAGATTAGATATTTTGTATTTAAATTGTATTTGATTTTATAAAATTAATTATGATATTATTATATAAAATCTATTGGCTTAGTTATTTTATATAATTTGTTAAAATGTATTTTATAATTAATTTTTTATATTAAAGTCAATTCTCACTAATGAATAAGTTGTTTTTCTTTCTTTCCCAATTTTTTTAGTTTGTCTCACATGTTGAATGAAGGTTGTTAAATTTTTAACTTTAGTAGAAAAATTCAATAAAGATTTTGATGGTATTGAGTTTGATTTTTAATCACTTTTATATTAGTATTAGCATTTCCCACCTTATCACATAAAGTGAGAATATTCATTAAAATTATGAATATAAATTTCTCTTTGTGGGATGTGTTGTGAGCGTGTGTGTGCAAAATAATAGTGAAAGAGGTGTATCTTGTGGAATTTTAGAATATCTTTTACAACCATAAAATCCTCTTCACTTGTGTGTTATCCCTTATTGGTTTTGACATTTGGTGTACCATAGTATATAAGTCCCAACATAAAATGATCCTTATAGCAATGAGGGAAACCACAAGAGAAGGGTGTCTCCCACTAACACAATGGTTAATTGGTTAAGAGGTGAGTGTTACTTGAACCTTCCCTTCCTCCTTTGCGGGATGTGATGTGTGGTAATATGCTTATCTTGTGACATCTTCAAATAGCTTCTATGCCCAAAGGGGTTGGATCCAATGGTGGAAAGCGAGGAGTTTTTCACCATTGGGCAAGGTTCAATTCTCGTGAGGGCTTTACCTGGAGCCATGGGGACACCTTGAGGTAGTGGTCGAACGTGTGGTTGCACCCAGAGATACTATAATAAATGGTATCGTGACCCGTGCACACATAAGTGGATCAAAGCCCACCCCCATGTCCTTCAACTTTAAGTCCCCGAGGTGTAGGACAGTCGGTGACGGAGTGTGTTGTTAAGCTCAGGCCGGGTGCGATCCCCGGGTGATTTTGACGGCTTAGATGCCCCTGAGTCGCGGTTTCTCAAGCCACAGGTTAATCGCGTAGCCAACAGGTCTCGCACAAATTAACAAAAAAAAAAAAAAATAGCTTCTATGACTACAAAATCTCCTCTCCACTTGTGTTTTATTCCTTATTGGTCATGAGGGTTGGTTTGTAGCAACATATAAGTCCCAACGCACCATGATCCTTGTACTAAAGAATATAATGATAAGGAAGTAGTGTCTACAACTAACATAATGGTATGTTGGTTGCAAGGTTAGTTGGTTTGTTGTTCAACCTCCCCCCTTCCTTTGTGAAACATATTATGTGAGTTGTATATGAAATAACAATCAAATTCATGTCCCCCTCCTTTGTGAAACATATTATGTGAGCGTGTATATGAAATAACCATCAAATTCACCTCTTTGTAATAGTTTTAAATAGCTTCTTCAAGTGTAAAATCTTCTCTCGTCTTTTTTTAAATAAATCTGAAATCATCAAATAATAATTGAGGTACCAATTTTCATCAGTTATTTATTCTATGAATCACAATATATAGGAAAACAAAGTAAACTCTAAATATAAAACTTTTAAAGTCTTTGTTACATCATCAAAAAAAATTGTAGAAAACTAATCACCATTTTGGCTAGGAAGTATTTGGAGCAAGGATTGAATTTGAAAAGCAAGATCATATTTCAATTTGAAGGGCTATTTCCATGTGTGAATTTTTTTATTTAAAACTATAAGATATGAATGAATGTGTCAAACATTTTATTCTTTCTAAAAAATCCAAAAAGATAAAAAAATTCATTCATTTTAAAACTCTAACATAAATTTACGTGTCAAACTACTTTTGATTAATTTTAAAACCTCCCCTATGTATAAATGAAGAATATTACTTAATTAGTGAAACCACTTTGATTGGTATTTGCATTTATTAATGTTTTTCTTATTTTCATATTTTTGTGTAACATGTATGACAGAGTAAATCTATCAATGCACATAGGTTTTTGGCAAAAGCCCATCATGTACAAATTATCTTGAATGGTTGATCTTCGAGCTTTTTGGACACATCATAAGCTGCTAAGTAAGTCTTTAACACTTTATTTAGTGGCATTTATAGGATGCTTGTAATTTCCAAAATATGCTTTGGAGGAAAATTGGAATGTTTGAAGTTTTGATAATGTTCACTCAAGTGGTAGGTTGAAACTACTAATATTTGTGTCATTCTAATTTTTAAATATTTGATGGTATTGAAGTGTGTGGTATAAATTTACAGAAGTGTAGAAGTTGTAGATGATTTTTCTTTCCACATCAGGGTGCATTACACATTGCCTACATCTATTGACTTTTTTTGTGTGTAGCATTTCTCGTTTTTATCAAACCCTCAAAAATAAAAATAAAGGATTCATGTCAAATTTTCTACCAAGTTTTCCATGATAACTAATAAGTCAATTTGTAATCTATCATTTTTATCAAAACTTTAAAAATTAAAAATTAAAAAATTAAGCTCTTCAAGATTTCAATGTTCATGTTTAACAGAAAGAAAATATAACAATTCTAACAAGGGTTGCATGGCAACGCAGTCCCTGCCGAGTTAGTTGGGAAATACATGTTGAACAATGAAACTTAATATAACTAAATACAAGTAATGAATATTTTTTGTCAAAAGATAATAATCGAGGGTTGTTTGTTATTCAAAATGTATAATGAACGTAAGCTGAGTAACATGGGCAATTTATGTATCTAATAGTCTATAAAATCTTTACGGCATATGAAACTACCTGGGAAATTTATTTATATTCGTACCAATAATGTTTGGCATATAGACCCAATTTTTTC
>ML781798.1:660661-683943 GCA_009831015.1 Picea engelmannii
CATAGCTACAACTAATGTAAAGTTTAAGAGAAAACAATAACATCTAAGACAAATAATCACAAATTCATTTACTTGATCCCGAAAACAAATTCTTGTCAAGCTCAAGCCTGACTAAATTTACATCTACACTTTACACTAATCAAACATCCAAGTGTGTACCCTTTTCTATCTCGATGCTTTGATACAATATCTTATTACTGTGCATCCCAAATATGGATCCCATGAGAAGTAACCCCAAGTAAGAACTCATTTTCAGGTACGTTTAACATCCTTGGATTACAGGAAAAATATAGTTGACTTAATCCTATTTTATGTACAATGCCTTCACCATATCCCATTTTTTCGGAAAACAATGCACATAAACACCTCAATAGGTCATACATTAAAATATGAAAAATCAACCTTCCCCTTTCCAGTGGTGTAATTTGGAAGGCCTAAGTAATACCAAAGCTCTTCCTCTTATGTTGCATATTGTATGTCTCTTTTGTTTCCTAGAATAAAAAAAAAGTACATTGTTCAATGAATCATCTTTAAGTAGTGCATCTAGCTCCTTCCTTTATTATGCAAAGTTCTCTTTATCAACAACATCAACAAGGTATACAACAACATCCACCTGCATTGATGAGAGAAGCTTGTAAAAGAAAACATACTCATGTCTCAACTAATTTTGAGCAAGTATTCAACCTCGATAACCTCTGATCAGAATGACATTCTACGAAAACATTTATAATAGTTTACCAAGAAAGTCACATAAAATATATGAACCAACTCCAACATTTATGATTAATGACAATTTTGTCTTAAAGTAGTTAGCAATAGTACTAGCTTTAAGTTAGTCTGTATTGTAGTCAAAATAGGCAACTCCACAAACATCACTACAAATATATTCCTTTAATAAACTAATTTTATGTCAACTAGATAATAAAAATACAATGTCGTCTATAAGCAAGCAACCAATGAAGCAAGAACTACACACAATACTTTCTACACAATATTTGGCCTCAAGTGCATATGCATCAAATAATCAACATATCAAAGAATGGACAAAATAATTCCACTACTGCTCAATGCATTAAGCTTTCGTCCCAACAACTTAAAATAGCACAAAGATATTTATGGTAATACATTATCAGATAGCCTTTTACTTTCAACATGCCAAGAAAATGAAACAAGTTTGATATAAAATTATAAACTAAACCAACCATTTTTGTTCAGTGTTTTTGGTAAAATGCAAATATCTTAAGTTTTTTAGAATCGTTTAATTCATTAGTGAAAACTTTCAATCTTCCTATTATATAGCAAACCTCAAAATCCAAAGTTTTCTTTAATATTTATGAGAAAATGTTTTGAAAATTTATCCCATGTTCATTTAGTTTTTCTTCACACACTGGAATTTCCCTACACAATATATTGATATGCAAACCATATTCATGATCATAAAATAACAGTATATTAATATGCAAACCATATTCAGGACCATACAACAACAGACATTTCACCCTTTGGGAGAGGTCTGTAAACTAAACTGTTCCCCTGATCCATAAATAAAGTTTAAACTAAGATCCATAAATAAAGTTTAAACTACTTTTGTTTCCAACCTTATTTAGAGGTATAGGAAGGAATTTACCCTCTTAAACTTGTGTATAACATTGCTTTGCCAAGAATTTAAAACATAACCCAAGGATAAGAACTAATAACCTATTACAAATATATGCAAGGACAAATTTGTTGATGTCTCATCCATTCATACAGTCCAACAGTTATTCTTGTGAGTTCACCTAAAACGAGAAACCTTGTTCCATGCAAGTTGCAAGGCATCAACTCTATTGACTGCAAACTCAAAAAAAGAGGATGAACAAACAACCTTGAAGCAAGGTTGGATGGGTATGGCGATACATCAGGAATGAGTACACAACATGTGATACGATGATCCTTGAGCTCCTTTGTGCCAATGAATTTTCAACATACTCAGAGCTCCACAATCCCATGCTCAGTGTATCTTGCCAGCTCCATATTCATCAACATCTCGCCTACTTTGTTTTAGGCATTTCCCTCCAGCACCAAGTCCTCTTCTAAAAAAATCCCTCCCCGACAACACCTCTTCTTTTCTCATGGAATCCAACAATAGACCCTCACGCAGTTTCTCAACGAGTGTCGCAGGGTTCCTTGATGCAATGAAGGCAGAGATGAGTAAGTAATTGCCACAAACAGAAAGATGAAAATCCAGATCTTCAGGTGTTTCATCAAAACCTTGTCTTTTTGTCATGATTTTCCTTCTAACCTTATCTCCATTTGGTTTAAATGGTTCAGAAGTAGGGACATCGAACATTTGGTTCCAGGGTGGTGCAATGTGCAGCTCAAGATAATCAAATAGCCTCTTCTTTATGTTTTCATCAGGAACCACAACTTATTTTCTAATTGGTTCATAGTATTTTTTAAACAAGGGTTCCAATGTTGTAGGGAGTTCTGTAACTCGCCTGCAAGCTCTACGGAAGGGTTTCAAAATAGCAGTTTTCAATATCAAAAGCAAAAATAAAATTTTAAATCAGGCCACCACATATTTCGTTGAAACTTTTTGTAACTTCAAAAGCCCCTTATCTTGAAAAGCAAAGAGAAGCGTGGCAAGGTTTGGACACCTGAGATCATAGAAGCCCAACTTTCTCATTATTGGGTGAATCTTCCCATACAAAATAAACAAGTGTATAGTGTGCAGAAGTGACATAACTCTCAGCAAACCAAACTAATAACCTCATTAGCACAGCCAATAAACAATATTTCCAGAGAAGCGACATACTATTATATATGCATAGAAATAGTAGACACATGCGCCCCAAATTTGCCTCGTCTTTTTGTAATATGATTTCAACATTATTGTCTCATTAACATAAATTTAGAAGCATATTTCGAAAAAAAGGTAAGCATAGATACTTACTTGATAAATGAGGCAAACAACTCAGTAATAGGCTTCCCTTTGATAAGGATTTGATGCAACTCATCATCAGTATAGTTTTCAATGGCTCCAGAGCACTAGTTTGGGAATAGAAGGAATCCAGAGTGACATTGTTGATAAAAATCAAACCCAAATTAGGCATTCTTGTCAAATAAGACAACTTTAACAATGTCGAGGAGAGGTTGAAACCATTGTTCCACTCATGCAAAAGTTCAATATTGTCAAATATCAAGTACACCACCTCTGGGGAATCCAATATCCTAACTTCCTTCCTAGAAGAATCATTGTCCCTCTTCCCCGTGTCTTTCTGAGAAGGATCCTCGTAACCAGAAGCCTTAAACCCCTTTTTTGTACTTATTTGGATATTCTTGTGGGTGGGATCCCTTAAACACTAATCCTGAAACCCTTTCTCTAGACTTCTTTGAGTATCTTGGTGGGGACAGCCCTTAAACCATGATTCCTTAAGGCCTTTTTTTGGGCTAATTTGGGAATCCGTGGGAGGAGATCCCATAAACATTGGTTCCCCATCTTTTCGAGATTATATAAACCCACTTACTCATTTCTTTTGATATTTTTTCTCAATCGCCTGAATATAGGCTTCTTTCAAATACACAACAAAATCTGTAATTTTCTCGCAGTGCTCCACACTGCTATAGTTATTAGATTTCGTTCTTCTATGGGACATCAGCTAGGTCAAAATGGATTAAAAAAACAGATAGAATTAGCGGGCCCCCTCGATTACGAAGAAAAGAAAATCCATTAAAGATTGACATCGTAGGGTTTGGAAACTATGACCAATTTCTAGTGAAAACCATGGTGAAGCAAGGCCACACAATTCTCTGCCATTCTAGGATGGACTACACGGAGGCCACTGGGAGATCGAGGGTTTGATTCTTTAGAGACGCATATGATTCCTGCGAAGAGAATCCAGAGATCATACTATCGTGCTTTTCCACCATTTCTGTGCAGGTCGTGATAAAGTCTCTGCCGACACAATGCCTGAATAAGAACACACTTTTCACAGATGTCATGTATGTGAAAGTGTTCTCGGGCCGGTTGTTCATGTAGGTTTTGCAGGCCAAGTTCGATGTGTTGCACATAGTGTAGGGGTTGATAATATTTGGTTGGAGCATGGCTTCATGCCCAGTGGAAACTGTTGTGACGGTGATGGAGAGGAGGAGATATCAAATAAGATCAAGGACAACGAGATGGAATAATGGACTTCAAAGAGAGATAGGACACCAAAGAGATTAAGAAAATATAGACGGTGGACGAAACAAGTGGCAAGAGAAGACATCATCACCTCTACGACATTCGCAGTGATGTTCCACTACATTTTTACTGATGTTATGATAATTTAAAGGTGATAGACAGGAGGTTTCAGAGCATTATACAGGTGGATGAAAATGGTGGTTTTAGAAAACCTGTGAACCAATTTACATATTTTTTACAAAAGCTATTCTAATATATTAAAAAATATATATTGGTTTGAATTTGTTTTGTTCCAATTTGCCCTAGCTTTAATTAATAAATCACCAAAACAATGTAGTGATTATGGAGGTAGTAATATATTATGAAATATATTAATATACTAAAAAATATATTGATATTTTTTAATACTTTAATATTAATGTATTAAATCAACATAGATTCATCTTAACCCCGGATCAAGCGTTGAGAGGGATCAAATCTCTTGAGGTACAAACATTTTTTAGAGTGCAAAACTTGAGGAAAGGTTAAAGGTTTGCAACTTGAGAGATTTCATCCCTCTCGGAGCTTTATAGATCTGGGGTTAAGATGGATCTATGTTGGTATATATTATTGCACCAATAGATGCTCTACAACCCAGTATGGGGGAAATGTCCATGTAACATAACACATTAAAATAATAATAAAAAAATAAAAAATTATCTCTCTTTCTCTCTCTCTCTCTATATATATATATGTGTGTGAGAGAGAGAGAGAGAATTTGTTGTGTTTCTATTTGCTTTAACTTTAATGAATAGATCAACAAAACAATAATCTATGCTGGTAGTAATAATCATCTAACAAAATCTCTTCTTGCTCGATTATAAGAGAACCTTATATTTATATATATATATATATATATATATATATATATATATATATATATATATAATCCAACATTTATGTAAATAATAAAACAAATTAATATACATTCATTTTTAATTTTGAAAAAATTTAAACATGGATTTTATGTAATTTTCATTTTCTAAATATTTTAAGCATGTGAATTTTATGTAATATCTTAATGTTTATTATATTTGAAGTTTGAAAAAATCTATAGGAATATAAGAATAAAATCTAAGTATCATCACTTAACAATTCAGTGAATTTTGTCTTTCATATAATTATTATTATTGTTAAGATTTGAGTTTAAAATTACATATGCCAAAGGTTCTAATTATGTATCCATTGCACCATTTGTCATAAACCAGTGTAAATTTATCTTAACTCTGGATTTATTATGTGTAGTAAGGGATCAAATTGTTAGAGGTGCAAACCTTTCCTTAAGTTTTTTTAATTAAGAAAAAGTTTTGAGAGGGACTTGATCCCTCTCAAAGTATGATAGATCTTGAGTTAAGATAAATCTAAGTTGATTCTTTATATGTGTGTGTGTTTGTTTCAACTCTGTGTTGAGCATGAAACAAATTATGAATCTCCCTCATAGTGAGAAACACACTTTTAAAATTGTAACACCCACTTTCCCCAATCTATAATTATATTTATTCCTTTAGTGTTGCCGGGAGTTGTGACAAAGATATTTGTCCATTTTAGGACTAGAACACACAATCACAAACAATGTAAATGTATTTTGTTTGGTTAATGAAAGCTTGTCGAACAACTCACTGAAGGGTGGAGCATTGGAACTGGCCATGATACCGTGAGCGGAAACTGGTGAGGGGGTTGGGGGATTACCTTTCCTGCCAAGTAGTTAACCTTCACTGAAGGGCTATCTTACCAAAATTACCAAAGTTCAAATTTGAAATTTGAAATTTCTCTCTCTCTCTCTCTCTCTCTCTCTCTCTCCCCATTTCCCAAAAATCAGTGAATGAAGGGAGTTTGGTAGTTGAGTAGCCAAACACCCACAATGATGGAGGTATGGGGAGATGGTTGGGACAACTGGAAAATATCAACCAATGGTACAAAAAGTGCCTCCTCGTTTTCCAGAGTGACCCACAAATTACTCTACCACAAGCAAGGAAAAATCACGAATCTTCTTGGAAGAGAAAGAAAGGAGAGAACGCACAGGGGTGCTCGTGGAAAATTCAGTGGGAAGAGAACTATGGAAGAACCCATGAGAAGATAGAAAGAAAAATCATAAGTGGACTCGTTGTTGTATTCAGATAGAGAACCTTGAACTTGACTTGGGAAAAGAGTGTCGTGAATTNGGACTAAAAATACAGTGAAGGGACTCCATTGTGCATGGGTAATCTAGTTGGGAAGGCATCTGGTAGATTCATGGAGGCCTTGGGCTTGGTGGGTGGAAAGGGATTCTTGTCATTTGACTATCTGTGAAGGAGAGTGTCTTTCACATCCATTAAATTCCTTGAGAGATTGAGATTCCCTGGTGGTATCATGGCCTGATACGAGGGTGGCCTATTGTAGAAGGATATCAATGCAACAGAGCCTACTATGGGGTGGGAAAATGTTCACCCTTAATTTGCGATCTGCAACTTATAGAGAAATCACTCTCTCATTGAGCTCTTCAAAATTTGTATTTTTTTACAATTTATGAAATTATATGGACTATGAGTAGAAATTCATGACGAATGGAATGATTGTATGCTATGTGTTTCTTGCATGCATAATATTTTATTATTGGTTATATTCTCTTAGATTAGAGACATCCTGAAGATTTGAGTCAAAAATCCCGAGGATTGCATGGAATGCATAAAGAAGGCATAGTTTATTGGTTAAAGTAGTTGACTAGATGTATGTTTTCTATTTCCTGTACATAATGGTGTTTTTCTCTCACACAAATTTAGAAATGGGTGTTGTTGTACATATGGTGTATTGGGAAAAATGCTAATAAAGTTATTGAATTCACCGTTGGACTATTGTGAATCTACCTTAAAGAGAGTTTATCTCTGTTCCTATCACTGAGGGATCATTGTGTGATTTTTTATTTATTATAGAGCATGTTAAGTCTATGTATGGAAAATGTCAACCTTTTTAATCTAGTGCTATAAGTTCATACACAAATTTAAAGGATGAAAAATTGCATTCATTGGGGTTACTATGTGAAGGCAATTTGTTTCTATTGCTTGAGAAAGACAATTCGATTCATAAGTTGAGAAATTGAATGGTTGTGCATGTTGAGTTTCTTGTGAACAACAATGATTCTTATCATAGGGTAATTCACTTGAATTTATGCCACATAATTCCTGATTTTAGAACTAAAATTCACTAAGTGTCTAAAAGGTCAAGTTTTGAGAGTTCGTTGATGGATCTAAGTCGTCCAATGGCCTCATCAGCAGATGTGGGATGATCATCTATCATTGGATTTGGACCGATCACCCATTGATAGTTTTGGGCCAATTGGTTAATCACATCAGCGGTTTGAGTTTCCTTGTCATTGACAACTTGAATTCAGTGTCATCAGTAGTTTTGGTCCGATTCGTTCATCGATTCTTTGGTAGGTTTGTCTCATCAACAATCGACCCGATGCTTTTCCATCGAAAATCACATGAATCTCTTTTTCGGTGCTTGATACGTTTGACCATCAACAATTGGGCCAATTCATGTCATCAACGCTTTTCTAGAGGTGTTCATCAATGGATTGGGTCAATTCCTCATTGTCCGTTCCTAAAAATGTCACCAGGAGTCTCACTTGATGTGTCCATTGGGCTTGTTAAAAGGGAGTAGCCATGTCAGTTGGCATGTGCAAAACAAGGTCCACATAGGTGCCACATGGACATGATGACATCAATTGGCATGTGTGAAATAGGTCCATGTGTGTCGGAGAAATTTTTGTTTTCGACACACTAGTTTAGTGGGAGTTAACTCACTAATTCTATTTTAGACTTTCTATTTTTACCATCACTATTATGCATGCATGCGTTCCTAAGGAAAGCTAACTGCTTGATTGTTTTTCTTAATTATGGAATGTTTTTCCCTATATATGAGTGTATTCCACTCATTCATTGTATCATATTGATCATGATCTATGTATCAATCATCAACTCATTGGAGTAGTGTGAATATATTTTCCCATTCTTCCATATTGAATCTCTCTTCCTTTCTTGATAAGCTTTGTTTGTGTATGCTTTAGCTATATCTCTTGTGCAGGTTTCCATGAAACACTAACATGGTATCAGAGCTATGCTGCTTGGAGCAAGCCAGATAAGCCAAAGAATAAGGAAAATCGGAGTTTCGACGAGCTAAATCCGTGGTCGTACAATTCAATAGTTATTCCTCCCAAAATATTACATTTTTGAGGAAACAACACATTTAAAAAGTAAATCGACCCATTTTGGAAGTGGGTTTTCAACCATTTGGCAAGATTCTTCACCATTTTCTTAGAAAGTAAGTCGCAAGATAGCCTCCTGAAACTGATATGAATTCGTGGTTGTACCTTTCTACAATGATTGCTCCAAAAAATATTACGTTTTTGAGGAAACAACTTGGGTGAGAAGTAAATCGACCCATTTTGCAAGTGGGTTTTCAACCGTTTGATGAGATTCCTCACTTTTTGCTCAAAAAGTTAGTTGCAATATCATCTTCTGAAACTGATACGAATTTTCACTTAAAGTGCCCTTTCTGCCGTGATTTCTTAATTTTTCACTTACAGATTAAGAATATTTTTTTATGGGTTCTTAGAAACAGTGGAAGAGATGGAAATGACAACTATTATACAGTGAAACTTGGTGGTAATCCTCACACCATACAATTATTTTGATTGGAAGCCCAAGGAAGAATTTCAACTCAGAAGGTGTTATTACATAAGGTTTTTAAGGGCCATAGGTGTGTGTCGATATACCTGAGTCTATAATTTTTCCCTGTCTCTATCCTTTTCGAATCGAAAAGTCTTATGTTTGTCCCCTTTTGGTGTGTAAAGTCATCTTCTATGTGCCCTTGTTCGTTTTTATGCCCTGGTCTCCCTCAATATCTTAACCGAAAGAAATCGTGGCCTCCCTTTTTCCAGTCACTGGTTTCTCTGTTTTCCTAGCCCAAAGCCAGTCGTCCAAATCCTTGTCCACGCAGGTCACAGCCATGGACATGAAGTGAAACATTCAAAGAAACCCATTTCGGGCTTAAAAGTAACAAGCAGTTTTAATCTTTCAGCGGCGGAGATTCCATGAGCAGTTCAGATTAGTGGCTCACGGGCTTTCGGAATGTCAAAATCACATGAAGTATAGCGCCAAGGAAAAAGGTCCGAAGACCCAAGGCCCAGAGTGAGCATGAGCCGTTCATCTTGAGGGGGACATGTGGCATCTGATCCAAGTGTTCGGGGAAGTGAGCTTCAGGAGTTTCGAAGTGAGAAGTGCGTGAAACTCCCAAAGAGCCGAGGCCCAGACTCCCGAAGTAGTTATGGACCATTGATCTCAAATCGATAGGAGCCGTCGATCTTGGTAGTAGCATCTGTTAGCACCAGAAGTCACCTCTGGATTACAACAGAGGTAAGCCCAATACCCATCAATGTTTTTGGGGTGGATGTTGGTTAAAATTTGGATGGTCGATGGCCAAAACTCAACAACATGAAAGACGTTCAACAGAGAATTGGACAGGAAATGCACAGGGAAGTGAGGACCACATTAACTTCAGTCAATAAATTGAGTTAAAGCGAGAGAAGAGGGAAGACTTAGGAGAAAGGGTGAATGACACTGCTCTAGGCATTGGGCCTTCCAACAACTCATAAAAGAGAACCCAAGCTCAAGGAATTCTTGAGCTCAAATTCAGACACAGAAATATGTCTGCAAAGGACACAGTCGCAGCTACAATATGATCAAACCTCCATCATCCTGCAACTACAACAACTCGACTGGATCCTCCATGCCCGAGCCATTCAATGTGATAAGGAAAATATAACACAAGGAAATGAATAATACTGATCATGATACTGATATAATCAAACCTCCATTACAGCAGCATAACGATCCTCGATAGGATCCTCCATGCCCGAGTGTCTTAAATAGTTTTACAGACAAAATATGAAAAAGGAAAGGAGGCTGATTTCTATTAACATGAAAGTCTCAAATCTATTACATAACCATATAACAACTTTGGCAGGACAAAATTTCAGATTGGGAGCTCTGCTCAACCAAAAGACTCTTTACAAAATGACAGAACTCCATACTTATACTTCAAAAATTCGTTCCTGTAGAAGAAGCATGCCCGGGTCTTCGCATTAAAGGCTTTGCATCTGCATGCATCCCGACAGACTATGCATGGAGTCTCCTATTAGAAGCGAGCCCTGTTAGACGCAATCGTGTTTTAGATGAGCTGACTGCAGTTGAGCCGACTTGCTGACAGTCCTTTCTCGGGCTTTCCATTTATGGTGGAAAATATGTTCAACCACCACCAACCAACCTTAATGACTGCTTCATTGGGATAAAAAAGGCCCGAGTCAGCACTGCACCTATGAGACGTGGCAGCCTCTGCATTCTTCCACTTGGAGCTGAGTTGGATGCCCGCAGGGATGGCTAGGCAATAGATGTGGACAAGGTTCTGGTGGGACAATTAGCACAATGAAAGGCTGCTTGGTGTGCGATGGCTAGGTGGAGGAGACACAGAGTTTGGGAAGAATTTGTGGGGGCAACACATGCGGGAGCTGAGGTGGCATAGGTGGCAGGAGATGAGAAGGGGAGAGGCGAAAGGTGGGACAATGAGTGGAGGACATGTGTGAGGGAATGAAAGGGGAGCGAGGGATGTGATGGACAAAGGATAGAAATGAAATGGGGGACAACTGTCGGCGGGACGGTTGTGGAACGACCACTTGTCGGACTGGGATAGGGCATGCACATATCGGGGCCACGAAAAGAGGTTTGATTGCTCCCCGCTTTTGGGCCCGATGTGTGTCTTTGGCCAACACGTAGTGCCTCAAAAAACCACGGTTGTTTTCCCCGGCCCGCTCTACCTTTTTTAACGATTGCGCATGTTGAGGCCCCAATATGGCCAACGACTGTCGATCCGAGGCACACTTATCCTAGCCACCCAAATTTGCGTGCGTCCTAGCAGAATGCGCCAAACTGTGATGGACTTAGGATAAATGCCATTTAGTGGGTTTTTAACCCCATTCTTTGCATTTTCCACCCAAGGGCCAAACCGAGTGGGGAAAACACCCCATACCATAATATGTGATAACAGCATCATCGGAAGCCCCGAAATGATAAAGGTCTCAAAATGGATCTCAACCGTTTGAATCAAGAAGCCACGCGTCATCAGATCCATCACTTCGGTAATTTTTCTTCGGGAGTTTTGAAATGAGAAACACGCCAATTTCCAGAAGATCTTAAGCCCGAACTACCGAAATGATCTGAGCCATCCAAAGCAAGAAGACTCATGGAGGTGGATCCCTCAGTGTTAAAGTTGTTGAATTCCCAGAGTGTTAAAGTTGCCGAAGGCCCGAAGTCCTGAAGTCCCAAATGGATCTCAGCTATCAGTCTTCGAGAAGCCACATGTCGCCAGATCATTGGCTTCATAGGTTTTGTTTGGAGGCAGACGAGGTTGAAATTTGACTTTTCTGATGGCTGAAGTCCCGAAGGGATTTCAACTGTCGATCTGTGATATCCATGCGTGATCTAATCCAGCGTTGTGGAGGATTTACTTGAAGGAGGATCCAAGGGATATGTGGCATAAATCCGTGAATTCTAGATAAAGGTCTGAATTCATTCTCAGTTGTTTGATTCAAGAGGACATGCGTCAATAGATCGATAACTCTGGGTAAAAGAACTTAAGGCAAACGAGGTTTGAGATTTGATTTCTTTGGAGTCCGGAGACTCGAAGGGATCTCAACCATTGATCAGCAAGGACCACGCATCATCAGATCCATGGATCCGGGGGATTTGCTCGGAGGAAAATAAGGTCTAAGGTTGGAAAAGTCTGAACCCAAATCGTGAAACACATCTCAACCATCGATTCGAAAGGGGAAGATCTGATCCATTGATTTTAAAAGGGCAGATTTGAGTTGCTGATCGTGAAGCCTCATCCAAGATCATGAGGTCGACGGTCACGCTCAATTTTGGGGTTGGAAGAAGCTCAGGTTTTAAAATATTGAGGGTGGGCTGCAATCAGAACCACTGTTTTGGGAAAGGGATGTGTGGCGGTTCATGGTGAATTGCGGGGACAAAAGTGGTTTTCTTTCAAACCACCCTTGGTCATGCTCGCAATCACACAATTGCGTAGGATCATGGCCCTAGGTCACATTGAAGAAGGAGCAGGTAAACAGGAGCTAGCCCCCGAGCCTTGGAGAGCCAAATGCGTGGTGACCATCAGCATAGATAGGTTGCACCCTTATGGTTTTGACACATGGAACTCTTTTCAAGCATTCTCAGACCTGCCTCTAGCCTATTTTCGAGTGACACCTGTCACCTCTCTGTCCATGACACATCAACATGGCAGTGACAAGTCATCCTCCAGGAAGTGTTATTGTTCAACGTCCAAATAGTGCCCCTCCCCCAAGGTAAAATTTGGCTAATTCTGAAGTTGGTGGGCAGACATACGGGGTGATGGTGCTAAATCTAGCAGGTACGCCCAGATTGTAGATCGGGATCAGATCTATGATCACAACCCATTGTGGGGATGCAACATGCTCGGGTGATAATTTTCTTGAGCGGTCTCGTATTTGAAACCTTGGTATGGTGAATGTGCTACATGGAGAAATATGGTGGATTGTGGACCCAAAAGAAGTCTGAACCCAAACCACCTCTGAGCAGCCCCGCAATTACATGTTTATATGGAATCCTATCCGAGAGCAGCACGTGTTCGCTCTGTGAGCATTGAATCTCATTGAATCTCTGAGGAAAGGAAGTTAATGAAAATAGAGTTGATGGTTGAAACCTCGGCTCACTCCATAAATGGAAGGCATGGAAGGCCCAGCCGTGGGGACTGAACCATCAACCCGTGGTACCCCTGTCGGCTGATTTTCCTGCAAAACTCATGCCGATATGAGCTCGTGTCTGACATAGGGGTGCACATTCATTCTGACAGAAGAACTCACAGACGCAATGCTTTGAATGTAGTGATCAGATCACACTCCTAGTAGTGGCGAATTATTCTGAGTATAAATACATAGTTTTGATATTTTGTTAAGGTCATCAACTAGTTGAGCAAAGATCCCTATTTTGTAATGTTTTGATGCCATAATTGTTTTCTGGTTATGTACCAAATTTGAGACTTTCATGTTAATAGAAGTCAGCTTCTTTTCATCTCTCTGTAAAAACTATGCTAAAACACTCGGGCATGGAGGATCCAGTCGAGGGTTGTTATGTTGTTGTAATGTAGGTTTGATTACAGTGGTATCGTGACCAGTTTTAGTCATCTCCCTTGTTATCTTTTTCCCTCTTACACTGAATGGCTCGGGCATGGAGGATCGAATCGAGTTGTTGTAGCTGCATTGTGATGTAGGTTTGAACATTGTGTTGTTGTGACTGTGTTATTTGGACATATTTCAGTGTTTGAAGCTTGAGCTCAAGAGTGATCTTGAGTTTGAGTTTTTCTTCTCCAAGCTGCTTGAAATCCCGATGCTCATAGTAGTCTTGTTCATCTTTCTCACTAAGTCTTCCCTCTGCTCACACTTAAACTCAATTCACTGACTGAAGTTAATGTGGCCCTCACTTCCCTGTGCATTTCTTGTCCAGTTCTCTGTTAAACATCATTCATATATTGAGTTTTGTCCATTGACCGCCACTCATATAAAACCAACAACCACCAAAAAATTTGATGGGTACTGGGCTTATCCTCCTGCAATCTGAGGGTGACTCTCAGTGGTAACATTCTTGGCATCATTGCCGGGGAACGAATTGAAGACATTTCCCTGGGTAAGATTGACAAAGAAATTATGATTTTGAAGGTGCATCAGATATTCGTGACTTGAAGATTGCAGCTACACCTGAATCTGACCCAGATAAGATTATCAAGAAAGGAAAGCTTTCTCAAGAAGGCTTTTAGCCATTGTCTCGGATTGAAAAGTTCCATGGGAGAAATACAATGATCATATCTAGTCTTTGATGGTAAACAAAGACTAGAGACTTTCAGATTGCATATCATTCACCCGACGACTCCATGTTTAAAGAATCCAGTGGTGACTCCACAGTTTTAAGAAGTCATATTTTCAGATGGAAGCCATTTTGGTTCGAAGGTTTGCTCCTTTCAATTTCTCTGTTGTTCCTGGTTTTCCAAATGTTGTTCTTACTATTGATGAGTGGGGTGATTTTTTGCCCATATTTAGAGAACGTAAAGATGACATCCCTCACGAGCATCTCCATAAATTTCATGAACTCATGCATTAGTGGGAGATACATCATGGGGATGTATTATTGAAGATGTTCATGTACTCATTAGCGGGAGATGCTCGTGAGTGGTATCACTCCTTGCCCCCTGCTAGCATCTCCTCCCTGGAACAGTTTCATGCATCTTCCAATGCTCACTGTCAAAGGTATTATTCCTCTGAGTTAATATGTCATAACTGTTGTGAGGAGTATAGAGATGGTGTTCGGGACATAGTTAGTTCTTGAGAAAGTTGTGAGGATGAGGGACATCCCCTGGAGGAGTTGATGGAGCTGATACAATCACTTTCTGCAAGAATAGAGGAATTGAAGGAAAAAATTTCTCGCCACTCTTACGAAGAAAATACAAAGGATATTCCAATCCTGGAAACAGATGTTCTTGGCAGCCCTTCTTATGATCAAGAAGTGATGTCGGATACTGACCAAGAACAAACGATTGTTGATGGATATCCCAGTGTAGATGACATAGAGCATAGTTTCTCCATGGTTCCTGTTTTTGGTGATTGTGAATCTGACCCCGGGGAGAACCATGAAGGAGAAAAGGGGGAGCCACATTTCTAAGCCATAACTGGTTATCCACATCTAGTGTCGGATAGAAGTGAATGGGATGATTATCTTATGAGATTCAAAGGAAGTGAGCATGATGATCCCAGTAAGCACTTATTCAATTTTCATAGATGCATGCTTGAGCATGAATTTGTTCACGAGGATGTCTTGATCAAGATGTTCAAATTTTCTTTGGAGGGAGATGCTCGTGAATGGTGTAAATCTCTCCCTGCTGCTAGTATCCATTCTTTGAAGGATTTTCATGATGCTTTCAATGAATATTATGAGAAGAGTTACCCGTCTCATCTTATTTTGGGTGACTGTTGTAAGAAGTTTGCATTCTACATCCAACAGATGATAGATTCTTTCTCGTGTGATGAGTTTGGCGAAGATTTGATTAAAAGAGAAAGTAAGTGAAAAAGCGAGTATTTTGCAGTTGTGGATGAAAGATTTTCTCTTTCTATTTCCCAAGAAGAAGGCCTTCCAGATATGATTGATGATAGCATTGATGATTGAATAGCCATAGATTCATTATATTCTGCCCTTGGTACACCTGTTGCCTCAAATTTAAAAGAAGATATGGTTGTGGAGGAGGATTCTTCTCTTTTCGTTCAAGAGGTTCCCCGTGATGTATTTTCACCTGGGATTGAAGAGAAGAATATAAAGGTTTCTCATTTTCCTGTGAAAAATAAAAGAGTTGTGCTCTCACCTATATTTGATGAGTATTCAGATGAAGAAGATAAAATCCCTACATCACATTTTGTTGGCTTGGGAAGTAGCCAACCTATGTATGACGGCTATGAATCGGATTCTGATGTGGAAATCAACCATCCTGGGTTGAAAAATGACATTCAACAGCATGTTAAAGAGAAGCATCCAATCACTGATATACACAAAGAGATCCCTTGCCCTCATCTAGCAGATTTTATTGGAGTAGGCAAAGAAAAAGTGGATCAATAGCCTGCATCATCCTTTCACTCACCTATGCTTGGCACAAACATTTAGCCAGAGGTGAGAAACCATAAGACAACCCATGTTTTCTGTTACCAACACAGTAGGTTTTGTCACCTATTTTATGACCCTGTAGGGCAGTACATGGAGTGGCATTTTTTCTAGGTATTGAATCCTCCAAACTTTATCTTTCCTTCAACACTAGGAGGAGGACTGAAAAATGTAATCGATTTGCTGTCACAGTTTAATTATCTTTTATTGATCAGTGACAAAGTAAATAAGTTTTCAGTTAGGAGGTTACTTGACTGGCTCTAGTGGAAGTCCACTTTCACCTAACACTTTGTAAAAATTAGTTAGTTTAGGAGTGTACATAAATAAGCTCCTTCTGGAGTCCGTGTGTTTGTTTTCATTTTTAGTAGAGTAGTGTACATATCTCCTCGTTTTCTTTAGCGAAAGTTTTGAGCTAGACTCCATAGCCCAACAACTAAGGCATTGGAGTTGCGCGTTCAAATCGAAAAGTCTTAAGTTTGTCCCCTTTCAGTGTGTAAAGTTGTCTTCTCTGTGTCCTTGTTCATTTCTGTGCCCTGGTCTCCCCAATATCTTAACCGAAAGAAATCATGGCCCCAAGCCCCTTTGTTTTTCTCCAAGGATGAACACTCGTCTCCTTTTTCCAGTCACTGGTCTCCCTATTTTTCTAGACCACAACCAGTCATCCAAATCCTTGTTCACGCAGGCCGCAACCATGGACATAAAGTGCAACATTCAAAGCAACCCATTTCGGGCTTAAAAGAAGCAGGAAGTTTTAATCTTTCAGCGGCGGATATTTCAGGAGCAGTTCAGATCAGTGGCTCATGGGATTTTGGAATGTCAAAATTGCACAAAGTATAGCACCAAGTTAAAAGGTCTGAAGTCCCAAGGCCAAGAGCAAGCATGAGCCGTTGATCTCAAGGGGGACAAGTGGCATCTGATCCAAGTGTTTGGGGAAGTGAGCTTCAGGAGTTTCGAAGAGAGAAGTGCGTGAAACTCCCAAAGAGCTGAGGCACAGACTCCCAAAGTAGTTATGGACTATTGATCTCAAATCGACAAGAGCCGTTGATCTTGGCAGTAGCATCTTCGGAAGCCCCGAAATGCTAAAGGTCCTGAAATGGATCTCGGACGTCTGAATCAAGAAGCCATGCATCATCATATCCGAAGCCCAAACTCCCGAAATGATCCGAGCCATGCAAAGCAAGAAGACACGTGGAGGCGGATCCCTCAGTGTTAAAGCTGCCAAAGTCCCGGAGTGTTAAAGCTGCCGAAGGCTCGAAGTCCCAAAGTATTGAATGGATATCAATCGTTAGTCTATGAGAAGCCACATGTCACCAGATCCTTGGCTTCAAAGGTTTTGTTTAGAGGCACACGAGGCTGAAATTTGACTTTTCCGATGGTCGAAGTCCTGAAGGGATTTCAGCCGTCGATCTATGATAGCCACGTGTCATATGATCCAACATTGCAGAGGATTTACTTGAAGGAGGATCCAAGGGACATGTGCTATAAATCCATGAATTCTCTATAAAGGTCTGAATTCAGCCTCGGTTGTTCGATTCAAGAGGACATGCGTCAATAGATTGCCAGCTCCGGGTAAAAGCACTAAAGGAAAACGAGGTTTGAGATTTGATTTCTCCGGAGTCTAGAGACCTGAAGGGATCTTGGCCATTGATCACCAAGGGCCACGCGTCATCAGATCCATGGCTCGGGGGGATTTGCTCGGAGGAAAAGGAGGCCTGAGGTTTGAAAAGTTTGAAGCCCGAATCACGAAACAGATATCAGCCGTCGATTCGAAAGGGGAAGATATGATCCATCGATTTGAATAGGGAAGGTTTGAGTCATTGATCGTGAAGCCTCATCCAAGATCATGAGTTTGAAAATCACGCTCAATTGTAGGATCGGAAGAATCTCGGGTTTCAAAAGATTGAGGGCGGGCTGCAATCGGAACCACTGTTTTGGGAAAGGGATGCGTGGCGGTTCATGGTGAATTGCGGGGACAAAAGCAGTTTTCTTTCAAACCACCCTTGGTCACGCCCGCAACCACGCAATTGCATAGGGTCATGACCCTAGGTCACATTGAAGAAGGAGCAGGTAAACATGAGCTAGCCCCTGAGCCCTGGAGAGCCAAATGCATGGTGGCCGTCAGCACAGATAGGTGACACCCTTATGGTTTTAACACGTGGCACTCTTTTCAAGAATTCTCAGACATGCCTCTAGCCTATTTTTGAGTGACACATGTCACCTCTCCATCTGTGACACATCAGCATGGCAGTGACAGGTCATCCTCTAGGGAGTGTTATTGTTCAACGTCCAAATAGTGCCCCTCCCCCAAGGTAAAATTTGGCTGATTTTGAAGTAGGTGGGTAGACATACGGGGAGATGGCGCTAAATCTAGCAGGTATGCCCAAATTGTAGATCGGGATCAGATCTACGGCCATAGCCCATTGCAGGGATGCAACATGTTAGGGAGATAATTTTCTTGAGCAGTCCCGCAATTGAAACCATGGTATGGCGAATGCGCTGCGTGGTGAAATATGGTGGATTGCGGACCTAAATGCAGTCTGAACCCAAACCACCTCTGAGTGGCTCCACAATTACATGTTTATATGGCATCCTATCTGAGAGCAACATGTGGCCGCTCCCTGAGCATTAACTCTCGTTCAATCTCTGAGGGACATCATTTAATGAAAATAGAGCTGATGGTTGAAACCTCAGCTCACTCCATAAATGGAAGGCATGGAAGGCCCAGCCATGGGGACTGAACCGTCAGCTCATGGTACCCCTGTCGGCAAATTTTCCTGAAAAACCGATGCTGATATGAGCTCGCGTCTGACAGAGGGGTGCACGTTCAGTCTGACAGAAAAACTTGCAGACACAATTCTTTGAATGTAGTGATCAGATCACACTCCTGGTAGTGGTAAATTGTTCTGAGTATAAATGAGTAGTTTTGATATTTTGTTAAGGTCGTCAACTGGTTGAGAAGAGCCCCCTATTTTGTAATGTTTTGATGCAAAAATTGTTCTCTGGTTATGTATCAAATTTGAGATTTTGATGTTAATAGAAGTCAACTTGTTTTCATCTCTCTGTAAAAACTGTGCTAAAACACTCGGGCATGGAGGATCCAGTCGAGGGTTGTTATGTTGTTGTAATGTAGGTTTGATTACAGTGGTATCGTGACCAGTTTTAGTCATCTCCCTTGTTATCTTTCTACCTCTTACACTGAACATCTTGGGCATGGAGGATCTAGTCAATTTGTTGTAGTTGCATTGTGATGTAGGTTTGATCATTGTGCTGTTGTGACTGTGTTGTTTGGACATATTTCAGTGTTTGAAGCTTGGGCTCAAGAGTGATCTTGAGTTTGAGTTTTTCTTCTCTGAGCTTCTTGAAAGCCTTATGCTCATAGCAGTCTTGCTCACCTTTCTTACTAAGTCTTCATTTTTCTCACACTTAAGCTCAATTCACTAACTGAAGTTAATGTGGCCCTCACTTCCCTGTGCATTTCTTGTCCAGTTCTATGTTGAACATCATTCATATATTGAGTTTTTTCCATTGACCTCCACTCATATAAAACCAACATGCACCAAAAATTCTGATGGGTACTGGGCTTATCCTCCCGCAATTTGAGGGTGACTCTCAGTGATAACAGAAGGAAAGGATTGTATAACTTGATAATGGTGACAGAAACATAACCTACATTGGAGATTGAGAAGATGAGATAGGAGAATTGTAAAGATGAGGCCATGAGACTACTTCTTTAGTTAATCTCCAGTGATTTGTGGTTTCATGTTGCCACATGAAAGACTCCAAATGATATCTGGGCCACCTTGGAAGGACTCTTTGGAAAGTAGGATGAGATGTGAGGTCATATGCTTGAGGTAGAGTTGAATACCTTAGACCCTAAATTTTTTGATAATATACAAGATTTTTTTACTAAATTTAAATCTTTGATATTGAGCTTGGGTGAATATGGTATTGATAAGTCTACACAAGAGAAACAACTTATTCTAACAATCTTGGCCAATCTAGGACCAAAATACACTGTATATGTCTCCAATTTCCATTTTGGTAGATATCTTTTTGGAACAAATTGGAAAATGCCTACGTTGGCTCAGTTCATTGAGTCTCTTACACAAGAGCAGACAAAAGTCATACAAATGGACCTCATGAAAGATCTCAAAGCACATGCACTCACCATGCATGATGGAAAAGGGTCATCCAAATAGAATAGGAAGGAGGGATATTCCAAACCCTTTAAGGATTCTTCAGGTTCCAAAGACTCTTCAGATTCCAAGAAGAAGAAGGGAAAGCAGTGCACTTACTGCAATAAACCGAATCATGAAGAATCCACATGCATGAAGAAACAGATTGATCTTATGGCACAAGAATTTCAACAGAACAACCTTGGAAACTTCATTCCAGAGGGAGTCAAGAAGCAGAAGGAAGAAGATCCTTCTCCTAAGAAAGGTAATCATCATGCTTTGGTTGCAATTAATTCCTCATCTGATTCATGGATTATAGATTATGGTGTGTCCCATCATATGGCAGTGAAAGAGGAAGTTTTCTCTTCTTTGAGTCCATGCTCAAGATTGCTTATTCTCATGGGGGATGATACTCCAATAGCAATAGCAGGAGAAGGGAGAGTGGAACTACACAATGGAAGTTTTGAGAATGTTCTACATGTTCCAAAGCTTTTTATGAATTTTCTCTCAGTTTATCAGATCACTCAGAAAGGTAAAAAGATTGAATTTACATCAGATTCAGTTTCAATAATTAACATGCATGCCAATTCCATCATTGCAATTGGTGAGGTGGATCACAAGTCAAGGTTGTATAAATTCAATAAGTTTTCTGAGGATGACTCTATTCTACTTACACATAAGAAGAGTACTTTGCATGCACCTCCAGTGCAACATGCATATACTCTTGTGCTTCCATCGGTTTCAGACATCAAATATGATTCCATACACTCAGATTTTGTACATGGAAATAAGCAGGTAGTACATCGAGATAAGAAGTCAGCGCCGAAGCTTCAACAACTGCCCAAGAAGGCACAGACTATAGTTCATCCAGTAAGAAACCTTGCAGGGAATCCATTGGATTCGAGGAGGACTCGATCTCAGCATGAGGAGTCTTCTCATGTATTTTCAGTTTCAGAACCTGCTATGCCCATGCATTGCTATATGGTTCAATCTACTGATCCACATACCTACAATAAGGCTGTGGGAAATCCATTATGGCAAGCAGCCATGCAAGAGGAGCATGAATCTCTCCTAGAGAATCAAACTTGGAATCTCGTTCCACTTCCACCAGAAAGGAATATTTTCAGGTGTAGAAGGGTCCCCAGGATCAAGAGGTACTAGGCTAGACAGGTTGCCAAAGGACTTCATCAGATCCATAAATATTTCTACATCTTCACGAATACTTTCAGTGAGTTGAAGTTTCAGACTTTGTAAGATCGTCTTGCAGTGAAGAACACAGTTCTCTAGCAGTTGTTATATTCTTCTTTTGATACATTATCTTTTGAGGGGGGGTTTTGTTCCCACGTGGTTTTCCCTCTTTCCTCTTTTTTATTCAGTGTTCATTAGATGCATTGTACATGAGTACCTAAAATGGCCTAGTAGACGAGACTCATTTTTTACTCCATAGTGATGTTTAGGGGGGGGTGTTGGAGAAATTTCTATTTTCGACACACTAGTTCAGTGGGAGTTAACCGACTAGTTCTATTTTAAACTTTCTATTTTTACCATCACTATTATGCATGCATGCATTCCTAAGGAAAGCTAACTGCTTGATTGCTTTTATTAATTATGGAATGTTTTTCCCTATATATGAGTGTATTCCACTCATTCATTGTATCATATTGATCATGATCTATGTATCAATCATCAACTCATTGGAGTAGTGTAAATATATTTTCTCATTCTTCCATATTGAATCTCTCTTCCTTTCTTGATAAGATTTGTTTGTGCATGCTTTAGCTAGATCTCCTGTGCAAGTTTCCATGAAACACTGACAATGTGGATGCCACATGGACATGATGATGTCACCTTTAGGGTAATGCTTGAGATCGTTAAGGGATCATATATTTTTGTCTGGGGCTCGGAATCAAGTATAAATAAAGTCAATGGAAAGCTCTTGAGGAGATGATTTGATCAAGGTATACATATTCTGCATTAGAGTTATGTTTAAGGAAAGAGATTTTAATGGTCAAAGTTAGAATAAATTAAGAAATTTCCTAGTACCCCACCATCCTAGCAGGCACTGAGGTGGTTGGGTATGTTATAGGTTGTATTAGAGCTACGGTTCAAACACTAGACCTGAATGGGCTAGAGATTGACCAAAAATATTTATATGCCAAGGCTATGATGAGCATGTTGACATTTTCTACATTAAAATATCACCTATCAACTGTACAAGTTTTCTTGAGATAGTGTAAAGGGAATTTGTGATTCGTTGAAAAGAAGGATTGCAAATTTATTTTCATAATTCTTACAACATAAAATTATGTCTTTTTCCTTGTTTTGAACTAGAATGATTCCTACAGGAATTTAATTATGTTGATATACACCAACAAAGTTTGAGAGTGAATGGAATTAGGAGCATAGTCCTAGTTTTGGGGCTATTGTAAGCCTGTTAAAACCTTATCAAGGAAAATTATTTGTATGCATTTCAATTATATGATTAGCTAATAATGGCCTATTATTTCATCACTCATAAGATACAATGAAGTGAATAAAATAATAGCAGCATGGTACAACATGGCATGGAAGAGACCTCATGTATCAGAGATGAGGAATCAATTGAGGGGAGGGCTATAGAAACTCTTCCAAAATTTGAAGATATAGTGAGAAGTCTGAAGGTTGAACTTTAGAGCTATAGGGTTGATAATAAGAAGCTCATTAGAGCACAAGACAAGCAAATAAAGTTGAATGTGGTACTACTACAAAGCTTGTCTAAAATACAAAATCATTTTCTGCAAGGGAAAGTTGGAAACAATGTAGGAAGACATCACTCTAAGAAGATACAAATCCCATCAGAAATCCAAAAGCATGGCCCAACACTCAGAAACACTACAAGATACCAGATCTAATAAATACGCAGAACATAAATAAAATGCTAGGAATGGCAGAATAACAGTAATATAACCAGCATAATCATCCACAATAACATAGAAATAATATGAGAACAACAACTGAAATAACACTTTGATTCAGAAAGCAATGTTCACAGGCCTCTTCGAGGGGGCAACCTCCAGTCAAGCAACACTCTATTACAATAATCTCCAAGCTAGGGTTTTCATACCCTCGACCCTTATTTATACTAAATATGTCTATTAA
>ML781799.1:37600-51980 GCA_009831015.1 Picea engelmannii
TGAAATATAAGTGTAGACCAAACTGTCACTACCACAATCAGTGCCACTGTCAACCTGTCACTATCTCATCAAAATATCACTGCCACTATCACTATCTCATCAACTTGTCATTATCATTTTTTCTATCATTGATATATCATCATCAACCTATCACAATCGTTGATTCTCAATGATCAACAAAACCAGATCCACAATCACCAATAACACCTCTCAATCAAATTCTCAACATCACTAACACATGCCTCTACCAAGCATGTACTAATATCACCAACATACCATCACAAAGATATGTGTCTCAACCATGTATCAAACCAATACCATACAATATGAATCAACCATGTACATCAACGTGTACCATACCATGTATATCAATCATGTACCATACCATGTACATCAACCATGTACAATATCACTCAATCATGCCATACATCATGTACCGTAATATATTATCAATGAAGTTCTTGAAGCACAACCAAGATATCCAATATAATCAATATGTTTTTTAATTGACCATAACCTCACCAAGGTGTACCTTAACATGTACCAACATCACCAAGACATGCACCTCATAGATGTACCAAGAATATTCCTTACACCATGCACCAAAGATGTGCCTCAAACATATATCAATGCCTCCACGAGATACCAAAGGAATGCCCATCACATTATCAACATGTAAACAAGATATACCCCAAACCATGTGCCTCAAGTATGTTTCAATAACCATAAACCATGTACCAAGAGATACCATAAAACATGTGTCATATCACTCATATTCCATATATGCTAAGTATCCAAGATGTGCTTCTAACAATGTATCATACCATCACCAAGGTGTACCATGCACAATCACTATCATGACATGCCTCAAGCATGTACCATAGCAACATAAGAACAAGCCTTAAAAGTAACACATAATCATACCTTTGATCCTATAGACACATGGTGTATCAGATAATAGATGAGAAAACCAACTTGGTACAAGCATCACTTCACACCCTTTCACAATATTTTCATAAACCTGCGACTTTCTCTTATACTACCCACATATATCTGCACTTTTCTCCTCTACAACCTATATACATCCATACCCTTCTGACCTATAACCCACAAATACCTCAAAAACTAGGGTTACTCACATTTTCTACAAATCCGAGAGTTTTACCTTCAACCTTCCTTCAAAACCTCAGACTTTCTACCTTAGACTCAACCTCAGATTTTCCAATAGACCAAAATTTCTTCACAAGATAGACAATCAATAGAGTGTGTGTGAATAATTTTATGAGAGAATCCTTGAGTTGTATTTATACTTTTTGTAAGTAACCTTTTTCCTTACTATAGGGGTTTCTTGTTACAACCACTTTACCCTTTCATTAATGACTTGTAACCAATTAAGGGCTTCTTAACCATTCTTCGAGGCTTCCAACTTCATGAGGGAATATATACCTAACCATGAGGAACCCTGTGGTGTACCACCTACCGTTGGAAATGACATGATGAGGACTATCCGTCTAAGAGTGTGTTACCTACATTTGCATTGTCCTTCATGTCATTATTCCTCAAATAAGTTTGGGTCTGATGACCACACATTTTGGGATTCATGTAGACTTCATCAAATGCACCCATCACACCTTTTAACATCAACCACTCTTGTTGAAATCAATTAAAACTAACTTACCATCAATCTCGATAACAACTTTGGGGTATCTCAAATGCTCCAAGGGTTGACATAAATGAAAACCAATTGTCCAACACCTTTGAACATCCAAACCACTATCCTTTATAATGTATACATAAGGATGTTAAGTTTTAGGTCACTAGGAAGTGTAGGTTCAAATTTATCATTTCCAAGAAATATGTACATGAATTTGAGTCTTTTTTCATCCCTCCAGATGTCTATGAGATTGTTTTCGGGAGTCCTTATATATTAGACATATATATTATTTTCTCAAGGATAGAAAATAAGTATCAATTGGTGAAGGATTGGAAGAATCTCTTTGTAAAATATAATTAGTGCAAGAATATTGTCTCATTGGTATATACTAATCAATCCATAAGGTTAGTCAATTTTAGTAATATGTTTGTGTTATTACTCATAAGACAAAATTTGATAGTTGCTAAGAACAAATTTTCAATAACAACTATTTTATAGAGAATACGAAATATAATAATAGTATGTTGTTTAGATATCAATAACTATTATTGGAGCCAAACTTAGTTTCACTTTAAAAGGATAATTGAACAATAGACTCATTTATTGTTAAAATTAGTTTTACCAAACTTGGTTCTTCACGAAACATGTTTATTGGAGAGTGGATATATAACAAAACAAATTCAATTGATTTTGGATCAAATATCCATCAAGCTATGTGTGTCACTGTTGATGTAGGAAAAATCTCCCTTTGTCAACAACATGGGTTACCCCCAATAAGAACTCCTAATAAAACCTCTCACCATTTGAAATAGAGAACCCATCTGGATTATGGCCTGACAACCATTTCTGTTTTTGGTTTTACTGGTTCCAACCTGGTCCACCATTGAAGGTGAATGATGGATGGTTATGAAAGAAAAAGATGTACATGAAGACTATGTAAATGCACGGAAGAGATATAACTTACTTCTAATCAATCCTATCCTAGAAAGGATTGAATTATCATAAGTGCATGAGCTGTAATGAAACCAAACTCTACTTAAGACCCCACTCAGATAGTTGTCATGAAGGTGTAATTTTAGAAACACGTGTCTACACATACATAACCATAAATGTCTAAATCATATCTTTGCATACATCAACAAGTCATGTGCTCAAGACGTATAATATAAGAAATAATAACAATATTATGAGAGAAACATAGATTGCATTAGAGAAGTCTATTAGCAAATATGTTCTTACATCCCATGTGAAAAGAATACATTTCGCTTGAAATAGTTCGCGGGAAAACAACAACACATGCAAATTTTTCTCTCTATTAAAATTTGGCCCTGAGGGCTTCTTCAATATTAACAACTTCGACAATAGAACATCAAAGATCCAAGGAATGGATTCTGAATTTTATTTAACACTATATTCCAAAAGCAGTTCAGAAATATACAATGCTTGAAGAGCCAAAAAGCCCTTGCTTTGAGTACAATTCTCATATTTATTGAAGCTAAAAATGATTCTTGGCCTTCTTCCTTCCCCCATGACCTTTCATTTAATGAAATGTTTCCTTATCCTCTCCATAATGATGAGAGAACAAATATGGAAGATACATTTCAAATTTGTCTTTTAGAGTTGGTGGGCCATCCTAGATCTTGGCTATAATGCACCTCTCCCACAGTAATGATTGGCTTGTACATTAGGAGATTTGATCATCATAGTGTTCAAATTCCCTCTTCAACCATTTGAGTTTGATTCCCTTGGCTGATCCCTCATTTCTTTGACAATTGATTTTGTCCTTAATTCTTTGTTGTCCTTGGTTGTAGATCGGATTGTGGGGATGTTGAGTATGACTTCCTCTAGACAATGGTACCTGATACCATTAAACATGTAGTGCATGAGTGGCCAAAGAAAATACTCAAAATAAAATATTAAAACTACACATATGAAACCATATAACTGAAACTTTAATTAAGTGAGAGTTCATGCATGCTTCCCTGAGTTCGGTTCTTGGTTCCTCTACCCTTGATTGAGGTGTCATGTTCTTCGGGGTTGGTAACAAGGTGTTAGATTTTAATTCCAAAACATGTATATAATGTTAAAATATTGTGTAACTGTAAAGAATATTCTTATCGCCTTTTGTGGATAAAGCAAAAGATAAAATATATTTATTAATGATTAGATCAATCCCCTTTTGTGGATTGATCATTTCGGGCATTGTAATTGACCAAATCCCCTTTTGCAGATTGGTCAAACCCTAATTGTAATAGGAAAATTAAGAAGTCACCCCCAGGCTAATTAAAGTGGTTCTAACCACCTAGAAAGAGAAGTCGACCCTGTCAATGAAGAGACACCTCCTTTCAACACTTTCTAGTTTGTATAAATAAAGGAGGTCAGTGCCTCATTTGTTCACTCACAACAACTCACTCATCTAGTGCACAAGTATTGAAGGAAGCTACAGTTACCAGTTGTCGGAAGAAGGAAGAGAGAGAGAGAGGCATATCCTTGGGAGAGGAATTTATGTGTTGTTTGGTTCATTGTCTTGGCATTGTATTGGCTATCTATATTAAGGAAGTTTTTCTAGGTTTTCTTCTCCATGAGGGTTTCCTAGAATAAATGTTGTGTACTCTCGTGATTGTGTTTCTCTCAGTGATCCTATCTATGCTATTGTTATCTAGTAAATTGAAAGTAACCTAATAATAGAAGGAAATTTAACATGGTATTAGAGCTAAGCTGAAGAGAGCATCTTTCATAGTAAAAAGAAAAACGTCATTGTTGGCGTACAAGAAAATTAGGGATTTTTATTGAAGAAGAATTTCAGCCCCAAAACCATCTAGAAAAGTGTTCCCTTCCTCAAGGATCACTTTGGCATCTTCAGCACACCGTTTTAGTGGCTAGATATCCCAGAAAGTGAAACCCTAGTTTTCACAAAGTACCAGAAGTACCAGAAAACCAGAGTACTAGAAGTACCAAAAAACCAAAGTACCAAAAGTACCAGAAGTACCAAAAAACTAGAAGCACCAGTCTAGAAATCCGTTGATCAAGTTTGAAGTGGTAAAACTTGGATTTTCAGAATTCTAATTGTACCAACATACTCGCCTCAGTCCAACGCATCTTTTGGTTAGTTCATTTTTTCAAATCCAAGAAATTTGATTTTTCTATTATTTCTATAGCCTAGAGGTATAGGGTTTCTACTGCAAGAAAGAATGGCTACCAGCACAAGGGTAGAATACAGGTTGGAAGGATCTAGAAACTTCAGATCTTGGAAGCATAGGTTGCAGATGATTGTAGATGAGAATGAGGGTGTACCAGAACCAAATGAAGAAGAGAAAAAGACCAAGCATATGAAGAATGGAAAGAAATCAAAGAGAACCATGTCAGATTCAATAAAGGATCACTTGATCCCTAATATTTCTGAACTACAGGCAACAAAGAAAATGTATGAAGCACACAACAAGTTATATGAAATCAAAGACATTCGCCGAAATATTTCCCTAAGAAATCAGCGTCGTAATATGAAGATGAAAAACTTAGAATCTGTCACATCATATCTTATGAGAGTTTCTCAGATCAGAGATCAATGTTCAGCTATTGGATATGTCATTAGTGACAAAGAGCTTGTAACCACAACCTTAAATGGGTTTCGATCATTTTGGATTCCTTTTGTACAAGGCGTGTGTGCAATAAGCAAGTTACCCAAGTTTGATAAGTTATGGATAGATTGCACAAACGAAGAATCTAGACTTGCAGAACAACATAAGAGATTAATCGTTGATGAAGAGGAAGCTCTTACAGTTCAAAAGAACAAAAGAAGCTCCTTCAGGAAGAATAATAAAGAAGCTAACTCCGTAAGAGTTCCAGATAAGAAGAAAGATGTTTCAAAGATCAGATGCTACAACTATCAAAAGTTGGGACACTTTTCTTAGGAGTGTCCTTAAGGAAAAGGGAAAAGAAAGTATTAAGCACATGTGGCAGAAGAAGAGGAATCTCCTCCCTCAAAGAAATCTTTAGCAGAAATTGAGGGTTATGTACTTTAAAGTTGAAGATAGTTGATCTGAAGAAAGATATCAAATGATGGAGTCCATAGAGCCTCCCCACACAAAAACAAAAGATAAGTATTCATGTTTATTTTTAGTATCTAGTTTACCTTATCATTACAAGTTAGATTGTTTTTGAGAGAATGCTAATTAACCTCATTTTATTTCAATGTCTATGTAGACTTATTAAAGAAAAGGATAAAGAAAGAGATAAATTTTTATTTTAGGTATGATCACTCATGGGAGTGACAAAGAAAGCATATTGTAAGTAAATTTACAAGTCTCGGAAAAAAGAAATTATGTTGTAACTTGCAAAAGTTAGACAACATGAGAAGGACATATGATATGGTGACAGATAGTAAAGACCAAACAATATCCAGTATTTATATAGGAGCAGGAGGCTCCTAAATATGAAAAACATAAATGTTCAATATGAAGAAAAAGATGGATACTCAGATATAGTGGATGAGATGCAGGTAACTACAAGTTCCCCTAGTACCGTTCTTATAGATGCAGAGGGAGCAGGTTGATCCAGTATGAAGTCAGAAAGAAAGAAATTTCCGAACTCAAGAAGGCACCCAGGATATTACATAAGAAAAAATTCATATATGATGATTAGAAGCTATCAGTTTGGTGCAAGAGGGATCCATGTCTTCGGGTTTGAAATGGAGGATCTTGATTTGATGCAGTTAGGAAAGCAGATGGATGCTGCCCATATACTTTGATCAAGATGAAAGTTATCTAGTAGATGGATGGTGCCCAACAGATGGGTAGCATGGTATTATACCATGGAAATATTTTGGACCACAAGGAATTTTTTCAAGATCCCATAGCTAGACCTTTGTAGAGAAGGAGAAAGAGAAAATACCTTTGTAGAGAAGGAAAGAGTAATCCCACAGGTAGACCTTCATAGAGAAGGAAAAGAGAAGAGACCTTCGTAGAGAAGGGGAATGAGAAATTTGCCAAGGTTGGCCTCTGTCCAAGTGTTGAGTTTTGGATACTCTAGGGACATGCTATAATACCCTCGTAGAGAGGGGTGTGACCACCCTCGAAGATAACAATGTGGATGTTTCTCCAAGGGGAAGCGGGCATATACTCTCCTCTAGACAAGGATTGAGTAGCCTGGAACACAAACCTTGACCATGTGGAATGGTTAGTTGTCTCTTGAGGTTTGTGTTGTGATCCTATGTGGATCATGGAAAGGGAGTCTAGTCTTGCCTAGGCTAGCATATTAGCTTCTCTAGTTCATGTGGGATGACTAGGAGTGAAGCTATGGTAGTATTACTCCCTAGACACATCAACAAACCATGTCAGCTAAGGACACATGGCACAATCAGGCAATGGCAAGTGTCAAGCTGATTCAACATTTCATGCACATGTAAGTCATGAATCAAAATGACACGTGGTATCTATTCGACATGGGTCAATCCACGTGTGACGTTAGCAGGTTTACCTCACATCGAAACTTTCTATTTCATAGTTTTACAGAGCAAGAAAAAACTCCACCATCACGATGTCCCGAACTTTGAAATGCTGAAAGGGACCATTGTGTGTCTCGAAAAACTCGAAGGGAAAAATGCTGAAATCCCATCAACCGTCCATCTTAGTAGGTTATGTGAACCATCCGATCACTTCGGAGATTTTTTGATCATGAATTTGATAATGCTGAAGTCACAATGACTCGAAAGGGAAAAATCCCGAAATCGTGAAACCCAAGGTCGGAAAATGTCGATTCTCCGAAAAGAGAAACTCAGGAGTATGAACCATTGATCTGACTCCATTTCGGAGTTTCGAATACTGGAACTTGGAGGTGTCAAGAACATTTCACCACAGAAACGCCAAAATCCTGAAATGCGAAATTGTGATATACAATTTCAAACTAGCCGGTGGTCATCGCTTATGGTCCCGTGGGGGAAGGAGCTAGTATAGACAAGCTCCTTTTTCTAGAGTTTCAGGGATCAGGACATGGAGTGTAACAAATCTTTACCCCGGGGATCCCAAAATACTGAAATGCGAATTAGCAAAATAAATGCAATATCACATGAAGTCAATCCAATGGTGCAGGTGATTTTGGGCACAATCAAAGGGATAATGTTGCTCCTGGCAATCTAACTACTAGAAACCATTGATGGTCTCTACCAGAGGATTCGAAGAAAATTTCGTGTGATCGCCAGAGTAGTTGAAGGGTCTCCAAAATTCTTCCAGTGAATGAAGATGATTCTTAGAGGGACTGACAAGTCGATGAGCATTGAAGTCTATAACTAAAGAAGAAATTATAAGCTCGACTATGTCAGAGAAGACGAAGAGTCTCGATTGCCAGAGAGGTTGAGGAACTTCAGCATGACATCTAGTGATGCTGAACACATGGGAAAACCACTAGAGAAGATGAAGATTTTCCATGATGAACAGGCAGAGCACTTGACATGCAGAGGATGCAGAATCATGAGACACATAGCATGCACAAGATGCACAATGAGTATAAGAATATGGAACAAAGAAGAGATTGTTGTTGTTGTTGTTGGGTGTGATTCATGTGCAAAGAAGAAGGTGGAGTGTAGTAGCTGGGAGGTATAGAAGAAAAATGGTGCATTGAAGAGGAATGGTGCATAGATTACAAAAGATAGAATAACGGAAAGTGCAAGGTATGCGTGCAGGAAGACTGTGAGGCAGACAGAGCAGCGAAAATCTTGCAGAATAGTGATGAGTCTGGTAAGCTATCGTTAAACATTATATCATTGTAATAAGTTTCAGTAACACATATTGATAATCCAGGGTGGTAGGGAGGTGCTAGGAAGGAATGGTGTCCTCAGAGGTTCAAGTGGGTGCTCGAACACAGGGAGTTGTAGCTTCGTTCTAGTTGGTTCTAGAGAAACCAGGGAGTTGGTGCTTCCTTCTAGTTGGTGCTAGAGAAACCAGGGAGTTGGTGCTTCCTTCTAGTGGGTGCTAAAGAAAACAAAGAGTTGGTGCTCTCAACAAGTTGCAGCTTGCAAAAACAGAGGTTGTAGCCTCACAATGAGTTGGTGCTCATATTTATGATAATGTAAAGAATGCAAATAATACTTATCATATAAAGAAGAAGAGGTTTTTACCCTGTATGGGTTTCCTCAAGAAATATCTGTCTCTGTTTTTCTCATATATGTGACTGATGCTGAATGTGCCATTGTTTATTTCCCTGCATTATTGTGAACATCATTGAGTGCCTTGTAAAGATTTTAAAAGAAGCATAATTGTTTAAGCACGGTAACAATTGATTCACCCCCCCTCTCAATTGTCCAACAATTGGTATCAGAGCCAACCCCTTTCATCTAAAGGTAGATCCTAGAGCTTAAACATGTCAATCCATGAAGGAAATTCAACCAACAAGGCCTCCCTGATCAATGGAACAAACTTTTCCTTCTAGAAAGTTAGAATGAGAACCTACATAATGGCTTTAGGTGTAGATGTTTGGGATGTGGTAAATACTGGTTATGTAAAGCTAGTTGTACTAGCTAATAAGGATGACAAACTATAATTTAGCTTCAATGCTAAGGATATGAATGCTATCTTGAGTAGGTTTGCAGAAGCAGAATTCGTAAAAGTTATGCATCTAGGAACTGCCAAAGAAATGTGGGACAAAATCATTAATAGTTACAAGGGTAATGAGAAGGTAAAGAATGCCAAGCTTCAAACCTACAGAATGCAGTTTGAACAACTAAAGATGAAGGAAGATGAAACTGGTGGAAAATACTTTCTAAGAGTAGAAGAAATGGTAAATGCAATGAAAGCACTTGGTGAAACAATTGAGGAACCTTCTTTAGTTCATAAAATCTTGAGATCTCTCCCAGATAGGTTCAATCCGAAGGTCTCTGCTATAGAAGAATTAAATGATCTAAAAACCTTTGAGTTTGATCAATTTCTAGGAACATTGACTGCATATGAAATGAGAATAGTTAAAGATAAACCCACCTCTAGAGAAGCATCATTTAAGGTAGACAAGAATGAGGATTTTGAGCCCAATGAAATTGAAGAAAAATTTGTGAAGAGATTGAAGAAGGGATCAGGAAAATACAAAGATAAACTGCCTTTCAAATTCTTCAACTATGGTAGGATAGGTCATTTTGCAAATAAATGTCCCCACAAAGGAAAGGATTAGAGTTGTGATGATGAGGAGAAGTACAAACACATAAATTTCTTTAAAGAGAATAACTTTAAGAAGAAAAGTCTTTGCGTAAACAATGATGATGATCCTTTAGATGATGAAGACAATGATTCATCTATTGAAGATAAACTAAATTACTTCATACTTATGGCCAAAGAGGACTATGATAATAACAAAACAGGGAGTGATGTTAATGAAGAAGAAGTTGTGGTTGACATGGAAGGAGAACTGATCAGTGCACTGGAAGAGATTGACAGACTAAGAATCAAGAACAGAAAGAAAAGACAATTGTTGATATAGTTCGAGAAAAATGGTAAAGAACTTGATGAAGACCTTGTCCCACTAAAAGTAGAATTGGAAGAGGCAAAGAAAATCGAAGACATTCTGAAACAACAGTTATCAGAAAAGAAGGCAAGATGTGAATCATTAGAACAAGAAGTAGTGAAAACTAGGAAAGAGATGGAGAAATTTCAAGCCTTGTATAATCAGAATCTATCAAGTATCAAAGCCTCAGAAGGATTAGCCACCATTTTGAATCATCAAAGGAATCCAAAGATGAAAATTGGTGGGTTATGAAGAAGGATCAAGCAGTGGTAAGCCAGGAAATAAATAACCCATCAAGTTTGTCAAAAGTACAACCAATGACAACAACAAACTTGCAGAAACAAAGGAAGACAATCAGCCGCCTAGGACGAGTAAAGAAAAAGGTGCCAAGACCGAATCTATATAATGAAGAAACAATGCGCTCTCTGCTGAAAGACGTCATCAGCAAGGAAGAAATAGATTTGATCAAAGAAGATAACCACTTTCCAGGTACAAAGAATTTTTCTATGGTTATTGCTTCTACTATTCTAATTTTGGTCACAAAGCTGTAAATTGTTCCTTAAGACTTAGACATGAGCAATTAAGATTTCAAAGGAATAAATACTTCCCACAACAAATATTGATACAACCAAGTAACAGACCTTCACAGACTGCAAATTTCCAAATTAAGTCTAGGAACATACAACTAAGGAGGTCAAGAAATAATCAACAGTCAATAAGTAGACAACGCTGCAACTATAAGTTTGACCTATTGAACAGTGAGATTGAATGCTACATCTATCATAACTATGGACACACATCTATTGAATTTCATTTAAGAAAATATGAACCAGATTCGAAATCCCTTGCTGAAAATGTCAAATTTTGGAAGAAGAAGGAAAGTGACAAGTGTGGATTAGTGTTGTCCGCTCAAAGAAAAACGAACCCTTGGTATATAGACAGTGGATGCTCCAAACACATGAAAGGAGACAAAGGCAAGTTTCTATCTCTAAGTGAAAGCAAATTAGGAAACGTAACCTTTGGAAATGATGCTCCAGGGAAAATAAAGGGCAAAGGGATGGGGAGCTTAAGTAATGGAAAAGGAAAATCCCAAGATGTTCTACTTGTAGATGGGCTGAAACATAATCTTCTCAGTGTAATTCAAATGTGTGATAGAGGATGGGAAGTGGTGTTCACATCCAAGGACTACAAGATAAAATCTGTAACCTCAGGACAAGTGGTGGCCAAAGGCATAAGGATAGAAAATAATGTATATGTGCTGAAAGAAAATAGAGAAGAATGTCATCTAAGAAGACATGATGAAAGTTGGTTATGGCATAAGAGACTTGGACATCTAAAATTTGACCACTTAATCAAACTCAAAAAACTCGAGGCAGTAAAAGATCTTCTGAGGATATCAAATCCCCAAGATTCAATGTGTAAACCCTGCCAAGTAGGGAAGAAAAACAGGACACAGTTTAATTCAGAGAGATTTACTTCAATAGAAAAACCACTCCAACTAGTTCATATGGATTTATGTGGACCATCAAGATAGGAAGGCACAGGGAAAGAAAACTACTTCATGTTGATTATCGATGATTACTCCAGACTTACTTGGGTTGCCTTTCTCAAAGAAAAAGCTGAAGCATTTGAGAAGTTTAAAATATTTAAGGCTTTAACAGAGACTCAAATAGGCAAGAGGTTAAAGGTAGTAAGATCAGATTGGGGAGGAGAGTTTATGTCAAGAGACTTCAAGGAATTATGTGATGAGCATGGGATCAAGAGAGAATACACAATCCCAAGAACTCCACAACAAAATGGAGTTGTTGAGAGGCAAAACAAAACAGTGCAGGAAATGGCCAGGTCAATGATGAATGAGAAGAACATTGGCCAAACCTATTGGGTAGAAGAAATACACATAGTAGTCCATGTTCTTAACAAATCTCAGCTCAGACCACAAAGTGACAAGACTCCTTATGAACTATGGTTTGGAAGACCTGCCTAAATCAAGCACTTCAAAGTCTTTGGGAGTAAATGCTACATAAAGAATAATGATGAGAACCTCGGCAAATATGATGATAGGGCTGATGAAGGTATCTTCACATAGTAAAGGATATAGATGCTATAATAAGAGGCTGCATAAAATGGTTAACTGTATTGATGTTAAAATTGATGAAGGAATCCCAGCAAGAGAGGTGTACGGTAATGAGTCTTCTACAGAAGACATAGCTAAAACTGAAGATGAACATGTCCAACAATTAGAAAATGAAGACTTTGAATCAGATAAAGACTTAGACACTCAGAAAGACTCAAATCAGCAGTCAACTACAAATTCCTCCTCCAGAATCATTCAAAAGAACCATCCTGCAAGTCAGATAATTGGAGAAAAAGACAAAGGTGTACAAACCAGGAGAAAGCTAATAAAAACCACCGAACAATCTCATATAGCTTTCATATCCATGCTGGAACCCAAGAATTTCAATGAAGCTAGAAAAGATGACCACTCGGTTAAACAAATGAATGATGAACTTGATCAGATTGAGAAAAACAATACGTGGGAGATGGTTCATAGACCTGAAGGTAAAAATGTCATTGGCTCCAAATGGATCTTTAAGAATAAATTGAATGAGCAAGGATAAGTTGTTAGGAACAAAGCAAGGCTAGTCTGTAAAGGATATTCTTAGATAGAAGGACTGGATTATGATGAAACATTTGCACCCGTAGCAAGATTAGAAGCTATCAGAATGTTTTTTGCCTATGCTTGTCACAAAAGGTTTAAAGTCTATCAAATGGATGTCAAGTCAGCTTTTCTAAATGGAGATTTAAGTGAAGAAGTCTATATGGAACAACCAGAGGGTTTAAAACTGTCTAATAACCCTGACTTAGTATGCAAGCTGAAGAAATCTTTATATGGGTTAAAACAAGCCCCTCAAGCCTAGTATCACAGACTGGATACGTATCTCAAAGACAAAGGGTTTAAGAGAGGAACAAATGAGAACAATCTGTATATTAAAACAGAGGATAATAATTTGCTCATCGTATTGGTCTATGTAGATGACATCATCTTTGGATGTAATAATGATTCATTGGTATAATGGTTTTCTTTTGCGATGGAGTCTGAGTTTGAAATGTCTATGATAGGAGAACTGTCATTTTTTCTTGGTCTGCAAATTACTCAGAGGTCTGAAGGGATGTTCATTTCTCAAGAAAAATATCTAAGAGAAATGATGAAAAGGTTTCAAATGGAAGATTCTAAACCTGTGGGTACACCTATGGTAGCTGGATGTAAATTAAGCAAGGATGATGATTCACCTGATGTTGATCAATGCTCATATCGATCAATGATAGGCAGCCTGTTGTACATCACAACATCTCGGCCAGACATAATGCATGTTATAGGAATGGTAGGAAGATATCAGGCCACACCTAAATAGAGTCATTTGCAAGCTGTCAAAAGGATATTTAGGTATTTAAAAGAAATAATGACTTATGGTCTGTGGTATCCCAGAAATCATAATTTTCAGTTAACTACTTATTCAGATGCAGATTGGGCAAACTGTGTTGATGAGAGAAAAAGCACCAATGGAGGAGCATCCTTCCTGGGTGACTCTTTAGTAGCATGGCTTAGTAAAAAGCAAGGTTCCATTTCTTTATCAACCATAGAGACATAGTACATTGCTTCTGCTACCTGTTGCACTATGGAATTATGGATGATTCAGACACTTGTAGACTTGGAGGTAAAATACACTGCACCGATCCCAATTCATTGTGATAACACTAGTGCTATCAGTGTGTCTAAAAATCCTGTATTCCACTCCAAGACCAAGCATATTCCCATAAAATATCATTTTCTGAGAGAGCAGGTCACCAATCAGATTGTTCAGGTCCATTACATTCCCACTGCAGAACAAATTGCAGACATATTTACTAAACCCCTAGCCAAGACACCATTTGAATATATCAGATAGAAGCTGGGTGTCATCTCGTCTCACATCTAAGAGAGTCCATCCTGTTAGGAGGATTCCTGTATTGGTTGCATATTTGATACCTCCTAAAATTAATGCAACAACTCAGGGGGAGCGTGTTTTCTTTGACATTGATGTCAAAGGGGGAGAAAAGGATAGGGATGTTGGAATATTGAT
Organism: Picea engelmannii; assembly: GCA_009831015.1. Classification (NCBI taxonomy): domain Eukaryota; kingdom Viridiplantae; phylum Streptophyta; class Pinopsida; order Pinales; family Pinaceae; genus Picea; species Picea engelmannii. The sequence goes on from ML781799.1 coordinate 51,860, forward strand.
TGTTGTCATTGATGTCAACCCTAGTCATGGGTTTTGGACTGCAAGATTGATAAAGGTATTTGGACATGAAGGAAAATGCACATGCATATACAACACCCATGAATGGATAGTATACATCATG
>ML781799.1:66892-82863 GCA_009831015.1 Picea engelmannii
ACTGATGGGCGTCGGGCTCTGCTCCTGATAGCAATCCGGGAGTGACTTCCGTCGCCAACAGGTTACCTATTTCAAACAGTGAGAGGTTTGATTGGGACTTATTATTGAGGGTAACCCCTACTATTGACAAAGGGTGATTTTTCCCACGTCAATAGAATTGGTGCTAGAAGGAGGGTTGGATGACAAGCCTACCCATGTGGAGTCATTTCACCTAAATTTTAACCATACCATGGCTCCTCTCCGTATATCTGTATGTGATGACCCTTTGAGTCTTCCGAGACCCACCTCGAGGATCCAAACCATTGAAACTGATCTCTTGTCAAACTCAAAATTGGATGGTGAAGGGAATGTATCTACACTCACACATCTTAATCAATTTAACATTACTTGACATAATCTTAATATTTTCTAGGACAGTGACATCTGTCGATTGTTTATCCTCACATTTGAAGGTCATATTAAAGCTTGGTTTAGGATATTTCCAGTGAAATATATTCATAGCCATAGATAATTCATGGAAATATTCATCGTTTCTCATGTAGATTATGTTTATGGTGAACTCTTTGACAAACTTACAGAAATACGTAGGATTGAAAACAAATATCTGGATGATTTATTTCTAAGAGTCATGAAAATTTATTGTATATTTCCTGAAAAATGACAAACCCTCAGACCAAGAAATATTGGATATTTTTTCATATCTCGTTTCTATTCTTGGAGGGTATTATCTAGGCACTTAAATCAAATCTCATTCATAATATTCATATTTAACCACAAAGGATATGGGGTACATGATCTCTAACCAACAATCTAACTCAGATATGGGAGAATCCTTTTTAGAAATTAAAAACCCCTTAGCCCCAGAATGTGAACCATCTATTGTCTCCCCTCCAAAAAATCATGAACATACTTTGGTCTCGGACAAATATCTTATTGAAGAAATCCCATCATTTTCATAGTCTAAATATCTTCATTCACTTTTCACAAATTTGTTTGATGATAATCACCCACATGAGCACCAACCAGGAGAAGAAGAGTGCCTGAATTTGATCGACCAAACACTCTTTCTTAATGAAAGTCCATTCATGATGCTAATGTTATCAATCCTTTCAAAATTGAATTATGGAACATATTGAATCACAATCTAATAATGATGATCCTATTTTTGATGACTATTTTGTTGTTCCAAAATTGAAGGTGAGTACTAACCTATCATTCGTTGATCCTATGCAATCTAAAATTTCTGATCTCACTACACAGATGTTAACAACAAAAAATACAAAGTGTGAAAATCACAACGATTTCTCAGATCTCCATGAAGAAACCACATCGAATGTACAATCCATCACCATACAAGGCACATGAAATATTGAGTTGATCCAAGAACCTTTGTCATCTCAATCTACTCTACAATTACATGTAAATATTCAGGGGAAAATTCATCAATCATCCTCGGATGTTATCTCATTACTCTAGCACTCCTCACATAATTTCGTTGATGTCATAGGAGAAATATTAGACTCATATTTCACTCAATTTTTCCCTCAAACTATCAACTATCATGTATCCTCTCAACATGTGGGTTATGTCAGGTGCTCATTGTCTTATTTCAACCCCTCGAATGAATGATGCCACCATTCTGAGACTCTCTCACTAGGTATATTTCACACAAATTTCATTCATGGGTCTCATAAATAATGTCACTGATTTTCCATTTCCTTTCAACAGTCCTATGCTAATCATTATAAATTTGTGATAGAATTGAATCATGGTTGGAGGAATCCTATGTGTCTGCATTTCCCGCGAGTGATAACACTGTCAAATGTAACATGATGGGTGGAGATTTTGTTAGGGACCTAACCTCCCTAACCCCTCACACAGGTAGAATAATATATTTTCCATGTAATAAAGGTTGACATTAGTTTACAATGCCTACTTAATAAATGTGAAAATGTCAATGTAAGAATACCTAATAGAAGCTTCCCTTCTAGAAAGATATTCCGCTAGAAGGTTGTTTAGAAGATAGAATTAGTATAAATATGAGTAGGAGGCACGAGAAGTTTTGTATTGAGAATTATTATAATAGATCATTTCCCTGCTAGAGTTTTCCCCCTCAAAGAGGAAAGTGAACATTGTTTCCTATCAATAAGGTATTATTTTGGTGTTGTGGTTTCATATGTGTTGTTCTGTTGTTATTCTCTATAGTATTTCTATTTTCTACTATTATAATATATATGGTACCTTACAAGTGGTATCATAGCACTTTCCTTGGCAGGGATTGTGCATTAAATTTTTTCAGGGTAGATACGTATTTCAACATCTTAAAACTACAGAGATCTATTGTTTAACACATAAATCCACGGTTGGGGAAGCATACACACATGAAATAAAAGAGGTACTTAACCTCACATTGTTGGACACCCTTGTAAACCCTGGTTATACTCCTTCGAGTGGTAGCACATTAGACAACACCTATATATGGATTGGCCTAGGTATTCCAAACCCTCCATAGATAAACCGATAGGCCACCCAAATGCTATAGAGCCACCAAGAACAACACTCAGGAAGATACTCTCTAGTACTTTGGTAATCATGTATTATGGATAAGGGTATGTTCTAGCCTCCTTAGTTGGTGCCTCGAGATATTCAGTTGAGTACTATTGTTTGACCCCACACATATATCAGAGAGATATAGCACAGGGAAAACCCTTGTATATATAAACCTTGAGCACCATAATCCTTGGGACAGAAACAAAACGTAAAAGGAACAAACAAGATCTATTGTCATGCAACCTTGCCTCCTGCATTCAGGTTGAAAAATTACTACAGATTTCTTCCTTTTAAGAATTTGGACATTTCACCACTACAGTATCATTCATATCAGAGTATAACTCCATGGGAGTTAAACAAAAAAGTATAGTGGTCCCGTCGACACCCTTATTTTGGACCTATCCCATTGGATTCCCCTCTTCTCCTTAATTTCCCTGGTACCTATCACTTATAATTCCTTCTTTTCTATGGTCCCACCGACCCATTTCCCCTTACAGGAGCCCCAAATATCCAAATGTATTACACTCGAAACCAGGACCTACAAGTTTCCATCACTCATAACAAGGAGTCCCTTCAACAAGTGATTCTAATCTTTGTTTCACATATTCCCACCTTGAAAAATTCTAGGACCAAGTCCAACAACAATTTGATGCCATGGATGCCAAAGTCATGAGTGAATTTTCCACCCTCAAGTCTATTTTAGGCCAGTTGTTGAAATTCCCCTAGGGCCCTTCCTCCCCGGAACAATTGTCCCCCTTAAATGGTGTTGAATCCTCCCATTCTGTGATATTTCAATCCCACTCCTTTCATCGTGATCACTGTCTTCCCAGAGTTGAGGTCAATAAATTTAATGGCTCTAAACCCACGCGTTGGGTCACTGAAATGGATCATTATTTATCTTTTCATTCAAATTATCAATGAGTTGGCCAAACTTCATTGTGTTTTTCTCTATCTGGATCCTGAACACTAGAAATGGTGGCAATGGTGTAAAAATGTACGTCGGGGGTATGTTGCATGGACCCAGTTTGTTGCAGATATGTATGAACGCTTTGAAACTAACACCCACTATTTAGGTCATTTGACCAAGTTGAAATGGTCAAGCACAATGGAAGACTTCATCACTGCCTTTGAGAATTTGGCCTTCTAGATGGAAGGAATGAGAAATTCCTTCTTCCAGGAATGCTTTATCAGTGGCCCAAAGGATGAAATTTGATCCCAGGTCCTCGTGGCTTGCTCTCAAACTTGTTTGAAAGCTACTAAATGTTTCAAAGAATCACAATTGTTTTTTCACAGAACAAAAAAACCTCTTTTCTTCCTCTCCCTCGGCCCACCAATCCTACCCCATATTCCACTCCCCTCAAGGTCTAGAATTTAGCTCAGGCATAAATGGTTGAATGCAAAATCAAGGGTATTTTCTGTAATTTTGATGAAACATATTTTCCCGAGCACAAGTGCAAGGAGAAAAAGAATTTTATGGCCATTTCATAGGATATTGTTGAAAAGAAAGTTGCAGTTTCCCCTGTTGAAGAGATACCCCCTACCAATGCTACTACTCATCCTGCTGACCCACCATAAGTTGAACCGATGATTTCATTGCATTCCCTCACTAGATTCTTTGTCTTCAAACCCTCAAGCTCATTGGTTTTATTAAGCATAGGAAAATCATCATCCTTCTTGACAATGGAAGTACCCATAATTTTATTCACCGTGACATTTCCTAGGAAATCAATTGCTATATTTGTGCTATCAACAATTTTCAAATCATGATAGCCAATGGAGGTTCCATGAAAAGTGGTGGGCATTATGAAAATGTACGCCTTCAAAATGGGCAGTACCTCCTGAAATCTCATGTGTTTTCCATCGACATGGGTGGTTGTGACATTGTGCCAGGTGTTGAATGGTTATGCACTATGGTCCCCATTCTCATGGATTTTAAGGAATTAATCATGCAATTCCAACATGAGGGACAATAGTATCAATTCCAAGGAATCACAATAGGTTTCCTTGAGATCATCATTACTCATTGAATGGAAAAGATTCTCAAAAAAGGCCATTCATGTATTATTTCCCAACTCCAGTCCATTCAAGTTGTTGAGACACCCTTCGTGCATCCCAACCTTGAATCTATCATATCCAAACACCACACTATTTTTTACACTCCCCATATATTCCCCCCTTCCCATGGTTTTCATGATCATTCCATTCCCCTTGTCCCTGAAAATATTCCTCCCAATGTTCTCCCTTATCGTCATCTATTTTCTCAGAATAGTGAAATTGAGAAAATCGTGCAAGAATTGCTCGAAGAAGGTGTTATATATACTAGTACTAGCCCCTATTCTTCTCCCATGGTAATGGTAATCAATAAAGAAGGTACTTGGAACATGTGTCCTAACTTTCGTGCCCTCAATAAACTCACCATCAAAGACAAGTTTCCCATTACTGTCATTGATGAACTCTTGGATGAATTGAGAGGTGCTCAGTATTTTAGCAAACTTGATCTCCATTCTATCTACCACCAGATATGTATGAAAGAAGAAGAAATTCCAAAGACATCCTTTAGAACTCATGAGTGTCACTATTATTTCGTGTTCATGCCCTTTGGCTTGTGTAATTCCCTCTCCACCTTCCAAAGTCTCACGAATCATGTCTTCCATCCTTTTCTCCATCATTTTGTCTTAGTTTTCTTTGATGATATTCTCATCTATAGTAAAACTTGGAAATCCCTTCTTGCCCATGTGGATCAAGTTCTCCATCTACTCTCTCAGCACCAACTTTTCATCAAACAATATAAATGTTCCTTTGGAGCCTTCGAAGTGGAGTAACTGGGTCATATTGTTGGAAAGGATGGTGTACAGGTGGATCCTAATAAAATTGAATCTATTCAGGACTAGACTCACCCTAAAACTCTTAATATCTTGTGTGGATTTCTAGGTTTAACAAGTTATTATCGCAAGTTTGTTAAAAAATATGGAAAAATTGTAGCAACTCTCATTGCTCTCCTTAAAAGGAATGCCTTCACTTGCACTCCAGTAGCTGATCAATCCTTCCATGCCTTGAAAGAGGCTATGTACATGACACTGGTCCTCGAACTTCCATACTTCACCAAGAATTTTGTCTTGGAATGCGATGCTTCAAGAAAATGAATTGGGGAAGACTTCATGCAAGAGGGTCAACATTTGGCCTTCACTAGAAAAACTACTTTTAGACAGACATTTGGTCCAATAAATCTATAAAAAGGAAATGCTGGCTATTTTGCATGCTGTGGATCTCTAGCATCCTTATCTATTAGGGCAATGCTTCCAGATTAAAACTAATCACCAGAGCCTCAAGTATTTTCTTGAACAAAGAATTTCATCCCCTAAGAAACACAAATGGGTAACCAATATATTTGGATATGATTATGAGATCATTTACAAGAAAAGAAAAGAAAATGTGGTCATTGATGCTCTTTCCCAAAAATATGAATAATAAGGGTCCCTTTTTTCCATCTCCTTCATTGTACCCAATTAGCTCCAATATACCCACCAGGAATGGTTACAAGATCCCAAAATGTCTCTCCTAATCTAACAATTGCAAGACAATTCTCTAGCTTCTCTAGGGTACTCTTGGAACAATAATGAGCTTCGCTACAAAGGTTGTCTATATTTGATCAAATAGTCACAACTTAAATCTACGGTTATTTCTGAGCTTCATGCTTCACCCACAATTGGTCATTCAGGGTTTACCAAAACCTATGAAAGGGTCAAACATTATTTTTTCTGTGATGGTATGAAACAATATGTCCACACCTTTGTGGATAAATGTGATGTCTATCAATGCAACAAGGAGAAACAATAAAAGCACCAACACACTCCAACCCCTTCCAATTCCACCTTATATTTGATGGGATATTTATATGGATTTCATTGTGGAATTACCTAAATCCGACAATAAGACATTTATCATGGTGGTGGTTGATCGTCTTTCCAAATATGATCATTTATGTGCTCTACAACATCCCTTCACCGCATCCATAGTGGCTCAAGTTTTCATGGATAATATCTTCAAACTTCATGGCATGTCACATTCTATTGTCTTTGACAGGGATCCCATGTTCACCAGCAATTTTTGGCAATAATTTTTCAAGCTACAGGGCACCCAATTACATATCAACACTGCCTATCATCCCTAGACTGATGGCCAAATTGAAAATGCCAACAAGTGTTTGGAAAAATATTTAAGGTGTTTTTCATCTGACCGACAACATCAATGGGATCAGTGGTTACCACTAGTTGAATCGTGTTACAACACATCTTACCATACAAATACTCGCATGACTCCTTTTGAAGCAATATATGGACAAAATCCATTGTCGATTCTCTCATACATGCCAGGTGTCTTTGTACCCTCAAATAAAATCTAGTGATGTATTAAAATCACATGAAGTAGTAAGCTAATCAATGTCATTACGAACTTCAATTTGCTGAAGGGGATCAAGTGTTTCTTCATTTGCAACCTTATAAGAAGAATTCACTCAAATATTCACATTGTCAGAAGCCTGCTCCCAAATTTTATGGTCCTTATGCCATTCTCAAGCATGTGGGTCCAGTATCCTACCAATTAGCTCTACCCAGTGATTATATGCTCCATCCCATTTTTCATGTCTCATGTTTAAACAAGGTGATTGGAACTAAGTGCCAAACTCAAACTCATCTCCCTGAGTTGGATGAAGAAGGTTCCATTTGGTTACAACCTCAGGAATTTTTGGACCAACATCAACGCCATCTTCATCATTGCACCATCCAAGAAGTGTTAGTGTAGTGGAAATATATAACTCCAAAAGATGCCACTTGGGATCCTGCTACCATTCTGCAACAATTTCCTCATCTCAAGCCTCAAGGACAAGTCTGTTTTTCAAGGGGGGGGAATGTTAGGGACCTAACCTTCCTAACCCCTCATGTAGGTATAATAATATATTTTCCATGTAATAAAGGCCGACATTAGTTTATAATATCTATTTAATAAATTTGAACAAGTCAATGTAAGAAGACCTAATAGAGGCTTCCACTTCTAGACATATCTTTCGCTACAAGTTTCTTTAGAAGATAGAATTAGTATAAATAAGAGTTGGAGGAATGAGAAGTTTTTTCTTGATAATTATTGTAATAAATCAATGCTCATTTGGAGGTTTCCCCCTCGAAGAGGCAAGTGAATGTTCTTTCCTATCAATAAAGGTATTATTTTAGTGTTGTGGTTTCATATATTGTGTTGTTCTGTTGTTATTCTCTGCGGTATTTATGTTTTCTACTATTATAATAGATATGGTACCTTACATATTTAGCTGAATCAATTATTCCTATATTTGATCTCTCACTACTCAAATGTTTGCAACTGAATTTTGGTAAACATGTGGCTGTAGGTTTGGAGTTACTCTTTTGGTTGCACTAGAATTATGATTTCACTTAGACCTCTTTTAGTTAGTGTAGGATAGAGTAGGAATAGGATTAGCATAGTTCATTTCTTCCTTTATTCCTAGATAGTTTATATGTTTTCTTTCATTTTCATTTATATCGCATAGATATGGATTTGTATTGGTTTCTTCAATAAAGGCCACCAACTGTTGTTAGTTTAGTTTGTAGATTGTGATGGCTTGCTTTAGTATAAGTTTCTTTTTTTTAATCGAATCTTTCTTCTTTTCATTTGATGCTTTTCATTTTTGTTGTTTGACTAAATTTTTTGGTTCACCTTGATTTTTTTCCATCTTCATGAGGAAACCATGTGCGATATTTCTTTGAAAAGTTCAACTGCAATATTCACTTGTTTTAGTAACATTTACTATGATGTTGATAGTTGGTCAGATGGTTATCCTACGATGATGAAAGAATATCTTGAGGAATAATTTATAGCTTGGCCAATATGGAAACTGGGTTGAAGGAACCACATCGACTATTCACAGCCTTGCTTATCATGGATCCACTCTCTTGGTTCTAAAAAAAAAAAAGTCCAGTGAGCTAAAACATGGTTACAAGAATTCTCTTCAGGTATGATTTTCTATAGACTCGAACCTTTTATGATGGAGGTGATTTTCAAGAATGAAAATGGAATATTATTGAGTTGTTTTAAAGAAATTCAAAATTTTATATCATATTGGGACCTTTGTACCTTAACTCTTTCATAATGGAGTATGTTGAGTATGGACATCAAAGTGTTTGTTGTTCTATAAAAATGGAATGCCTAAGAATTTCGATTGAAAAGAAAATACACACAAACATTTTGATGTTGTCTATTGCAACGCTTGAGTTTTATGGTCATTTTCTTTGCCTGATCATTTCAAGTGACAATATAGATGTATTCTCCTTGGTCCTGAACTACTCAAAGTGATGAAACCCATATTCTTATTATCTTGCAATTATCATTATGGGAGCAGAGAATAATATTTTTTATATTGGGAGGATTCATTAATGACTTGAGTATCTTGATTGCTATTCTTTCATCTTTAGTGAAATTTGAATGTGTCCTTTGAAGCTCACCGACTCAGATTTAACCATCTTGATCTAATTGTTCACTCTATTACTTTACTAATCGAAAAATTAGATCACAATTTATTGACTTGGACTTATTTATTGATTTTCATTGGTTCTCCATATTAATATGAACTTGTTTGAATTTTCTCATGAAGTTTATTGATTGATTACATTCATCTTGATCTTGTTGGGGGTTTTAGATCATGATGTTTCTTTTGTCTTTAGAATTGGAATTTTCAGTTTTTTAATGAGCAAGTACATCTGAGCCCAACCATGAAAATCTTGATGAATATATTCAAGGAACTAGTCTATGAAGCTTTGGGAGTTATGTCGAGAAGTATCACCAAGAATGATCTTTCAAAAATTAGCCAAAAACACAAAAAATAGACCAAAAAACAAGTTGTACATTCATTTGCATGAGTATCACCGAATGATATACAACCTAGTTCAAGGAGAATGGTTTTCAAATAAACCTTTTCATGGAAGAAGAGATGTCATTATAGCCATAGTTAATTGTTTCCCAAATAATATCTTCCATTCGACATACCAACATTCAAGCTAAGTCTACTTTTCCTCTCTACTAGAATCTTGGCAACATGATTTGGTAGGACTCACATTGTGGCTTCATACATCCCAACATGTATGGTTCCTCGTTTATTCCAAGATTCATATTTTGGTTCAACATTCCATGATATCCTAGATACATTCTTCCATTTTTTTCCAGGATTAAACATACTCTTCTCAGAGGGAGTTATCCTATTCAACTTCTCCTTTTTTCAAATCTTGTAACTGGTTAAACACACATGTTTTAAAATGGCTAATAAAGAAATTTGAATAATATGTGTGTTCTTCTTGTATTCCGATCTCGATTACAGAAGGTTATGTCCACATACAGAAAAGAACATGGCTCGAAGAAAAAATATGGCTTCATAAAATCTGACTTGATCATGAAATGTTCACCCAAGAACTTTATTTGCAAACATGCTTTTGGGATTCTACCTTTAAACTCTCCACAAATGATTGTTTGAGTCATTTATGAAATTTTTGAGTTGAAATCAATATTATGTCTCGAATGACTTTTCCATGTAGTTATAAGTGCACAATTGGGACTATGTTCAACTGAGCATGTGATGCTATAGCACAAGTTTTAGGGATGGAATACATAGAGAGTGAAGACCATGTATGGCCAAAGCAAAGTAGTATGGGGGACAACTAAAAATTCTCTTTCAAATCCTTATTCGCAAGAGCACAAAGTTGTGAAGATGAGTTGGTAGTTTTCATAAAATCATGACGAGAGATGCAATTCTTATCCACTACTAACACTGAATCCCATCTGAATGAAATAATATGTGTATAATATTTCACACAGATTAATCTTATCAAGAGGATGCAAACTTCTTGCTGGCTAGAATACATGGACATCCTTAATAGATACAAACAATTACATCCTTGATATATTTCTTAGTTTACTTCCTTTGCTAAATGCATATCTTTTATCATCATTTATCCAATATTCATTTCTTAGTTGCAATAGGGTTTTGGGCCAAGTTCTTCTCCTAATTATGAATACATCTCTTGTCTTTCTTTCCTCATCATCATTTCCCCTAGAAGCAGTTCATTCTCTAATTTTTATTTGTATCATGATTCATATTTGTATCTAATGACATACATACCTCTAACACCTGTTTGTATTTCACATGAAACACACTCACACTAGAAACAAGCTCAAGTTAGCTTGCATCTCTTTCCTAGCTCATGAGAAAAATTAGGGGTCTCTTTTTTAATATAAATCCGAATTATTTTTGATTATGCAGTAGCTAGACCATGACTTAACATAGTGGTTAATCAACAACCATTTTTTCATTTTTCCTAGTGAGCGGATCCTATGTAACGGGGGAACCATCCATACACTAAGCACTTGCTCACGTGAAAGGTGAAGTATCAAAAGCTAAAGGTTGGAAACGAAAATGGATAAATTTATGTATCCAGGTGCAATAAATATTCAAATGAATCTCAATAGTTAGAAATCATCTCCTATTAGGCTAAAATCCACAACTTTCTCCATCCATTGAATGCTAAGGATGCTATGTATTCTTGTTGACAATAGAGAAAGTTTTATTACACCATGGTGACTCCATCTACGTATGGACGCTTGTGGGAAGTGGAGAAACACCTGCTATATATATATATATATATATATATATATATATATATATGCACATGGTGAAAAATATTTCTTTATCCCAAATCTATATCAGCCGCATGACGAAGATACCAACCTGAATTGTCAACGTAGTTTAAGGAAATGAATCCCATCAAAATTTGTCTCCTATTTATAGTGGACGAGCTCTAATATCCAACATGAAAGCATTGCCAATGAGCCAACCACAACGGAATATTTTAGGTAATTGTTGCACATTATTTATGAAATTTTTGATCCTGAAAGTAATTTTATGACCCTCTACATTTTTTGCTTATCAGTTAAGAAACACTAGCAGAGATTTTGACTTCACCTAGTGTGTCGCAATTTGTTGCGCATACACAAAAACCTCCCTATTTTCTTCTCTTAACATCTCTCTGAGAGAAGAAATTTGGGCACCCCTTCTAAATTTTTCTATTCAAAAGCCTCTCATTCTCTCTCATGCAAATGGAAAAGATACAACTTCTCTTACCACTCTACATACTTTATCATTTTCAAGGATTCTTCATACTTGAAACCTCTCCTATTTCTTCTCCAAATAAGATCCTTCTCATTGCACCCATTATTTAGGATCCTCTCATGTCCAATGATTAAACATTCCATTCTTGACCAGATAACTAATTATTGATAACCTATCTTTCTTAATCTACATTATGTTGCACTCATAATTAAGCATGTTTGTCTCACCAACAATGTTCATTACACCTACCATACCAAAATGCACATTTTTTTCCTTCTTGATCTTATGACTAACCATGATCATGAAAGTATCATATATCATCAAGTGAGTTGATTGCAGCATATATAAGACTCACATTGGCTCTAAATTCCATCTTAAAAGAAAATTGGTCATCCATGTTCCTAAATAGTATTAATCACTTTGAACCTTAGTTGGCTATTGTCATGGATTTATATTTCTATTATACTGACACATTACCTCATATTCAATGGATGAACTAAAATCCTATACAACACACATGACATAGTAACTGACGAAACTAAATTTGGACGAAGAAACAACAACGAGACCCAAACTTCCATTAAAAAATTCCTTTCATCATAATTTTTTGGAATTCATCAAAGTGTACTTTTCATCTATGGAACAATCCAACCATAAAGTATACATGATTACTATTCCAATGCAACTGACACAATCAAAATATGAGGTTTATAAGTGCGAAAATGATCACCAAGGGTTTCTCGTCAAGAAATCCTTTTTAACCACAAACTTTGTTAAACATGAATCTACTCAAATAATTTGACTAATTTTTAAGGTATCTCACTAGAATCCATCCTCGTTCTCTCCACGTTGCGAAAAAAAAACCTCAATCAGACATCATACGAGAAATTTATGGACTTTTGAACTCAAGCCCTCGTTTTTTCTTGCTGGTAATAAAGAACATTAGAAATTTTTCAATTGTGTCTTCCCATGAAGGAGGAGTTGTTGGAAACTTCTCCTAAACACATTGGAGGATTTCCTTTGATGAGCTCTGGTTCATGCTAGAGGAGTTCCCACAAACTCCTCCAAAAGTTTCTTCAAACTCCTCCTAAATCCAAGGAGAAGCTCCCACAAACTCCTCCGAAAGTTCCTTAAAAGTTCTCCGAGTTCTTTCAAAATCCTCCAGTTTACACCGAAGGAGTTCATTCAAAATCCTCTAGTTTACACTAGAGGATTTATTTCAAAATACTCTGGTTTACACCAAAGTAATTCATTCAAACTCCTTTGTTTTACATCATAGGAGTTCTTTCAAACTCCTTAAAAACAAATTAGAGGAGTTACCATTAAATTCTCTTAAACAAACTAGAGAATTTCATTCAAACTCCTCTGAAAGAAACTAAATAAGTTCATTCAAACTCCTCCGAAGCAAATCAGAGGAGTTCCAATTAACTCCTCCGAAAAAAATTGAAGGAGTTCCCATTAACTCCTTTGAAACAAACCATAAGAGTTCTTTCATACTCCTCTGAATAAAATAAGAGAATTTCCCATTAAATCCTTCGAAACAAATAAGAGGAGTTCCCTTTAACTCTTCCAAAAAAGGGACAAGACCCTGCAAAACAATTATTCATAATTTGGCCATAAATGTTTACTTCGGTGTCCATTTTGTGCATTCTTTATACCATGGGAAAGGTATTTTTGAGATACACAACTTCATATTTATATGATTTGAGAAATTACTCACCTATTGTATACATGTTTTGGAATTAAAATATGACACCTTGTTAATAGCCTCAGAGAACACGACAACTTAATCAAGGGCAGAGGAACAAAGAACCAAACTTGGGGACGCACATATGAACTCTCACATCATTAGTTTTTCAGTTCTATGGTTTCAAATGTGTAGTGTTAATGGTGTATTTTGAGGATATTATTTGGTCACTCAACCACTGCATGTTGAATGGTTCTAGGTACCAATTTCGAGAGGAGGTTGTGCTCAACATCCTTGCAATGTGATCGACAACCAAGGAAAATAGAGCATTAAGGACAACATCAATTGTCAAAGAAACTGGGGATCAATGAAGGGAATCAAAATCAAATGACTAAAGATGGATTCCATACCCTACGATGATCGAATCTCCCAATGTCCAAGCTAGTCATTACTATGGGAGAGGCACATTATAGTTGATATCTAGGATGGCCCACCAATGCTAAAAGAAAAATTCAAAATGTAATTGCCATATTTTGTCTTTCATCATTATGAAGAGGATAAGGACAAATGTCATTAAATGAAAGGTCATCGGGGAAGGTAGAATGACAAAAATCATGTTGGGCTTCAATAAATAGTAGAGTTTTATCCAAAGAAAGAGATTTTTGGCCCTTCAAGCATAACTGTTCTCGTTTGGGTTGAATTTCTCACCAGTATGTGGTCCTGGTTTTCACTAAAAATTAAAAGAATAAAAGCAGGAAAGACAAAAAATTGTCCTTTAAAGAGTTATAATTAATTCTAAACCTACTCTAACACAAAACAAACTAACCTACAACTACTTCTAACCTATCCTACATAGGAGAAACAATAATGGATGAGCACAACTTAAATATTTTTGACAACATAAATAGTTCATGGAAACCAAGAATATGTTAAAAAAATAATATTTCAGATATCATCTGAAATAGTTGCAAAGGAGACCTGTAACATCATCCTTGTACTCTTTAGAAATCACAACAATATAAGGCTTCCAAATAATAAGCACATAAATAATTCATTTTATCAACACTGAGAAGAACTGAAATGAAAAACACATTAATGGATTAGTCCCACATGTATTTGATACAATATTACTTAAAAAATAGCTTTTTCTCTCTGTATATCCAGCAGTAAGAGTATCACTAGTCTACACAATGGACAAAATTTCGTCTCTACTTTCAACGAGTTCTCTTTTATAAGATAAGAGAGACTCTTGAGTTTTTTATGATTGTTCACTTCATTTCCCTTTGTTTAGTCATTTTACATTTAAAATCTCTCTTACCTTTTTGTAAACGAAAAGGTCAGACCTATAAATGGAAATTGAAGAGAATGTTGAGTAATTATTTTTGTTTCATTTGTTTTTCATGAGTGACATTTTTTTGAAAATATCATTAACTTTGTCCATTGGTTTCCTCTTCTATTCTTAGAATTTTTTTTCGATGTTTTTGGTGTTTGTCTGATTAATCATATCATCCCATCTTATTCTTCTCTATATCATCTTTACCGTGTGCTCTTTCAGGTTAAATTTTTATTTTTTGTAGCTCCATATATGCTCATTTGAAGTTTGTATAGTAAACTTTCCAACCAAATTTGTGACCTTTTGATTTTTTTATGTTTTCTAGGATTTTTCATCACCATTTTGGACTAAAGTACTCTTCCAATGTATTCTTATCCTTGATACCTTTCCAATGAGGTATTATGGGCTCGATTCTGACACTTCTAACTCAAGATATGTTCGTTTGAAATTCAGTGCTCAATGGCCCTTGATCTGCTTGTCAGTGAATATGGGTCATCGATATTCAACCTGAAAATCATTGTACCACATGCATAACCTAATACAATATTGAATGGTTAACATATCTTTTATCCCCCTTACTTGATTTGTATAAGAATCTAGAGATGTCATTGGACCTAGGGATCATGTTGTAATTTTGGCCACTTACTGTAGTGAAAATAGGAAAATAAAATAAAAAAGTAAATGAAATATAAAAATAACAAAATTAACTAAAATAAAATACATGAAATTAATAAATAAACATTGATAAAATTACACCTCAATCTATGTGAAAATTAAAATCAATAAAAATAATAAAAATAAAAAATTACTCCCCCATCCACTCATAATTAAAAATCAATAAAAATAAATCAAAGTCAAAATATTCCCCAAAATTAAATATGACCTAAATTTTTCCCATGTACACTCTGATGGCATAACACTCTGATAGATCACTCTGGTGGATTGTTGGCAGAAAATTGAGTCCAAGGTTCTCGATGGTTTACCAACAAAGAGATTCGTTGTAGTTTAGGAACGTTGGCATTCTCAACCTTCCGCGAGAGAAGGAGGTCTCACCTGAAGTGTAGCCGAGACATATAAGATGAAGGGAGTTATAGATGATACTAAACCATATCTACTTCTACACCACACATATATTTATCTTTAACCATTGAAATCAAGTTTTGATAACATTCAAACATAAAAAGGAAAATAATAATCAAATACATAGTAGATCTACAGATCCATTCATATCAGAACCA
>ML781799.1:87054-103067 GCA_009831015.1 Picea engelmannii
CCTGTTGCTTTATGTCATAGGTAGGCTATACCACTGCTAAAAACAACATCATAGCCTCTGTCCTCCAACATTGCAACTGAGACCAAGTTTTTCTTCAAACCTGGAACATGCATAACATTTTTCAATTGAAATGGTTTACCTGAATCCCTCTGAAAGGTAATGCTACCAATACCAGTTGCACTATATTTTCCATCATCGCCCATTTCTATATGCATTCTGAGATATTTTTCCTCCAAGTCAATGAAAGACTCTTTATCTCCCGTCATGTGGAAGGAAGCACCACTATCCAAATACCACACTGATCCCGATGCACTTGATGCCATGCATGCGATCAAAGCAAAGTCAAGCTCAAATTGTGACACAAGAGACTCACCAGTTGCAGCTCCAGCAACCGTCTTGTTATTCTTCTTCTACGGACAGTTAGTAGTGAGATGCCCACGTTCGTGACAGTGAAAACACTTCACTTTAGACAAATCCAGCTTCTTGACTTTAGACTCATAATTTGATTGGAATTTCTTCCCTTTCCCTTTCCTTTCCTTGGAAGTCAAAGCACAATCCTCTTCATCATCACGCTTTGATGAAGATCCATCTCTGGTATTCCTCCTGAACTCCTCTTGCACCAGATCCGACCATAGTCGTTCCCAATCCGGTAATTTTTCCCTTCCATTGACAGAGTCTTGATAACTGTGCCAACTCTTAGGAAGCCCTAGGAGCGCCAAGCTCACCAAATCATCAGCAGCGACTATTATTCCCACACTTCCAAGCTCATCCCAACATTGGACAAACTTTGTGAGATATTTTGGAATGGTGTCACCTTTCTCCATCTTAATCTTCCTGAGTTTATCTTTGAGCACCAATTTCCTATGGTCACTATTGTTTTGGAACAGATCTGTCAAAACCTTCCACATTGCATATGGTGTGGTTTTCCCATGGAGACTTCAGACAATGTGGTCTCGTACTCCCTCCAATAGAATCCTCCTCGCCTTCACCATTTTCTTTTTCCATGAATCAAGATTTGTAGTGTCTGTCGCAGCCGGCTTAGGAACATCTGCGTCAATGTAACCCTTCAAGCCATTGTCTTCGAGCACTTCCTCCATCCTATCCTTCCAACAATGTAGTTAGATCTTCCCTCGAGTGCATACTCCAACCTCAAGCCATTGAAAGACATTTCGATCTTGAATCAAGTGTCGCACCAAATTTTTTTTTGCAAATTTGAATGTTATCCAACCCAAAACTCAACCCCTTCACTTTCCCCTTGCCCTGGGAGGTTCGCACCCCTTCTGAGAGCAACTTGAGGGAAGTTCGCACCCTGCCTGTGTATAGCCTGCGAACTTGCCTGTCAAGTTTGCACCCTGCTAGTGTATTTACCTGCGAGAATGCCCTGGAAGTTCGCACCCTACTCCACTGTTAGGGTGAGGGAAGTTCGCACCCTGCTAGTGTATTTTCCTGTGAGAATTCCAATGAATTTTTCACCCTGCCTTTGTCTAGGGTGCGAGAATTTTTGTTCTTGAAAACACCGAAAGTTTTCAGTACTAGAGTTCGCACCCGACTAGAGACGGGACTTGCGAGAATGCAATTATGTTCGCACCTCACTTCCGTCACTCCGCGGCCTCCGTGACTCTGATACCATGTAGAAATTTCGATACCCAAATGAGTATTCCTGCAATTCTCCTGATCTAACAAGTTCCACTATTATTAAATACAGAATCGCTTCTACTATTACTTTTGCGGAAGTAATTTAAACCACGATCACAACCATAAGCACAAAGTGAAATATCAATAACACATAACACAATAAGTTTTACTGGGAAAGCGTAAAGCTAAAAACCCCACTATCATATATTATGTATATCATGAATCATGAAACAATCTCATACAAATCTCTAATCCAAGAGCTCTCAGTAAAATACAATCGTCTCACACTGTCATACACAAATTAGCAAATACATGCGCCAATTTCCCTGTCCAGATAGCCTGCCTCCTCTGCACAATCTCTGCAATCCGAATTCTCACAATGAATTGAATGAATCGTTTGCACATGCTCATAAGAATATCCACTGCATGTGTGAACAAATCACAACTGATAGCCAACTATCCCTTTCACCTGTTGTCCATTGGAATGACATGCATGTAGTTAACCGTGGCGAATCTTCAGTTTCATGCGAGTTAACTGATTGTGAATTAATGAATAATTAATTCACTGAACTCACACTAATACAACTAAGCTTAACTCACTTAAATACACTTATAATTTAGTTACAATTCCAAATCACTCAGTTATGAATGAGATGATAGATTAATATTTATTGTCTAATTTAATTAAGGGAAAACTAAATTAGATACATGTTTCTTGTTGAATTTTCAACAAAATGAAGGTCCCAGCTTCAGTACAATTTGTAGGGACTATTGGTGAAAGCTATCATAATTATCCTAGTGATCTTTCCATTTTAGTAACTAAATAGAGGCATCGACAACAAATTATTGAGCAACAATGACATCAGGATCTTGAGGTTTAGTGGCAAGAAGGGTTTGCCATTTTGTATCCATGACATAATCCAACTAATGCATTTGAACATGTGTAGTCTAAAAAGTGGGTTTGAACTCATCGGGTTCCTTCTTCATAGTCTGCGAAACATCAAATAGTGCATCAAGATGATTGTTAGCCTCTTGAATTTCGATGAATTTATCTTATTGTGCAATGGGATATTTCATGGCTTGGGTCTCCACATTAAACTTCTAGATTTGGGCTCTCAACTCTTCATCTAGCTTATTATGTCTCACAAGAAGACTAACCCATTCATTCACCATAGTAAAATTTTTGTTTTACTCCCTAGTCTTCTAGTGGAGGGAGGATCGAAGAAGATTCCCTTCCACAACCAATTCCATGAGCTTTTGTAACATAGATTTGGGTTTCTCATATTCGTTCATTTCAATGGCATTCATTTTATATTGTAAGGTGTTTGTCCTCTCAGCCAAATGGTACCATTTTAATGAAATAAGGTCAACATTTTTCATGAGAGAAATAGGGGTAATTCCATCGAACAGTTGAGGAGAAGCCTACCCGAACATATGCCAAGTTTCGACCAATTTCCTAGATACATCGTCAAGCAATGATTCATCCTTCACACAAAAGTCATGTTATTGATCAGGGTCCTCTAATACTTGTGCTACCTCATGATGAATTTGGTGTTTTTGTTGCGTTAATTCTTGATTGGCCTACTCCACATAAATAATGTGTTGTTCTATCTGGGTAATAGAAGTGCACATGACATTTAATAGATGTTGGGTTGACTAGGATACAAAATATTCACTAGAAATAGAATGATCCATGGGAAACCTTTAAGCCATGGGATGACCACCTACAATCAATTTTTCAAAGTAATCAGGGGTGGTGGCCCCATTAGAACTAGGTAAGATGGCCTGAAAGTTTTGGGAAAGTTATTCTTGGAAAGTTGGGGGTAACAAAGAGACAACGTCTATGTGTTCCAAAAAACGTTGTAAAATGGATTTAGGGGTCCTTTAATAATGGTTCAACTTGATCATGCATAGAACTTGTTCTTTGAGCAGAGGTTGATTCTTCGGGAATGTACGTAGGATCTTGTGGAGGATCAAGAATTGAATGAGCCATCTCTTTTTTCAATGTTTTTTTCTCAGGGTCAAGGACAATTATTTGGGGAGAAACTTGTGGTGAATTAGAAATACTTCTGCTGGTAGGAACAATATACTCACTCCAAAAAATTGTAGTATCAGTATGAGTAGGGGACAATGAAGTGATGTGTGGAGCATCCACAATAGAGGTAGTTTGTCGACGACTAGGTTCTTCAACAATTGGGGTAGAAAGGGTATGAGGTAGAGTGACCACATGGTCATCATGGATCGTGGTAACGAGGATGGAAGATAGGGAAAGGTTATGAACTTGGGACTATGGTAGAAGTGCAGTGATAGGGATGGATTCATTCATAATAGGGAAACTAGTAGATGGGGATGGTGAGATAGTGCAAACTTTCTTTGGAAAAACTAAAAAAAAAACTTCAAATACCTCTTTAAAATCCTTGCTTGAGAAAACAGTGTTGTCCGTATTGGATGAAAACTATGGAAGAAAAAAAATTTACTTTAGAAAAGTTTCCTCCTTTTTGTCTGAATCCAACTCAGGGGGTGAGCACTATCATTTTTAAGTTGTACTGGAACAAAGAACATCTGTATTAACCGAGGCCTCTCACTACAAAATCAGTGGCATCTAGTAGGATACCTCTGAGGCCTTCCTAATCCTCTTCACACCTAGACAAAAACAAACTCATTTATCCATAGATTCTTTGTCCAAGTATTAATGCAGATTGATAGTACTTAAATATTTGGGATCAACAATGCACGACTGAACAAAAGTATGATTTTGGTTCATCCCAAACCAAATTTTACTAGTATTCCTATTAAGGATGTCCTACATAATGCTCATTCGCTAATCAACATTGATCAATTCATTGTACCACTGTAGGAAATAATCATTGTTAAACAACACATTTGGAGCATCGATATGCAATTTCCATGGTTTAAACTGCATAATAATTCTACTATATGGTGTCAATGTGATCTCTCATCCTTTCAGTGGCCTCCAATTCCACATGGTGAAATAAAATAGAAGGTAGCCAAAAATGAAGTAGCCAACTTTCTCATCCATATATGCACATGCTTGTAATAATGTGTTCATAAAATATTTGCACTAATTAAGTTTTTCCTTCTACACACAAAAACAAACAAGAAAGGGTACATAGAGCATGCACTTTCCCTTGGAGTAGTTTCGCATGAACTTTCCAGCAATAAAATAACATTCAAAACAAACTTGTTCATGGGTAGTTAGATGAATGAGAGCTCCACAACCCTCACGTAGTTGTACCAAAATTATAATATAGATTGAGCTCTCCCTTCTTGCAACCATATTTCTATGATCCCTGGAATCCTTTCATGGCATCCTCTCAATCCATAGATAACCCAATGACTTCATGGATTTCATCGACATGAATGGGACATTCTTTGTCCAACCACAGAGAGCCATTTTGCACACCATTGATCAAGAATTTGGTGGAACGGTAAATTTTGCTAGTGGTGCCAAATATCGATAGATCCTGCAAGTTCATCAATTTGACTCCCTCAACGACACATATGATGTCTTCCATTGTAGCTCCAATTATCCATATGGTAGGGGAAAATAATCCATAAACATGTCGATCCTCATTTGGATAACAATTACCCATCTAATAAGTCAATATAAAGAAGTCATTCCTTGTAATACCCATTTCTAAAACCCCTGATTGTATGTAATTAATCATGTTGATGATTTCCAAGGCATGGCATACAAATATTGTAATTTTATTTCATTTTATTAGGAATACCAACCARCTCACTGTGGGGGTGAAGCCTTAAAAGTATTTCCCATGATACCACTAGAGGAAAGAGTGAGGAAACATAGAGAGGGGTTTCATCATGCCAAGATGACCCAAGCCTCCTTATTGAAACACTTAATATAGAAMTAATAAGTTATTTTCCTAGTTCCAAGAAAAACCATTTAATGAGGGAAGATTGGTGGTTGAAMAATCAACCAACCTCAATGAATGGGAGTATGGGGGGGAATATTTAGGACAGATTAACTTGTCCACCTGAAATACAACAAAGTACCCATTTTKCAATCCCTAGTTTGACTCTACGGGTTCCTTTTGATAGAATAAATAGCACAGGTYGAGAACCTTCCTATGTGGGGGGAGGAATGCAAGAGAGACACAYAAGGAMTAGTAGAGAAGATATGATAATTTTATGGATGGGAATGATCCAGGGGATCAAAATATGCTCAAAAATCAAAGTGCTCGAAATTTCTTGAAAACAAAATYGTTCTTAGAAATCGTCCTTACGATCCCAGCGTAACTTGAACGGGCTCAAAYAGACRTAAAATTTGAGAGATATCACRTTCTGTCCACTTTTACAAACAACAAWTTTTTTTGTTGATTGTACAGTTTGTACAATGTATACAGGCCACGTGGAAACTGACTGTATAGTCCATACGTACCATATATTTGACAAGKTAGGGTGAAGTGGATTGGTGGCATGACAKAGGCTGACRTGGCATGTGAGTTTGTAGTGTTGAGGTAGACCTATCCAATGTTGACAYGTGTCATCAGGTGGATGAATGGGAAGGTGCCATATGGACTAGTTAGGGGCAGCCACTTGACACCCCGCTATTGGTTTATTGGTTAAAATTTTATGGAGTCTGTTATAGCCCTAATTTGTACYAGACATACTTACCTAGCATCAGGCCATCTCAGATTCCTTCTTTGCCAAAACACTGCTGAACAAATCTTCTTAAAAACCTMTTTTATAAAGGCCCAYGCRCCCTACTCCATTACTGCACGCAGGTACACGCTAGCTGACCCAAAACATCCYRCRTGTACCTACAAAAGAACGAAAAAAGGAAAGTTGYCGATGGAACACACAACTTTGAGTAAGTTAACTAAACCTTCCAGCCATGCACARTCRAGGGTTTGTCCCAATACCTAGCTTMTTCTAGCCTATAAAAGAAGGGTTAGGGGTCCCATTTGGAAGAGGAGAATCATAGTAAAGAAAGTATACCCATTTGTACATTCCCTTTGTCCCAACCCTTTAGCCATCCTTGTGCAAGAAGAGATACAGAGMAAAGAAGTTGGAGGAYAGTTGAAGAGGAGCCCASGACTAGGTTTGCGGAGCAGTAGCTAGTGTCGACATTGTAAGTTGATTTATTAAAGTTGGTAATAAAGAAGTATTTTTCCCGTCCCGCCATATGAGGTGTTCATAGTTTATTGCATACATGTTTGAATCTMTAACCCATTAATATTTAGATCAAATGCATGTAGAGTTTGTTGTGTATCTTGTGTGAATGCAGGTCAGYCGTAGAGGAGAGMTGTAGTCAAGGAGCAATCAAGTGTGAAGAAGGATCAACATCAAACATTTGGAATAAGCTACGCTCACTTAACTATGTATTTGCTTAATAATAATGGGGATTAGGTATGTGACGACGGTAGAAAATAGGATTCTTTAGGTCTTTTTTGCATGCATAATTTAACCCTAGATGCTAGTCCGTAGAGGGATTTCCCACTCACAACAGAATTGGCGACCATATTGGGGAGATCTCTAGGGTTCCTGGGGATATTTTTAGGTATTTTTAAGAAATGGTTTCATTTTTCTGTTTTTAAAGTTTCTGCAAAAGTCTGAGCTAACAGAGATTTTGGTCTTCCATACCAGTTATCTCTATTTCTTTGCTTGACTATAATTTTTTTTTTAATACCCACAAAGGTACACGCGACCTGTATAAGGTTTGCACATGTGTACTCACGCCCTACGTTCCCACAGCCCGCACGTACACACTAGCTGAGGAAGTGACAATCGTGTGTAAGATTCTAGAAAATTTATTTTAAAGAGGCATTCATCCTCTCCCCTGTCATAGTTTTTCCTTCTCAGGGGTTTTCTTGAACTCTTTCTAGTCTTTGTTGTTTGCAGTCTATAGCTTAGGTTTCACCTCGGATTGGTTTGTTCTATGAAGTTTTCCTTGAGTTAGTTTCTCTTTTTTGTTAAAGTTGGTGTCTGAGTCTTCAAGAGATCCTGGTTCTCAGTATCAATGGTCTCTACCTAGGCTAGATTGTTTATCTTTTTACCTAAGAGTTACAGAGATACACGTGGCCTGTATAAGGCTAGCACATTTGTACATGTTTTCTGATGTTACACAGCTCACGCGCACACACTTGTTGTTGAACTATCAGCGGTGTGCTTGTGGAGGAAATTTTTGTTGAAGGTAGGGCAGTCATCCTTTCCTTTGATAAGAGTTATACCTCTCAGGTTTTTGGATCTCTTTCATAGTAGTCAGTGACTTAGGTTTGTTCACAACAATAGCTTTATTTTTCAGTTAGAAGTTTTCCTCAAAATTTTCTTTTATAGGGTTTTTAGACAAGTGTGAGAGTCCGATTTTCAGTTGTTTGTGTGTAATTTTTAAAGTGACTCTTTGCGATCTACGCTTAGGCCAAAAATTTTTCTTGGTTTTGACTTCTTGATATTTTTCCTTTTTTCTTTGTCAGCATTCAAACAAAAAAAAAAACTTTTATTTCTTTGATTGATTGAAAAGTGTTGTTTTACATTAGTAACCAGGGAAAAGTCTTTGCTTTCATAAGTTCTTGATAGTTTACTTAGATCATAAGTAGCTTGTAGTCAAGTGAAATCCTTCTTTGAGTGTGTTGTTCAAAGATCTTAGAAAAAAATTTTAAGTTTGAAAAGTTGTTTAAGAGTGAAGGTAAAGGTTTTTGTTTCCAGCTTTCTGTTTATTTTACTTTCGTCTTTCAAACATCACTAGTTTCACTTTCATAACCTTTGAATTAAGACAAGTCATCAAAATTAATGCTAAATATAAAATTCATTAGAATTTTTATGTTTGTAGGGTCAACCAACTAGTTTAGGGTTAGGGCCTTGAATTAGGTTGGAGAGGAAACTCTTCAAGGCCATTAAAATCAAACATTGGATTCTGAGTTAAGGAGTGTCAAAGTCCAGTATTATGAAAGTTATCTGGGACCCCCCTCTAACACAAGGGATAAACACGAGGTCGCGTGCAGGAAGGTAGCGGAGATAACCCCTCCAAAGCTGGACCAATCGTAGTGGACAACACATATAAAGGGCTTCTCTTGGGATTCCATCGATTGCATTTGCCACAGAGCTTCATGGGTATCGAATCCATTCTAGGTCCTTAAGTGTCTTCTAGACCACTTTCTTTTGATACCCTTGACAGGTTTTGGGCTTGATACCCTGCTCATTGTGGTCTACCCGACTTTCGATTGTACCCGCCTAGTGATTGTTCGCACACTGACAACCTAGTTGCCTATATTTTTAGGAACATACACAGGTGACTGTGGGGTTATACCGCGGTACCTAGGATAGACATCGGGCCACGCTTTGCAGAGTATACCTGGAGGGTGCTTCCATGTTCGAGTTGCACTTGCACCTGTAAGTTTCTCTAGTGTTGGTTGTTGTAATTGTTCTTCCAATTAGTTTAGTGTTTGTGTGTCTTATCTTGTAGGGACTTTTTAGTGTGTGTTGTTTTTGAACAAGTAGACAGCCCTAGAGTGTCTTTGATCTTCTCACACAGTGGAGGATCATGAGCTCCACCAGTCACAAAGGCTTCTTGGCCTATCATTGGTTACATTGGAGTCTGGAGCCACCCCCGCCACCACTAAGGTGAAATCTATACCAATAAGGGTCTTTTGAAGTGACCGGGTCATAAGAAATTGTGCCTGACCAACATCTAGAGGAATCGACCATTTTAGACCTTGGAGTGAAATCTTTTGGTCTAGTTGAAACCTCAACCATTGATCTTTCAGCACCCATCATCGTACTGATTCATCCTTATGAGTGTTAGACAATGTCGCACGCAGCAATGGAAACAAATGTTGTTACTCCTTCTAGGAATTCTTCAATTCCCACTACGGTTGTCACCACAGGAGAGTTTCCACCTCCTAACCCACCTTCACTAGTCTGAGCCACCATGGTCTCGACCTCCTCTACCTCGCACAGTGGTCCCATCCCATATATGGTAGTGGCCACAACCCCTTTCCCACCAAGTGTGACATGCCCTCCGTTCTCATAGGGGATGACTAGCTCAGGTACAAGTCCTGTACTTTCCTACTCCACTTCACAAACTTTAGATCTGGGGGCAGGGAGCTCTAAGGCTCCTCTACAAGGCCACATGGGGAGTACTTATGCTTCTTTTAACACTTTCTCTTATGGGGGAGGTCATATACCTCCTTCGTCCCCTTCACTCGGTGGCATGCACTAGCCATCCATCGGGCCACCTGTGCACCATAGTTTATTTGGAGCGGGGAGTTAAGGACCACCTTCGCATAATATACTGGTAGGTTCGACACCATTTTCTTTGTTCGGTGCATTTGGTAACAATGCCTTCTCATCAGTTACTTTCCCAACTGGGGGCAACCCTGATTTCGGACAACCTTTTCCTATATAGGGTACTATTCTTGCATAGGGGGCAAACCCAGGAACTTCTTCCGCATTAGGGCCTTGGAATTCTTGGCAGGGATCCATTCCTTTGTTAGGAATTCTGATCTAGGGAAATTATTTCCACAGTCAATAGAACCCCGGACAAGGTACTATGCCTATCCCCACAGGATCAACATGGGGAAACCCTTCCCAAAGTCCTCCGAATGTAATGCATGCCCATCCATCTACGTCCTATTTTGGGAATCAGTCGATGATGTCTCCCCACACATAGAATCCATACACTGGCCATTGCCATGGTTTTTACCAGAACCCAGGCCAGCAACCAAACTTTTCCTAGCAACCTTGTGCCAGTCAAACTCCAAGCCCCTTTTTCCTAGGTTATCACCAACAACCCAAACTACCTTTCCTAGAAACCTTGTATTTTCCAGAATTGACAAGGTTGTTGAATGACCCTATCTGTCACAATCTGCATTGGCCTCCAATGCCGACGAAGTTGCCTTCGGACATACCAAAGTTCGAAGCCAAGCCTAACGAAGATCCAAGCGATCATGTGACTACCTTCCATCTTTGGTGCTCATCTAACTCGTTGAAAGATGACTCTGTACAGTTGTGATTGTTTCAATGTACTCTCATTGGCAGTCTCGCGAAATGGTACATTGAGATCGATCGCTCAAGATACTCTTCCTTAAGTGAATTGGCAATGGCCTTCCTAAACCATTTCCAATTACCTATGAGATACGACGTTGGCACAAAATTGATGGCCAATTTCACACAGAAAAAAGAAGACCATATCTCGGATCACATCTGAGAATGGAGATGCCGAAAGAGTTTAATTAAGGTACCAGTCCCACCAACATTCTTGCTCAAGTGGTTCCTTAAGTATTTGGTCCCGCAGTTATCCAAAGACGTCACAACTTCAGGAGTGTTCTTTGAAGAAGATGCCATCATGAGAGCTCAACATCTTGAGCTCATCTATTCTCAATCCAGTTGATTATACGAGATCTTTCCATATGCGCCACACTCAATACTTGATAAAACCAGACAAAGAGATGGACCACATGCCGATGGTATTGTTGGTTCATCACAAACAAAGCCCATTGAGCAACTGACGAAGCAGTTGCAACAATTTTCTATACAACACACAACGGCTAGCAAAACTACTGTTTTGGCTGCTCCCCCTACTAAAATGTCGAATGTACACATAGTGAAATTGAAAAATCCAAAGGCCACCTAGCAGCCTGAAGGAAAGAAAAAACAACGAAAGAAGGGTAAGGGGGATAAGAAACCCACTGATAATGCTGGCGGGGGAAACACTGAGAAATGAAAGGTGATGTATCCGTGCAACCTATGCATGGAAGACCACCCGACCCACCTATGTCCCCAGATTGCAGAGGCCCAAAATTTTGTGACACAATAACAGCCTGTTGTGTTAACAAATCCATTTCAACATGGACAAAACCTAACCCAAGCCTCTATAAGTGCGGAAGGGGGTAGTCAAGGACCCTCTCCGTCTTTGAACAATCTCGCATCCACGAATGTATATATGATGAAGGGTGATGCTTTCATATCCACTAGAGTGCATGACTATAGTAAACCAAGCACTTCTGAGAAGGGCAAAGAAGCTGAAATCCCATCTCTTCCTCTACAGATTGAGAAGAATTTGGGTGAAACAATGACACGCATCCCAAAAGGCACGTTCAAAAAATATTCTCACAACCCAAATGCAAGGGCCACCCAGAACTATTCTGTGGTGGAAGATTTGTCTCAAACCCCTTGTGCAATGTCCACTTTAGAGGTCCTCCAAAGCTGCCCTTCCTAGAGGAAAGATTTATTAACCACTCTAGGATCTACCGAGATTTGTAATCCGGGTACCATTATGCTAGATAGAACTGACTTAAAACCTCATCTACCTTACCATGTAGCGTTTCAGATAGTAGTGGCTCACCCCACGAAAACTTTTACTCGAAATATTTTCCACACAGTGGTTGATGAGGGCACCTCGACATGCGTTATGTCGTTGGCATGTTGGAAGTCCATTGGCCAACCCATTTTTTCTTTGTCACCTACTCTTCTCACTGCTTTCAACGGTCATTCATTCCGACCACATGGTATCATTCCCTCTTTTCCTGTGCAATTGGGAGGGAATACCATGTGTGTTGAGGTAGAAGTAGTCGACGCGTCCCTCGACTACAATCTTTTGTTAGGAAGGAGTTGGATTTATGCCATGCAAGTAGTGGTTGCTATAGTTTTTTGGGTCTTGTTGTTTCCACACGAGGACCAAATTGTGACCATTGATCAATTGTCTTTCTCCATATCTGACCCTTCATTGGGGGTGTTCGCGGTCCCGATGATTGATAATCCTCAACCAGGCATAGTCAATGTAGGGGTTGGTTTGTGCCCATATTTGATGGGTACCTTCAATTACCTGCCCCTCAAGGAGATGTCAAGTTCATATCCGACCACCATAAGGTTGAGATTTTCCAAGTTTCATCATTTCACACGACTTACTTCACCGATTCGTGGATACTTCCTTCCCCATCGACCATGATGGAGGGGACAGGGCATCTGGGCATGTCCATGCCCTTGTCCGCAGCTGAAGTAGCATACTCTTTAGTCCAGTAAGCTTCAGCCAACCTAGATCCAACTCCTGCACAAGAGTTTGATCCGCTTCTAGAGCCTATTTGGGCTCAAGGTTCTCTCACTAAAACCGATTCGTTAGACTTAGTATTTCCCTCTGACGAAGCAGTAATTGAAGCAATGACTAGTCCAGACAAACCCTGGCATGATCTTCATCACAGATCTTTCTTTCTCCTAGAGTTAAGTAGAATCAAGGTCGGATAATTCACCTTGACTATGACTGGAGATAGGTTTTGTCCTAATAATCCCTTAGCTATGCATGAGGTCTATGCTGAGGGTAATATGGAAACCATCACTGAAATCATACCGATCAATATCTCTAGAACCCCAGGAGTCGTGGAGAATGTTTTCATCGGAGATGACTGCTCCCCCTGAGAGATTCAAACCTACACAGATGTATTTAAAGAATTTCGTGACATTTTTTCCTGGTCTTACGAGGAGATGCCAGGCATCGATCCAAAAATAGTCGAACATGAAATCACAACTTACCTAGATGCCAAGCCTGTCCAGTAGAAGCATCATCCAATTAACCCCAGGAAAGCAGCACCCATTAAGGTTGAAGTTGAGAAACTGCTAAAAGTTGGTTTTATCTATCCTATCCATTTGACTTAATGGGTGTCAAACCCCATGCCGGTCAATAAAAAACAAGGTACAATTCGTGTATGTACAAACTTCCGTGATTTGAACAAGGCCTATCCCAAAGATAATTTTCCCACACCATTCGTTGACCAGATAATTGATGAATGTGTGGGTTGTGAGGCCTTCTCTTTCATGGATGGTTTTTCGGGATATAACCAAATATAAATCAAACCCGAAGACTAACACAAAACGACACTCATCTATCCCTGGGGTACATTCGTGTATCGTAAGATGCCTTTTGGTCTCAAAAATGCTGAAGAGACCTTTCAATGGGCCATGTCTTTTTCTTTCCATGACCTCAAGCACATAGTCGAGGCCTATTTAGATGATTTAGCATCTCAATCTCGCAAGAGAATGGATCATCCCACACACCCATGACTTATCTTTTAGCATTGTCACTACTTACAGATTTGCTTGAATCCAAACAAGTGCAGCTTTTGCATAACATCAGGATGTTTGTTAGGTTTCATAGTGTCGACAACAGGGATCATGGTCAATCCTCTCAAGGTTGAGGTAATAATTCAGTTGCCCCCCCCATGCACAATCCTTCAACTTCAAATTCTACAGGGAAAGGCAAATTTTTAAGACGCTTCATCGCCAATTATGCCGAGATCACCAAGGGATTTATGTGCTTACTAAAGAAATACATTCCTTTTTATTGGGACGATGCCTCTCAATGTTATTTCATGACATTGAAACATGCCCTCACCACTGCCCCTCTGCTCCGGCCACCTAACTATAAAAAGGATTTCCTATTATATTTGGCTACAGTAGAGTCAACCATTAGCATGGTATTAGTTCAAGAAGATGACTTGTTCTCAGAATATGTGATCTATTACCTGAACCAAGGTCTCATAGGACTGGAACTCAATTATTCTCATATCGAAAAACTTGCATTGGCGGTAGTCCATGCTGTTCAACCGTTCCGTCATTATGTTCTGTTTCACAAGACCACCGTCATTGCTATAGTGAATCCATTCCAGTATATGTTGACATGACGGGTAATAGGCAACAATATCAGTAGATGGATAGTCATCCTCTAGGAGTTTGACATACATTTTGTTTCAGCAAAATCCAAAAATTCACTGGTCTTCGCAGAACTTATTTCGGAACTTCCGATTGAGTCAGGTGATGTTGTGCCCGAAGAATCACCTATCAAAGGAGATATGTTTTTTATCACATATTTAGATCCCTGCTACGGAGATATACTTATCTATCTCTAGACTTTGAAGTGCCCCTCCTCTGCTTCTCACGATGAGTGTCGTCGTATATGCCATCAGGCTAAGAATTATCTCATACTCGATGATACATTGTATCAGAGAGGTGTATACTACATCCTGCAATGATGTCTCACTCATGAAGAAGCAGTTATTGTGATTAACAATTGCCATACTAGAGCATGTGGTGATCATTTGTCTGGGTTGGAAACAACTCAAAATAGTCTACGAGAATGTTACTTATGGCCGACACTAATCAAACATTGTATCGAATCGGTCAAGAAGTGCTACCCGTGCCAGATCTTCTCTCGGAAGATGAGGGAACATCCCACTCCCATGTTTCCTATCATCACAGTTGGCCCCTTAACCAAGTGGGGGATTGATTACACTACATGAAACCCTCCTTCAGCAAGGGGGAACCCTTACATCATCCTAGCTGTAGACTACTTTACGAAGTGGGTCAAAGCTATGCCAACGTTTAAAGATGATGGAGAGACTGCAACTCTCTTTTTATTCAACCAGATAATAGCAAGGTTCGGCCTCTCGAGAGAGATTGTCACTGACCATGGTAGTCAATTTTAGAACCATATGATGACAGAGTTAACATCAAATCTTGGGTTACGGCAAGAACATTCATCACCCTACTACCCCCAAGCAAATGTTCAGGTGGAAGATGTGAATAAGTCTCTCAAGACCATCCTACAATGAACGATCAACTCAACCAAGTCAAATTGGCATTTGATTTTATACTCGGAATTATGGGCTTACCGAACATCTATTAAGACTGTAACCAGTTTCTCACCTTTTCAACTCATTTACGGGCTAGAAGTAGTCTTTCCTATCAAATGTTAGATCACGTCCCTAAAGTTGGCAGTACAATTATTTCCAGACACTTCTCCACTTGAAGAGAGGTTATTATACCTTGAGCAGTGTCATGATGCGGCCTTGGCCAACGAGGCTCACAAACATAAATTCAAGTGTCAGTATGATAGGTCCATTCGTCCTCGGATTTTCACTGAAGGCGACCTTGTCCTGGTCTACGACCAAGATAAGGACCTCCTGGGGACAGGAAAATTCAAACCCATGTGGTTCAGACCTTTCATCATAAAGGAGGTTCTAAAAATAGGTGCTTACCATAAGGGAATGATTTGGCAGAGCCTAGAAATGGACTCTACCTCAAGAAGTATTACTCCTAGGTAGGTCACCATGGGTAACTTTTTGTAACATATGTATAGTCTTTGTACTATTACTTTCTAGTTTTTTTTAGTGTTATGGATGTGTCATTTTGATGTATCTTTCATCACTGTGGTAGATGTGAAGTGAACCCGAGGTGTTCATTGGGTACGCAGATGGTGCTAGCCAGCACACTCAGAGGCTTGCCTCCACAGCTTGGGTAATTTTTACACCTCGAGGCCAGTTATTATCTTCTGGAGGTATATACTTAGGTGACACCACAAACAATGTTGCCGAGTATAGTGCAGTTATTGAGTTGCTTCGTGATGCTTT
>ML781799.1:103167-126569 GCA_009831015.1 Picea engelmannii
TTTCCACAGTCAATAGAACCCCGGACAAGGTACTATGCCTATCCCCACAGGATCAACATGGGGAAACCCTTCCCAAAGTCCTCCGAATGTAATGCATGCCCATCCATCTACGTCCTATTTTGGGAATCAGTCGATGATGTCTCCCCACACATAGAATCCATACACTGGCCATTGCCATGGTTTTTACCAGAACCCAGGCCAGCAACCAAACTTTTCCTAGCAACCTTGTGCCAGTCAAACTCCAAGCCCCTTTTTCCTAGGTTATCACCAACAACCCAAACTACCTTTCCTAGAAACCTTGTATTTTCCAGAATTGACAAGGTTGTTGAATGACCCTATCTGTCACAATCTGCATTGGCCTCCAATGCCGACGAAGTTGCCTTCGGACATACCAAAGTTCGAAGCCAAGCCTAACGAAGATCCAAGCGATCATGTGACTACCTTCCATCTTTGGTGCTCATCTAACTCGTTGAAAGATGACTCTGTACAGTTGTGATTGTTTCAATGTACTCTCATTGGCAGTCTCGCGAAATGGTACATTGAGATCGATCGCTCAAGATACTCTTCCTTAAGTGAATTGGCAATGGCCTTCCTAAACCATTTCCAATTACCTATGAGATACGACGTTGGCACAAAATTGATGGCCAATTTCACACAGAAAAAAGAAGACCATATCTCGGATCACATCTGAGAATGGAGATGCCGAAAGAGTTTAATTAAGGTACCAGTCCCACCAACATTCTTGCTC
The DNA here is from genome assembly GCA_009831015.1 of Picea engelmannii. NCBI lineage: Eukaryota > Viridiplantae > Streptophyta > Pinopsida > Pinales > Pinaceae > Picea > Picea engelmannii. Next base: position 103,916 of record ML781799.1, read on the forward strand.
AAGTGGTTCCTTAAGTATTTGGTCCCGCAGTTATCCAAAGACGTCACAACTTCAGGAGTGTTCTTTGAAGAAGATGCCATCATGAGAGCTCAACATCTTGAGCTCATCTATTCTCAATCCAGTTGATTATACGAGATCTTTCCATATGCGCCACACTCAATACTTGATAAAACCAGACAAAGAGATGGACCACATGCCGATGGTATTGTTGGTTCATCACAAACAAAGCCCATTGAGCAACTGACGAAGCAGTTGCAACAATTTTCTATACAACACACAACGGCTAGCAAAACTACTGTTTTGGCTGCTCCCCCTACTAAAATGTCGAATGTACACATAGTGAAATTGAAAAATCCAAAGGCCACCTAGCAGCCTGAAGGAAAGAAAAAACAACGAAAGAAGGGTAAGGGGGATAAGAAACCCACTGATAATGCTGGCGGGGGAAACACTGAGAAATGAAAGGTGATGTATCCGTGCAACCTATGCATGGAAGACCACCCGACCCACCTATGTCCCCAGATTGCAGAGGCCCAAAATTTTGTGACACAATAACAGCCTGTTGTGTTAACAAATCCATTTCAACATGGACAAAACCTAACCCAAGCCTCTATAAGTGCGGAAGGGGGTAGTCAAGGACCCTCTCCGTCTTTGAACAATCTCGCATCCACGAATGTATATATGATGAAGGGTGATGCTTTCATATCCACTAGAGTGCATGACTATAGTAAACCAAGCACTTCTGAGAAGGGCAAAGAAGCTGAAATCCCATCTCTTCCTCTACAGATTGAGAAGAATTTGGGTGAAACAATGACACGCATCCCAAAAGGCACGTTCAAAAAATATTCTCACAACCCAAATGCAAGGGCCACCCAGAACTATTCTGTGGTGGAAGATTTGTCTCAAACCCCTTGTGCAATGTCCACTTTAGAGGTCCTCCAAAGCTGCCCTTCCTAGAGGAAAGATTTATTAACCACTCTAGGATCTACCGAGATTTGTAATCCGGGTACCATTATGCTAGATAGAACTGACTTAAAACCTCATCTACCTTACCATGTAGCGTTTCAGATAGTAGTGGCTCACCCCACGAAAACTTTTACTCGAAATATTTTCCACACAGTGGTTGATGAGGGCACCTCGACATGCGTTATGTCGTTGGCATGTTGGAAGTCCATTGGCCAACCCATTTTTTCTTTGTCACCTACTCTTCTCACTGCTTTCAACGGTCATTCATTCCGACCACATGGTATCATTCCCTCTTTTCCTGTGCAATTGGGAGGGAATACCATGTGTGTTGAGGTAGAAGTAGTCGACGCGTCCCTCGACTACAATCTTTTGTTAGGAAGGAGTTGGATTTATGCCATGCAAGTAGTGGTTGCTATAGTTTTTTGGGTCTTGTTGTTTCCACACGAGGACCAAATTGTGACCATTGATCAATTGTCTTTCTCCATATCTGACCCTTCATTGGGGGTGTTCGCGGTCCCGATGATTGATAATCCTCAACCAGGCATAGTCAATGTAGGGGTTGGTTTGTGCCCATATTTGATGGGTACCTTCAATTACCTGCCCCTCAAGGAGATGTCAAGTTCATATCCGACCACCATAAGGTTGAGATTTTCCAAGTTTCATCATTTCACACGACTTACTTCACCGATTCGTGGATACTTCCTTCCCCATCGACCATGATGGAGGGGACAGGGCATCTGGGCATGTCCATGCCCTTGTCCGCAGCTGAAGTAGCATACTCTTTAGTCCAGTAAGCTTCAGCCAACCTAGATCCAACTCCTGCACAAGAGTTTGATCCGCTTCTAGAGCCTATTTGGGCTCAAGGTTCTCTCACTAAAACCGATTCGTTAGACTTAGTATTTCCCTCTGACGAAGCAGTAATTGAAGCAATGACTAGTCCAGACAAACCCTGGCATGATCTTCATCACAGATCTTTCTTTCTCCTAGAGTTAAGTAGAATCAAGGTCGGATAATTCACCTTGACTATGACTGGAGATAGGTTTTGTCCTAATAATCCCTTAGCTATGCATGAGGTCTATGCTGAGGGTAATATGGAAACCATCACTGAAATCATACCGATCAATATCTCTAGAACCCCAGGAGTCGTGGAGAATGTTTTCATCGGAGATGACTGCTCCCCCTGAGAGATTCAAACCTACACAGATGTATTTAAAGAATTTCGTGACATTTTTTCCTGGTCTTACGAGGAGATGCCAGGCATCGATCCAAAAATAGTCGAACATGAAATCACAACTTACCTAGATGCCAAGCCTGTCCAGTAGAAGCATCATCCAATTAACCCCAGGAAAGCAGCACCCATTAAGGTTGAAGTTGAGAAACTGCTAAAAGTTGGTTTTATCTATCCTATCCATTTGACTTAATGGGTGTCAAACCCCATGCCGGTCAATAAAAAACAAGGTACAATTCGTGTATGTACAAACTTCCGTGATTTGAACAAGGCCTATCCCAAAGATAATTTTCCCACACCATTCGTTGACCAGATAATTGATGAATGTGTGGGTTGTGAGGCCTTCTCTTTCATGGATGGTTTTTCGGGATATAACCAAATATAAATCAAACCCGAAGACTAACACAAAACGACACTCATCTATCCCTGGGGTACATTCGTGTATCGTAAGATGCCTTTTGGTCTCAAAAATGCTGAAGAGACCTTTCAATGGGCCATGTCTTTTTCTTTCCATGACCTCAAGCACATAGTCGAGGCCTATTTAGATGATTTAGCATCTCAATCTCGCAAGAGAATGGATCATCCCACACACCCATGACTTATCTTTTAGCATTGTCACTACTTACAGATTTGCTTGAATCCAAACAAGTGCAGCTTTTGCATAACATCAGGATGTTTGTTAGGTTTCATAGTGTCGACAACAGGGATCATGGTCAATCCTCTCAAGGTTGAGGTAATAATTCAGTTGCCCCCCCCATGCACAATCCTTCAACTTCAAATTCTACAGGGAAAGGCAAATTTTTAAGACGCTTCATCGCCAATTATGCCGAGATCACCAAGGGATTTATGTGCTTACTAAAGAAATACATTCCTTTTTATTGGGACGATGCCTCTCAATGTTATTTCATGACATTGAAACATGCCCTCACCACTGCCCCTCTGCTCCGGCCACCTAACTATAAAAAGGATTTCCTATTATATTTGGCTACAGTAGAGTCAACCATTAGCATGGTATTAGTTCAAGAAGATGACTTGTTCTCAGAATATGTGATCTATTACCTGAACCAAGGTCTCATAGGACTGGAACTCAATTATTCTCATATCGAAAAACTTGCATTGGCGGTAGTCCATGCTGTTCAACCGTTCCGTCATTATGTTCTGTTTCACAAGACCACCGTCATTGCTATAGTGAATCCATTCCAGTATATGTTGACATGACGGGTAATAGGCAACAATATCAGTAGATGGATAGTCATCCTCTAGGAGTTTGACATACATTTTGTTTCAGCAAAATCCAAAAATTCACTGGTCTTCGCAGAACTTATTTCGGAACTTCCGATTGAGTCAGGTGATGTTGTGCCCGAAGAATCACCTATCAAAGGAGATATGTTTTTTATCACATATTTAGATCCCTGCTACGGAGATATACTTATCTATCTCTAGACTTTGAAGTGCCCCTCCTCTGCTTCTCACGATGAGTGTCGTCGTATATGCCATCAGGCTAAGAATTATCTCATACTCGATGATACATTGTATCAGAGAGGTGTATACTACATCCTGCAATGATGTCTCACTCATGAAGAAGCAGTTATTGTGATTAACAATTGCCATACTAGAGCATGTGGTGATCATTTGTCTGGGTTGGAAACAACTCAAAATAGTCTACGAGAATGTTACTTATGGCCGACACTAATCAAACATTGTATCGAATCGGTCAAGAAGTGCTACCCGTGCCAGATCTTCTCTCGGAAGATGAGGGAACATCCCACTCCCATGTTTCCTATCATCACAGTTGGCCCCTTAACCAAGTGGGGGATTGATTACACTACATGAAACCCTCCTTCAGCAAGGGGGAACCCTTACATCATCCTAGCTGTAGACTACTTTACGAAGTGGGTCAAAGCTATGCCAACGTTTAAAGATGATGGAGAGACTGCAACTCTCTTTTTATTCAACCAGATAATAGCAAGGTTCGGCCTCTCGAGAGAGATTGTCACTGACCATGGTAGTCAATTTTAGAACCATATGATGACAGAGTTAACATCAAATCTTGGGTTACGGCAAGAACATTCATCACCCTACTACCCCCAAGCAAATGTTCAGGTGGAAGATGTGAATAAGTCTCTCAAGACCATCCTACAATGAACGATCAACTCAACCAAGTCAAATTGGCATTTGATTTTATACTCGGAATTATGGGCTTACCGAACATCTATTAAGACTGTAACCAGTTTCTCACCTTTTCAACTCATTTACGGGCTAGAAGTAGTCTTTCCTATCAAATGTTAGATCACGTCCCTAAAGTTGGCAGTACAATTATTTCCAGACACTTCTCCACTTGAAGAGAGGTTATTATACCTTGAGCAGTGTCATGATGCGGCCTTGGCCAACGAGGCTCACAAACATAAATTCAAGTGTCAGTATGATAGGTCCATTCGTCCTCGGATTTTCACTGAAGGCGACCTTGTCCTGGTCTACGACCAAGATAAGGACCTCCTGGGGACAGGAAAATTCAAACCCATGTGGTTCAGACCTTTCATCATAAAGGAGGTTCTAAAAATAGGTGCTTACCATAAGGGAATGATTTGGCAGAGCCTAGAAATGGACTCTACCTCAAGAAGTATTACTCCTAGGTAGGTCACCATGGGTAACTTTTTGTAACATATGTATAGTCTTTGTACTATTACTTTCTAGTTTTTTTTAGTGTTATGGATGTGTCATTTTGATGTATCTTTCATCACTGTGGTAGATGTGAAGTGAACCCGAGGTGTTCATTGGGTACGCAGATGGTGCTAGCCAGCACACTCAGAGGCTTGCCTCCACAGCTTGGGTAATTTTTACACCTCGAGGCCAGTTATTATCTTCTGGAGGTATATACTTAGGTGACACCACAAACAATGTTGCCGAGTATAGTGCAGTTATTGAGTTGCTTCGTGATGCTTTTTCATTTGGTATCTCTCATCTCCGGGTATATTTTGACACCCAGCTAGTTGTGTCTCAGTTAAATAGAGTCTACCGTGTTCATGATCCGACTTTACACCGACGATTCCCTAGGGTACGTCTCTTAGAACGAAGCTTTGATTATATTACATATTTTCATGTTCCTAGGAGATTAAATCAAATTCAAGATACTCTAGCTAATCAAATTTTAGATTGGCATATTGCACACATATGAAAAGACATACACATAAACATGTAAATACATTTTTTGCAAAAATGATCCATAAGCCACAAAAAGACATAAAAATCCATATATAACATCGTAGTCACCATAGTACATAGATGGATGCAAGCGGCTCAAAATATGACCAATATCAAGTCATGGGGCTTATGCCCTCAAAGAATATATACAAGTAGTTCTCTCGGCACATGAGAAGTCTAACTAAGGTCAGGGCCTATGGGCCTTGTTATACTGATCTACAACGTTTGCCAAATGTCGAAACAATCGGACCCACGTCTGTGGTGCCCCCACTACATGAGGCTGCATAGATGGTGGCAGGTCCTCAATATCTGCCATAGGGACCGTGCGAGTGAGCACAGTAAAGTTCTGCTCGACTTGTCTCAACACCCTCCCCGGCTGGAAGATCTCCTGTTGCTGCTGGTACCCTTGTGGTGGTAGGTGCGGCCCCTAGCTGAGGACAACACCTGTTCCTCACATAATCAGCAGGTCGCACTGGTCCCACATCCGCACACATCAAACACATATCCTTCATATACTCTAGTATATAAAAAAATGATATATAACAAAAACAACATAAAAATTACATATGTTTAACAAAAAAAAAACAATGATGGAAACTTACCCATCTCTCCTCGCTCCTCACCAAGAGGTACTGGTATCTCTGGATCTCTCGAAAAATCAATCCCAGCATAAGGATAATCCTCGATGACTGGGATCTGTCATGACAACCACATGAAGAAATCATCATCGAAGGAGTCATTGGTCCTTCCACCACCCTGTCATGGAAGTAACACTACCCATCTACACATAGCAGGAAGAGAGGCTTGATGGCCTTGTACCACTACTCGAGGACTAAAGCTCAAAAATATCTCAAAGAAGAAAGAGCATAGAATAGTCCTGAACCCAAAGTTCCTCTGTGTCCGCAATCGGCAATTTGTCAACTTCATCTTCATACACTCTAACAATGTGGTGCTCCAATCAAATATTTGTGCATTTAAGCACTGGACTGCACAGTTCATCTGTGCATGGGATGCCTGATGTAGAGCCGTAGAACCAGTGATTCACCCAATAAGAAACACTATCGCTTGTACCTATAAGTCAGTGATCTTTCTTATAGGCACCTGTGAGCTTGAGCGATCTGTACTAGACTCACAGTAAAGACCTATCAATTCTGCTATGTTATGTGGCCCCATAGGAAAAGTTTGAAAGTTGATTGGTTCCCCTCTCCTGGAGAGGCCAGTAAAAAAATATATGTCCTCGGTCGTGGGCACTAGTGAATGCCCCTCTAACATGAATGCCTCTACATCCAGATGCCAATAGTCAACCAAGGCATTCAGTAGCCTAGGTTGTGCCCGCATAAAAGGACATAAGAAGAACTTGAGAAACCCACATTGCATCAAGGCAGCCACAACATTGGGGTCTTCCCCAACCAATTCACTTACCTCCTCATGCTCTCTTTCTCTCCAATGGACATACATCCTGCAAAACATCAAGGTTCAGGAGGGTTAATCCTTCTTTTTAATCCTTTTTCATTCAATAAGGGGTTCCATAGTTCACTCTACCCAAATATACATGTGGCATGTCCTGAGACAGCCTGCGTGGACATAGGGCCGACCTTTTAAAGGTCGACGACCCCTAAAAAATGGAACCCAATGCAAAAGTAAAGACTTAAAATGCAAGATAAGAGAGTTTGTACTTACTTGGTCCAGACAGATGGTCGTTTCATCCACAGTATCTCTTGGAATCACCACTTTTATCAAAGGGGGTGTTTTGGCTCCAGAGTCAATTTCCAAATCAACAATGGTTATAATGAGCTGTCAACTTCTATTTATAGACTTTTTGGCCTCTTTTTGTCACTTTTTTGGCCCCCCTTAYCATTTTCTTTAGAAMAAAAACCATTTAGAGTGATTCAGGAGTTGCATTGGATGGGTATGGTTAGGTATCGGGACATTTTTTGGAKTTTTGGGTAACTTTCAACGGTCCGTGGAAAAATMTTAGATGATCAACTTGAGCATATAGGTTATTTTTATACCTATCTCGTTGTCTTTATCCTTCTTCCATAGGATYGATCCCATCAGGTTGTGACACATAATCATCATTGCTTCTTTAGAAGTGTCRCAAGTTGGTGGTAGAGCTTATCARAACATGGATGCCCTAGGTAGATCCTGGTTGCATTATGGTGTCCATGCTGTCTCTAATAACTGTAGGCTCGGGAGTCCTTGTTGTTTTTCCTAATTATGAGTTTGAGCCTCATTTGCATGATTCCTTTTCACTCTTGACCTCACCCTCAGGACTCCCAAAAGATATAACGGGTCTTCTTTTAATCATTTTTCAGACCCTCTAAACATGAAAAGATTGTCGAGCAATCTTGTGGCCTTTCATGCTCGTTAAACTGAAATTTGAAGTCATGTCTGTCCGGTGATAGTTTACCCCTTTTTCGGTCCGGACGGTCAACTGTATGAACAAAAGTATACTCTATGGAACTTCAGTTCTCTAGAAGAGTACTCTCAGGTATAATTTTAACCCTTTTTCGAGCCTGGGGGACTAAATTTATGAAAGAGGAACCCCCACAGAGTCCATATTTAAGCTCTTTTCAGAATCACTAAAATTAAAAAGATCGTTGAGTGAACTTATTCTCTCACACTCGTTAAACTGGTCTAGAAGAACATTCCTGATGGAGTCCATAGTTAAGCTTTTTTCAGATTCCTTAAAAATGAAAAAATGGCCAAGTGATCTTCTCTTTATCACACTCATTAAAATGGTTTTGAATAGATGTCTTGTCAATGTTAGTTTACCCCTTTTTTGAACCGACTAGACTACCTTCGAAAAAGGTACCCCAATGGAGTCTCCTTTTACATTTTTTCATACTTTTTAAATATGAAAAACCGTCAAGCTTACCTTCTCTGGGCTCATTAAACTTACATTGAAGGATGTTACCATTGTGTGTTTTATTAATCTCATTTGCATACCCGCACCTAAATAATTATCCAAGTGATCTTTCCATTTTAGTACCTAAATAGAGGCACCAACAACAAATTATTGAGCAACAGTGACATCGGGATCTTGAGGTTTAGTGGCGAGAAGGGTTTTCCACTTTGTATCCATGACATAATCCAACTAATGCATCTAAACATGTGTAGTCTAAAAAGTGGGTTTGAACTCATGGGGTTCCTTCTTCGTAGTCTGGGAAACATCAAATAGTTCATCAAGATTATTGTTAGCCTCTTGAATTTCGATGAATTTATCCTATTGTGCAATGGGATCTTTCATGGCTTGGGTCTCCACATTAAACTTCTCGATTTGGGCTCTCAACTTTTCATCTAGCTTATTATGTCTCTCAAGAAGACTAACCCAGTCATTCACCGTAGTAAAATTTTTGTTGTACTCCCCAGTCTTCTAGTGGAGGGAGGACCGAAGAAGATTCCCTTCCACAACCAATTGCATGAGCTTTTGTAACATAGATTTGGGTTTCTCATATTCCTTCATTTGAATGGAATTCATTTTATATTGTAATTTCTTTGTCTTCTTAGCCAAATGGTACCATTCTAATGCAAGAAGGTCAACATTTTGCGTTAGCGAAATAGGGGTAATTCCATCAAACAGTTGAGGAGAAGCCAACCTGAACATGCACCAAGTTTCGACCAATTTCCCAGATACATCGTCAAGCAATGATTCATCCTTCACACAAAATTCATGTTGTTGATCAAGGTCCTCTAATACTTGTGCTACCTCATGATGCAACTGGTGGTTCTGCTGTGTTAATTCTTGATTGGCCTGATCCACATAAATAATGTGTTGTTCTATCTGGGTAGTAGAAGTGCACATGACATTTAACAGATGTTGGGTTGACTAGGATACAAAATATTCACTAGAAATAGAATGATCCATGGGAAACCTTTAAGCCATGGGTTGACCACCTGCAATAAATTTTTCAAAGTAATAGGGGGTGGTGGCCCCATCAGAACTAGGTAAGATAGCCTGAAAGTTTTGGGAAAGTTATTCTTGGAAAGTTGTGGGTAACAAAGAGACAACATCCATGTGTTCCAAAAATCATTGTAAAATGGATTTAGGGGTCCTTTAATAATGGTTCAACTTGATCGTGCATAGAACTTGTTCTTTGAGCAAAGGTTTATTCTTCGAGAATGTACATAGGATCTTGTGGAGGATCAAGAATTGAATGAGCCATCTCTTTTTTCGATGTTTTTCTCTCAGGGTCAAGGACAATTATTTGAGGAGAAACTTGTGGTGAATTAGAAATACTTCCACTGGTAGGAACAATATACTCAATCTAGAAAATTGTAGTATCAGTACGAGCAAGGGACAATGAAGTGATGGGTGGAGCATCCAAAAAAAAAGTAGTTTTTCGATGACTAGGTTCTTCAACAATTGGGGTAGAAAGGGTATGAGGTAGAGTGACCACAGGGTCATCATGAATCGTGATAATGGGGATGGAACATAGGGAAAGGTTATGAACTTGGGATTATGGTAGAAGTGAAGTGATAGGGATGGATTCATTCACAATAGGGAAACTAGTAGATGGGGATGGTGAGATAGTGCAAACTTTCTTTGGAAAAACTAAAAAAACAACTTCAAATACCTATTTAAAATCGTTACTTGAGAAAACAGTGTTGTCCATATTGGATGAAAACTATGGAAGAAAAATAATTTACTTTAGAAAAGTTTCCTCCTTTTTGTCTGAATCCGACTCAGGGGGTGAGCACTATCATTTTTTAGTTGTACTGGAACCAACAACATTTGTATTAACCGAGGCCTCTCACTACAAAATTGGTGGCATCTAGTAGGATACCCCTGAGGCATTCCTAATCCTCTTCACACCTAGACAAGAACAAAATCATTTATCCATAGATTCTTTGTCCAAGTATTAAGGCAGATTGATAGTACTAAAATATTTGGGATCAACAATGCACGACTGAACAAAAGTATGATTTTGGTTCATCCCAAACCAAATTTTACTAGTGTTCCTATTAAGGATCTCCTATAGAATGCTCATTCACAAAATGGCATTGATCAATTCATTGTACCACTATAGGAAATAATCATTGTTAAACAACACATTTGGAGCATCGATATGCAATTTCCATGGTTTAAACTTTATAACAATTCTACTATATGGTGTCAATGTGATCCCTCGTCCTTTCAGTGGCCTCCAATTCCACATGGTGAAATAAAATAGAAGGTAGCCAAAAATGAAGTAACCAACTTTCTCATGCATATATGCACATGCTTGTAATAACGTGTTCATAAAATATTTACACTAATTAAGTTTTTCCTTCTACACAAAAAAATAAACAAGAAAGGGTGCATAGAGCATGCACTTTCCCTTGGAATAGTTTCGCATGAACTTGCCAACAATAAAATAACATTCAAAACAAACTTGTTCGTGGGTAGTTGGATGAATGAGAGCTCCACAACCTCCACACAGTGGTTCCAAAATTCTAATATAGATTCAGATCTCCCTTCTTGCAACCATATTTATGTGATCCCTGGAATCCTTTCATGGCATCCTCTCGATCCATAGATAACCCAATGAATTCATGGATTTCATTGACATGAATGGGATATTCTTTGTCCAAGCACAGAAAACCATTTTGCACATCATTGATCAAGAACTTGGTGCAACGATAAATTTTGCTAGTGGTGCCAAATATCGATAGATCCCGCAAGTTCATCAATTTGACTCCCTCAACGACACATACGGTGTCTTCCATAGTAGCTCCAATTATCCATATGGTAGGGGAAAATAATCCATATACATGTTGATCCTCATTTGAATAACAATTACCCATCTAATAAGATGATATAAAGAAGTCGTTCCTTGTAATACCCATTTCTAAAACCCCTGATTGTATGTAATTGATCATGTTGATGATTTCCAAGGCATGGCATACAAATATTGTAATTTTATTTCATTTTATTAGGAATACCAACCAACTCACTATGGGGGTGAAGCCTTAAAAGTATTTCCCATGATACCACTATATGAAAGAGTGAGGAAACATAGAGAGGGGTTTCATCATGCCAAGATGACCCAAGCCTCCTTACTGAAACACTTAATCTAGAAATAATAAGTTATTTTCCTAGTTCCAAGAAAAACCATTTAATGAGGGAAGATTGGTGGTTGAACAATCAACCAACATCAATGAATGGGAGTATGGGGGGGAATATTTAATACAGATTAACTTATCCACCTGAGGTACAACAAAGTACCCATTTTGCAATCCCTAGTTTGACTCGACGGGTTCCTTCTGATAGAAGGAATAGGAGAGGTCGAGAACCTTCCTATGTGGGGGGAGGAATGCAAGAGAGACACACAAGGACAAGCATAGAAGATATGATAATTATATGGATGGGAATGATCTAGGGGATCAAAATATGCTCAAAAATTAAAGTGCTCGAAATTTCTTGAAAACATAATTGTTCTTAGAAATCGTCCTTACGATTCCAACGCAACTTGAACGGGCTCAAATAGACAGCAAATGTGAGAGATATCACGTTCTGTCAACTTTTCCAAACAACAAATTTTTTTTTTGATTGTACAGTTTGTACAGTCTATACAGGCCACGTGGAAACTGACCGTATAGTCCATATGTACCACATATTTGATGTGGCAGGGTGAAGTGGATTGGTGGCATGACAGAGGCTGATGTGGCATGTGAGTTTGTAGTGTTGAGTTAGACCTATCTAGTGTTGACATGTGTCATCAGGTGGATGAATGGGAAGGTTCCATATGGACTACTTAGGGGAAACCATGTGACACCCTGCTATTAGTTTATTGGTTAAAATTTTATGGAGTCTGTTATAACCCTAATTTGCACCAGACATGATTACCTGGCATCAAGCCATCTCAGATTCCTTCTTTGCCAAAACCCTGTTGAACAACTCTTCTTAAAAACCTATTTTATAAAGGACCACACACCCTACTCCATTATTGCACACGTGTACACGCTAGCTGACCCAAAACAGCTTGCGTGTACCTACAAAAGAATGGAAAAAGCAAAGTTGTCGATGGAACACACAGCTTTGGGTAAGTTAACTAAACCTTCCAACCATGCATGGCCGAGGGTTCATCCAAATACCTAGCTTCTTCTAGCCTATAAAAGAAGGGTTATGGGTCCCATTTGGAAGAGGAGAATCATAGTAAAGAAACTATACCCATTTGCACATTCCCTTTGTCCCAACCCTTTAGCCATCCTTGTGCAAGAAGAGATATGGAGCAAAGAAGTTGGAGGACAGTTGAAGAGGAGCCCAGGACCAGGTTCGTGGAGCAGTAGCCAACGTCGACAATGTAAGTTGATTTATTAAAGTTGGTAATAAAGAAGTATTTTTCCTGTCCCGCCATATGAGGTGTTCATAGTTTATTGCATACATGTTTGAATCTCTAACCCATTAATATTTAGATCAAATGCATGCAGAATTTGTTGTGTATCTTGTGTGAATGTAGATCAGCCGTAGAGGAGAGCTACATTCAAGCAGCAATCAAGTGTGAAGAAGGATCGATATCAAACGTCCGGACTAAGGTACGCTCACTTAACTATGTATTTACTTAATAATAATGGGGATTAGGTCTAGGATGACGGTAGAAAATAGGATTCTTTGGGTCTTTTCTGCATGCATAATTTAACCCTAGATGCTAGTCCGTAGAGGGATTTCCCACTCACAACAGAGTCCATGGGGGTCGAACCTGGGACCTCTGACAGTGGAAAGTGACTTGGCAAGGGTAGGGATACCAGCCCGACCATGGTTGGTTCTTAACCATTAAGTCCAAATATAATAGTTGAATGCAAATTAAATGAAGTTCGGGTGGATTCTAAGTTGAGGCTTAGCCCCAACCCTTAGTAAAACCACACTTTCAAATTCCATACGACCACCATTGCGTGGGGACTAACCAACGATTATCCCATGGTCACACCACCCTCCAACATATGACCACCAACATGTGGTTTGTTCAATAGTCATGCGACGAGTCTAGTTATAGTGCTAAGGCATGGCCACATGGGGGGAATACGACCATAACCTTCTTTGAAGAAGGTGCCAATCCCCCTAATGGTGTGATAGTTTTCTACCAATTGCAGAACGGGTGCGGTGCTAGGTTTTTGGCATAGGAAATGCTCATGAGCTAATTTAGTCACACATAGGTGCGATTTGGAGGACCAAAGACAACAAAGAATTGGTAAAAACTTCCAGGAAGTGATTTATTCTTAGTTTTTTACCAAACCAGGTGCAATAAGAGCCCAAATATGAGTTTTTGGACATTCTAGAGCTATTAAAGGCATCTTTTTTGCATTTTGAGCATTGTAAAGCATTGATTTTGACACTTTGAGCATTAATGAAAATGACCCATTGGAAGCTGGACCATGAGATGTAGCCCAAGAGAGGGGTGAACTCCTTTATCATTTTTTTGTGTTAATGTTTTTACTTTTATGCTTGTTATGTATGTTTATGCTGCTAATGTTTAAGTAAAAACTCATTAAGTTTTAATGTGTTTGCAACTTGATCCTATTGCCCAAGAGCATATAAATTACACTTGCAATTTTAAAGAGACTCAATCCTTTTCATTTTCAAATCAAGTTGGTATCAGAGCATAGGTTTTTGAAAGTTTGATATTTTTCAAGAGTTTGTTTTTTGATGCTTACAAGGTTGAGTTGTAGAAGAGGAGAAGGTCAACCTATAGATCCAAGTTCTCAACTTTCAAGAAGGATAACTACAAAATCACCTCAAGATTCAAGGAGATCTTCTGAAGTAAGAGTTTCACGAGGAGAGTCATGAAACTCTTACTTCAAAAGATGAAACTTTCATAAAATATTTCTATGATATGAAAAAAATGGTGAAAGTTTTACTTGAAAAAATAAATGAAAGGTTGCAAGGTGAAATCTCAAATCCTCCAAGAGGTAATGCAGGTAGTGGTGATAAAACTCCAAAAGGAAATGGAGGGAATGGTGATACTCCACCTCCTTCATCTCTATCTTCCACTTCTTCTACCATTTAACAACCACCTCCAAATTCTCCAAAATAACATGGAAAAAATCCTCCACAAACTCCTTTTCTTAAGCTTGATATTAAGTTTGAATTGCCTATTTACAATGGAGAGGTAAATCATGAGAAATTGGATAATTGGATTTGTCAGATTGAAGTGTATTGTAGGATACAAAGAGTCAAATATGATGAAAACAATATTCAAATTGCTTCTCTTAGATTGGAAAGTCAAACACTCATTTGGTGGGAAGCCAAAACTCAAGAGTACATGAATAAATATCGTAAAGTTTTAACCTCTTGGAAATATTTTATTATTTCACTTAAAAGACATTTTTATCCATTACCATACATGTAGAAAGATATTATGGATTGGAAAAAATTTTGACAAGCTAAAGGGAAAAGTGTGCAAAGCCACACTCAATAATTTAGAATAAGATCTTTGATTTTGGGTACAGATTTATCTTCTCAAGAAACGTTACTCAAATACATTGGAGAATTGCATAGCTACTTGAGGCACACCATACTTATGTTTAAACCTACAAGTCTAGATGAAGTTTGTGGAAATGAAACTCATTTGGAAGAAATAGGGATGAATGAACCTCAAGAGGGGAGAAAGAAGCCATTTGTTCATGGAGACAAAGGAAATGGAAGAAATAATGCTCCATTCAGGAAAGAGGGAGAAAAAATTACATGTAAACATTGTTCAAAATATTGCCATGATGAAGACAATTGGTGGAAACTTCATCCTGAAAAGAAACCCAAAAAGTTCAACAACAAAGGAAAACCAAAGATTGTTGCAACTACAAAACATGATTTAGTTTCTGATACAGGAGATGAAAAAAAAATTACAGCCATATGTTTTCAAAGTAAGGATTCTATTGCAAGTACTAGTTCTTCAAGTAGTAGTAGCCTCAATGAAACTCAACATGAAAAAGAAAGAATAGAGATTTTCCACATAAGGGTTATTTCAAAGCATACCAATATACATACTCTTTTTAATACTGGATCTCAAGAAAACCTCATATCTGAAGACATTGTCGATAAATTAAAATTGGAAACTACTTGAGATCCTAAACCTTACCCTCTAGGATGAATATGTGACAATGCCAAATTGCATGTGACAAGAATATCGAAACTTAGATTTGCCATCACTGCAAACTTTGTAGATGAGGCAGAGATTGATGTTATTCCATTGTATATTTGTGGTATTGTGTTGGGAAGCTCATATTTATATGATAGGAGAGCCATCTTTCATCATCATAAGAAAAAATATCATTTTTTTTAAAATGGAGTTGATTACATTGTTAGATAACATACAAAGAAGTTGAATTTATCACTTGTAAATTATGGACACATGAAGATATTAGTTAATGCTAGTAGGAATTTTGTCCTCTTGATTATCAAACCCAAAGACAATGTTGAAAAAGAACCTTTCCAAGGTTTTGATGCAAAGTTGAAATCTGATTTATATAAGGTTGTTAACCAATATGATTATATCTTTTAGGAACCAATAGGATTTCCTCCAAAAAGGGGTATCCAACATGAGATACAATTGCAGCAAGATTGTCCTCTTGCAAACATTGGTATGTACAAGATGTCCCTCATGGAGAATGATGAAATTAAAAAAATAAATCCAAGAGTTTCTTGACAAAGGGGTCATCATGCCAAGCACATCACCATATGGGTCACCAATTGTTTTAGTGTGAAAGAAAGATGGTACATGGTGCATTTGTGTAGATTTCAAAGATTTTAACAAGATTATGGTAAATAATCATTATCCTCTTCCTAGAATTGATGATTTGCTTGATCATTTGAAATATGACAAGTGTCTTAGTAAGTTGGATTTGAGAAGTGGATATCGTCATATTAGGATTGGTGAAGGAGACTACTAGAGGGAATATACCCTTATAATTATACAAGGGTTTAGAATATAGACAGAGGAAATGACCATCTAAAAGTCAACCTAGTTTCTACACTACCCAAAACGTACCAAAATAAATGAACAAAAACTAATAGGAGGGAAGATCAATAACTATACCTTTTATCCAACATCTGGTGATGATCTCCTCAAGATTTGTATCTCCAAAGACTACAAGTATCCTCCCAAAGTTGACCTGCATACAAGACTAGGAAAACAGGGATACAAGCATGCTATTTATATTCATAAATTAGGATTAGATATCAAATGTTATGTATAAATCCAAGAAAAGACACAAAACATCATCATTTGGGATAGGGAAAATATATTATTTTATTCATTAAACAAATACCCAAACTTACTATCCTTGTTGGCCACCGTTTTGTGAACTTGGTCCAGGCTCCTCTTTACAACTCTCCAAGTGCACCTTCAATAAACCTCTTCTCACAATATACTAATCACCTCATGGAAAGGGAATGGATTGAATGGATAAAAAGGGGATGAAGAGGGAATGTTGAGGCAGTAACTCACAAAAGGTAGAAAATTCTTGGGCAAGGAAGGGAAGTGAAATTGGGAAGAGTTTCACTGTTCTTATGCTTGGTTTTGAAATGAGACCCCAATACCTCCTTTTGTATGACAAAAGCATGGTTATTTGGTTGGGGGATAGGCTATAGCAGGTGAATTGGTTGGGAAACCTCTAATAGCCCATAAATTCCACCGAATTCCTTACAAATTTTTAATTTTTGCAACTTTTGGAGGTATACGCGGGCTGTGTATTGTGCAACAAGCGTATGCATGTGGAATGTATAGCATGCATAAATTATATGTAAGAGGGATATAGTGGTGCAGGGCATGTACATTCTCTAAAAATTGGTTTTTTAAGTAGATCTCCTTAGTAGTGATTTGGAAAATTATGCAAGTAAGAGGGCCAATGCCATGTATGCATGAGTAGATAATTTTAGGGATATAAAAGATTCCCCATAATGTATGAGCTCAGAAGAGAAACTGATGGCTGAAATACATTACAACATCTTCACCAATGCACAAAATCTAGTGAGCCTGGGACCAGAGTTTGGGAGGTTCCATATGCAAAACAAAAATTGTCTCTCTAAGGTGGGCATACCCACGCTTGGGATGAAACGAATCATCGATGACAATAAACTACACTGTAGATCCATGTCATATAACTATATAAAGTGTATTTGTGAGCAATACACCATGGATCTACATATCAAAATCAATTGAAGATATACAAGTACAATATGTATCTTCTAGAAGATAGTTATGCCCGAGGCTAGAGATGAGGTCTTCATAGCTCGAGAATCAACTTCAAGATCTTCAAAAATTAGGTAGGGGTACAATGGCAGTGTAAGACTCATTACTCTGAGGTCTTCGACAATTCGTCGGGAAAAGACTGAAGGATCTTGATGATCAGGTAGAGAACTTTTTCTATTTTGAAGTTGGACTTGACTGGACTATCGGGATGGCCGACATATGATAGTCAAGAGGAAAATTGCAGAAATTCTGACTCAGGTTGGGTAAACCTTCCCTTGGACAAAAGTACAAAAGATGATCAGATTTAGCCAACATGACATTGACATAAGTTTGTGATGCACCAGGCAATGCAAACTCTCCATATGTTTGGAAGAGTAACCAAATGGAGGAGGACACAACTCTATGTAGCGAGAACAACCTCCTAAGGTCATACTATATCCCAATGCTTGATGAACAAATGAAAGGATGTGCTTTATCGAAAGGTGACTATCGTTGCTGACGAAAAAATAATGTATATTTCCCGTCCCATCTTTTTGGAATATTTGATTTTTTTTGTTTTTTTTAATTTTTAAAGAGCTTGAAAAGGAATAAAATAATGCTATGTTACAAAGGAGGAACAAGTTTCATGACAAGATATTTGGTTCCAAGAACATGGAACACACTAATTCTTAGGGCAAGGAGACATGTGCAAGATAAGGAAAATCAGGGAAAATTCCTCCATGGGTCAAGGTGTCAGGTTGCAAAGGAAATAAGTGGTGCAAGGCTTACATATAAGTAATGCTTCAAAGGTTCAGTTGAGAGAAACATGGAGATGACACTAGACAAAAGATGCAAATATGAGACCCACAATGTGATTAAGCATGACACAGTGAGACCCCTTCTATGTAATTTTTTACGAGCCTAGAGAAGGTAAGCTCGACAGTTTTTTCACGTTTAGAGAGTCTGGAAAAATGCAAAAGAAGACTCCAAGGAGTACCTTTTTTGGAGTTAGTCTAGTCAGTTCAAAAAGGGTTAAACTTGCACTGGAAATACGTCTGTTCAAAACCATTTTAACGAGTGTGACAAAGACAAGATCACTCGACAATATTTTCAATTTTAAGGAGTCTAAAAAGAGTTTAACTATGGACTCATAGCCTTTTTTATGATTTTAATCTCCTTATCCCGAAAAAGTATAAAAGTAACCGAGGAGAACTCTCTCGGCGAGACGAATCTCCTGAGCTGTACCTCTTTCCACTATAATCTATTCGCTGGAAAAAGGGTTAAAATCATGCCAATACATGTTCTTCTGGACCAATTTAAGTAACGTGAAGGAACAAGGTCTCTCAAAAACATTTTCAATCTTAGGGAGTCTAAAAAGAGCTTAATTATGAACTCCAGGAGGGTTCATTTTTCATAAGTAATCTCCAAGGCCCGAAAAAGGTGATAAACCAAAACCAAGGAGAATGTTCCTTTTTCGAAGATTTAGTCCCTCAAGCCCGAAAAAGGGTTTAAATTGTTCCTGAGAATACTCTTCTAGTGAACTGAAGTTCCTAGAGCATACCTTTATTCGTAAAATTATCCATTTGGACCGAAAAAGGGGTAAACTATCGCCAGATAGATGTGCTTTAAAATTTGAATTTGGAGAGCGTGAAGGGAAACAAGATCGCTTGACAATATTTTCATTTTTAGAGAGTTTGAAAAGGGATTAAAGAAGACTCGAGGCAGTTGCTTTTTGCAAATAGTCCATATGAGATCGAAAAGAATAAATACAGTCTCATTGGATGTTTCTTTCGAAATTTAAAGAGAGATTGAAAAACAATGAAGAGTGCTCATGAGGGATTCATGTGGGGTAGAGTCTATATGAACACTAGGAACATATAAAGGGGCGGAATAAAATAACACCGACTTAGGATGGTGATTATCAGATGCCAGCTGGTCGACAGTGACAATGCTTCCATTATGAGGGAAATGCATCACACAAAAGAACGTAGAGACCACGTCATTCATAGCATATACATAATCATGCTTGAGAAGCATATTGAAATCTAACGGGCCTTACACCACCATAATATTAACAAGGACAATATTCCCACCTAATGATATAGGAAACTGATGAAGAACCCCCAAATATTCACTAGGACGTCTATTAAAATCCAACATCTCATGTGAAGCAGTCACAATCTCGGGAGAACCCAAAGATTTCCAAGCCGAGGAGGATAAAATACTTGTGGAGGCTCCTTCATATAAAATACATCAGTTAATGTGTTTTGTATTAACTTCAACCCTTATTTGAAAGGGTGCAGAAGAAGGAAGAGGAGGCTCAACAAGGTCATTCCAATCAAAGGAAACCACCCTAGGGCTTGGAGAGGGTGTTCTCAAAGTGAGAAGAATACCCCCTTGTTATGAAAGTACTGAACTAGAAATGATAAAAACATAGTCGGTAGACACATCACTCCCTAAGATAAGAGTGGGCTCAGTTGAATATTGCATCAGTGTGACCACTTTGGTAGACTTGACACTCTCCAAGAGAAGAGTGGGATCAAATGAATATTGCATCGGCACGATCACTTAATCAACCACTAGTTGAATAAGATATGATACCACATAGTTTGAAGGTGCATCACCCCCCAAAAGAGGAGTGGGATTAGCTAAAGATTGTATCGGCATGAACACTTTCTCAACCACTCGTTGAATAGACTATGAGGAAACCAAAGAAGACTCAGAATCCAAAGAGATTTTATATAGGGACCACAATCTTTGTGCCTCTGTAATGACAGGGCACAAATGAGGAAGGTGTATCTCCCTTGCAAAGATTATAAGGGAACTTGGCTTATGTCCTATCCATCTAGGTCTCTCAATAGAATTAATGCCCCCCACATGACTAGCAGTAGCTGGTTGCACATCTCCAACATGACTAGTAGAGGTTGGTGATTGGTAGATAACATGACTCATAGAGACTACATACCTATTACCAGTATGACTAGCAGTGATTGGAATTTCTCCCTTAGCATGACTTACAGAGGCTGGGTTCTTGCCCCCAACATGACTCACATCAGTTGTTGACAAATCTCCAACATGACTAGCAGAGGTTGGTTGTTGAACTCCAGTATGACTTGCAAGGATTAGATTCATGCCCCCACCATGACTTGCAGAGGTTGGGTGATGGCATTCAACATGTGTTTCAGAGGTTGAAGACCTATCTCCAACATGAATCGCATCAGTTGTTGACAAATCTCCAACATGACTAGAAGAGTTTGGTTGTTGAGCTCCAATATGACTTGCAGGGACTAGGTTCATGCCCCACCATGACTTGCAGAGGTTGGGTGCTAGTATTCAACATGGCTTGTAGAGGTTGATGACCTATCTCCAACATGACTCACATCGGTTGTTGAAAAATCTCTAACATGACTAGCAGAGGTTGGATGTTGAACTCCACTATGACTTGCAGGGACTAGGTTCATGCCCCCACCATGACTTGTAGAGGCTAGGTGTTAGTCTTCAACATGACTTGCAGAGGTTGATGACCTATCGCTAACATGACTAACATAGTTTGGTTGTTTTCCCCTAGCATGACTTGCAAAGGCTGGGTGTTGTTCTTCAACATGACTTGCATATTTTGATGACCTATCTCCAACATGACTCGCAAAGGTTAGCGATTTCTTCTTCCTATTCTTCCTCTTTCTATTTTTTTTAGACTTCTAGTTACCAGTAGCTATACTTTCACCAGAGAAGGTAGAAGGAGGAGGAGAATACTTTTTTGACGAAGGAACATAAACATGATGCCCATGAAATAAGGTGCTTAACTGAGAAGCAACAAGAGCATTCGAGACATTTGGAATGGTACCCAACCATACCGATAGTCCCACATTCAACCCAGGAATGTACAAAGTGGCCATCAAATGGATACCAACATTTCCGAAGAAAGGAAAAGCACAAGAATCCCCTTGCGAAGGGTTTCCTTGGATGGTATCGCCAAGAACTTTATCCCTGAAGATCTTATGCACAGGTTCTCCCCTTATGGGATCGCTAAAGTTCTTAAAAGTCCCACACACTTACTCTAGCGAACTAGTGTTATAAAAAACAACGCCTATAAAAAGGAAGCTCCACATTTCTAAGCGGAAGACTGAAAATTCATCATGACCGACGGAGTGGGTGGTCTACCACCTTAGGTCAAAGACCCAAAGAAATGACTCACTAACTCTCTATGAAAATCTAGGGAGCACATAGCAAACACAAAAAGTTTCTAAAGGAAAATTAAACAAACAACTAACTAGTGGGAAGGATAGTATCACCAATCGACACTAGAGTAACTAACCGGTGTAAGTGAAAATCGAACACGGAAGCACCCTCCAGGTATACTCTACGAAGCATGATCCAATGTCCACCCTAGGTACCACAATATACCCCTACAGTCACCTGTGTAAGTTCATAAAATATGGGCAACTAGGTTTCTAGCACACAGTTACTCACTAGGCAAGTACAGTCAATAGTCGGGCAGATCATAATTAGGATGATAGCAAGTCCGAAGCCCTTCAAGGGTGCCAAAATAAATTGTTCCGGAAGACCACTGAGGATCTCGAACAGATTTGAGGTCCATGAAGCTCCATAGGAAAATGTGATTGATATTGTTTCTGAGAAAGACCCTCAATATACAATCCCCACTATGTTTAGTCTGGCTTTGGAGGGGTTATCTCCTCTACCTTTCCTCACATGACCTCTTTTTTATCCCCTATGTTAGATTGGGGTCCCGACTAACTCTTAAGACGTTGGAATTATGACACTCCCTATATCAGACTCTAATGTTTGTTTTAAAATGGCCTTGAAGAGTTTTCTCTTCACACCTAATTTAATGCCCTAAAACCCTAAAGTTGGTGAACCCTACAAACAAAAAGTCTAATGTATTTCAGATTAAGCGCTAATTTTAAGGCTTGATTTATGCAAAGGGCGTGGTAGTGAAACTGATGGTGTTATGAAGAGATGAATAAGAAAGAGAACTTTAAAGAATTTGAAAGCAAAAGATACTTCAAAATTAAAGCTATGCTTATAAACAACTCTTTGTAAATTCAAATTTTCTAATTGAGATTTCAAGACCTTGTAAATGAAGAAATTCTAAAAC
>ML781799.1:126669-149054 GCA_009831015.1 Picea engelmannii
GGCGGACCTAAAACTTGACAACTCACTCTATTAAACCTTTTAGGACAAACAAAAGAAGGCTAAGGAACAAGTAAACCGAAATGTCAACCCAATCTATGGCCACATAAAGAGATTCTGACTGATTCAAGAAAGTCCTAAGAAGTCTGAACTTCTATCAGGAAAGAGACAAACTCTCTCTTTATTAAAAAATACTTTCATGAAACAAAGACACAGCCCGTTGCATCAACAACCTACGTATGCATGCGAGTTGTCTACTGTACAGAACACATATGTACATGGTGTTACACATCAAAATTACTCACGTTGATAGTGTCGCAAGTGTCATCATTACAAGTGTCGCAAGTGTCACATTTTTCTCACAAGGTCGCAAGTGTCGCATGTTGCTCACAAGTGTCGCAGGTGTCAAAGAAAGCATATTGCCATGATGCCTATGTCATGCCTATAACGACATGAGAAAGACACTTGAAACACCTCAAACATCTGATTTGGAAGAGGAGAAATGAGTCAACAGGCTTGCAAACCTTTTGCCATCTGAAAGCACCTCAAAAACTGAGTTTTTGGAGAGGAGCACTCCCCCTTACACTATCTCAGAGCGCCGATGCTCCCCCTTACACTATTAGGGAGCGTTATAACGCTCCCCTGGCCCTTTTGAGAGAGCGCTATAGATTTTGAGAGTGCTGGCACCCCCTAAAGATTACCAAGGAGCGCTACAATGCTCTGATGTCCCTTTTGAGGGAGCGCTACCTATTATAGGCGGTTGTTAAGCTGTTGAGATGAATGGGGGAAGCATGTTTTCATTCTTGGAAAGCAGTTGGATTCAAATCCCTAGTCCAGCCATGATCCTAGGGCATATCCTCAACTGAAGGAGGCAAATCCTCAACTTCCCCAAGGATATCTCAAGATTGTTGAGCCTCTCCAAGTTTATATAAGCAAGCTTTCTAATGGTGAAAGGGGGGAATGGAAAAAGGATAATTACACCAAACTTATGATCTCATAAGTGGTGGGGGAAGAATTAAAGATATGAAACTTATGATCTTGGAGGAAACTCACAGTCAGCCAAAGGAGAGTGATCAGTGAAGCTGCTGTTATCCAGGTCGTGGATCTTTCAGGCAAGGGTTAGACGAAGAGGACTTGATGAAGCTGTCGCATTCGCATCTACGATTGTAAGTATTGCTATCGTTATTCTCATCAATATGACACGCTTGGCCTGTTTCTTTCTAGTTTGTGTCTAATGTCACATGAACTTATCATTCATTGATAGATCTGTTTTCAAGCTAATATCAATAGAGTAGGAAGCGGTTGTATCTTGTTTTGTCCACAGAACTCAACGAGGAGCAAAAGATTGGAGCGCAACTCAGAGCGTGCAGGGACAAAAGTCGGTAAAAGGTACTTCTGTCATCCTTCCTTCTCATGTATTAGTTTAGATAGATTTGAAAGGAAGTCAGTGTCCATGTTAAGCATTTTCTATCTAGAGTTAGGGTCAAGCTCTTAGAGGTGATCTACCTGTCCGAAGGGAGATTTTCCCACAACACATGGGCTGACCCAAAATAGGGCGTGTACACCTCTGAGACTTTTCAAAAGTAAAAAAACAAGGTAGACTTACAGGGTAGGGGAAGCTAGTATGCACCTTGCATATGACCAGAAACCCTAAACAAATTCAGTAAACTTGACTAAAATTCAAAAGGCAAACAAAAATCCAATTAAAAACCTAAAAAACCTCCCTTTAAAATCCTAGAGAGGCTCCCCAATATGGTCACCAATTCTACTAGCAGGAATATCCCCCTATAACTATACTAGTGTTTAGAATATAAACAGATAAAATGACCATCTAAAAGTCAACCTAGTTTCTACACTACCCAAAACATACCAAAATAAATGAACAGAAAGAAGTAGGAGAGAATATCAGTAACTTTACCTTCTAAAATATTCTATTGAAAATCCTCTCATTCTCTCTCATGCAAATGGAAAAGATAAAACTTCTCTTCCCATTCTGAGTACTTTACCATTTGCAACGATTCTTCATACTTGAAACCTCTCCTATTTATTATCCAACTCAAATCTTTCTTGTTGCACCCATTAGTTAGGCTCATATCATGTCCAATGATTAAACATTTCATGCTTCACCAGATAACTAATGACTGATAACCTATCTTTCTTAATCTACATTATGTTGTAGTCATAATTAAGCTTGTTTGTGTCACCAATAATTTTCATTAAACCTACCATACCAACATGCACATTTTGCGCCATCTTGATCTTATGACTAACCATGATCATGAAAGTGTCATTTATCATCAGGTGAGTTGATTTCAACATATATAAGACTCACACAGGCTCTAAATTCTATCTTAAAAGAAAATTGGTCCTCCCTGATCCTAAATAGTGTTAATCACTCTGAACCTCAGTTGGCTATTGTCATGGATTTATATTTCTATTCTACTGACACATTACATCATCTTCAATGGATGAACTAAAATCCTATAAAAAATAGATGACACAGTAACTGACGAAACTAAATTTGGATGAAGAAACAACAACGTGACCCAAACTTCCATTAAAAAATGTCTTTGATCGTAATTTTTTGGCATTCATCAAAGTGTACTTTTCATACCTGTAACAATCCAACCATAAAGTATACATGATTACTATTCTAACGCAACTGACATAATCAAAATACGAGGTTTAGAAGTGCCAAAATGACCACCAAGGGTTTCCCATCAAGCAAGCCTTGTTAACAACAAACTTTGTTAAACATGAATCTAATCAAATACTTTAATTAATTTTTAAGGTCTCTCACTAGAATCCATCTTGTTTCTCTCCGCATTGCAAAAAAAAACACCTCAATCAGACATCGTACGAGAAATTTATGGACTTTTGAACTCAAGCTCTTGTTGTTTCTTCCCGGTAATAAAGAACAATTAGAAAGTTTTCGATTGTGTCTTCCCATGAAGGAGGATTTGTTGGAAAATTCTCCTAAACACATCGGAGGATTTCCTTTGATGAGCTCTGGTTCATGCCAAAGGAGCTCCCACAAACTCCAAAAGTTTCTTCAAACTCCTCTTAAATCCAAGGAGAATTTCCCACAAACGCCTTTGAAATTTCCTTAAAAGCACTCCGAGTTATTTCAAAATCCTCTGGTTTACACCGAAGGAGTTCATTCAAAATCCTCTAGTTTACACTAGTGGATTTGTTTCCAAATTCTCTGATTTACACCAAAGGAGTTTGTTCAAAGGAGTTTGTTTTACATCGGAAGAGTTCTTTCAAACTCCTTTGAAACAAATTGGAGGAGTTCCCATTAAATCCTCTAAAATAAACCAGAGGAGTTCATTCAAACTCCTCTGA
This sequence comes from Picea engelmannii, assembly GCA_009831015.1. Taxonomy (NCBI): domain Eukaryota; kingdom Viridiplantae; phylum Streptophyta; class Pinopsida; order Pinales; family Pinaceae; genus Picea; species Picea engelmannii. Next base: position 130,012 of record ML781799.1, read on the forward strand.
AACAAACTAAATAAGTTTGTTCAAACTCCTTCGAAGAAAATCAGAGGAGTTCCCATTAAATCCTTCGAAACAAATCGTAGGAGTTCATTCATACTCCTCTGAAGAAAATAAGATTATTTCCCATTAAATCCTCTGAAACAAGTAAGAGGAGTTCCCATTAACTCCTTCGAAACAAACCGTAGGAGTTCATTCATACTCCTCTGAAGAAAATAAGATTATTTCCCATTAAATCCTCCGAAACAAGTAAGAGGAATTCCCATTAACTCCTCCAAAAAAGGGACAATACCTCGTAAAACAACCATTCATACTTTGGCCATAAAGTTTTACTCCAGTGTCCATTTTGTGCATTATTTATACCATTGGAAAGGTAATTTTGAGATATACAACTTCACAGTTATATGATTTGAGAAATTACTCACCTATTGTATACATGTTTTGGAATTAAAATATGACACATTTTTAATAGCCTCAGAGAACACGACACCTCAATCAAGGGTAGAGGAACAAAGAACCAAACTTGGGGAAGCACATATGAACTCTCATATAGTTATTTTTTCAGTTATATGGTTTCAAATGTGTAGTGTTAATGGTGTATTTTGAGGATATTATTTGGTCACTCATCCACTACATGTTGAATGGTGCTAGGTACCAATGTTGAGAGGAGGTTGTGCTCAACATCCTTGCACTGCGATCTACAACCAAGGAAAATAGAGCATTAAGGAAAACATCAATTGTCAAATAAACAGGGGATAAATGAAGGGAATAAAAATCAAATGACTAAATATGGAGTCCAAACCCTACAATGATCGAATATCCCAATGTCCATGCCAGTCATTACTATGGGATAGGTGCACTATAGTTGATATCTAGGATGGCCCACCAATGCTAAAAGACAAATTCAAAATGTAACTGCCATATTTTTTGTTTCATCATTACAGAGAGGATAAGGAAAAATGTCATTAAATGAAAGGTCATGGGGGAAGGTAGAAGGACAAGGATCATGTTGAGATTCAATAAATACGAGAATTGTACCCAAAGAAAGGGATTTTTGGCTCTTCAAACGTAACTATTCTTGTTTGGGTTGAATTTCTTACTAGTATGTGGACCTAGTTTCCACTAAAAATTAAAAGAATAAAAGGGGGAAAGAAAAAAAATTGTCCTTTAAAGAGTTCTAATTAATTCTAAACCTACTCTAACACAAAACAAACTAATATACAACTACTTCTAACCTATCCTACATAGGAGAAAAACTAATGGATGGGCACAAGTTAAATATTTTTGACAACATAAATAGTTCATGGAAACCAAGAATATGTTAAAAAAAATAATATTTCAAATATCATCTGAAATAGTTGCAAAGGAGAACTGTAACATCATCCTTGTACTCATTAGAAATCACTACAACATAAAGATTCTAAATAATAAGCACATAAATAATTCATTGATCAACACTTAGAAGAACTGAAATGACAAAAACATTAGTTGATTAGTCCCAAATGTATTTGAAACTATTATTACTTCAAAAATAGCTTCAACTCTTTGTATATCCAACAATAAGAGTATCACCATTCTATACAATGGACAAAATTCCATCTCTACTTTCAACGAGTTCTCTTTTATAAGATAAGAGAGACCCTTCCGTTTTTTATGATTGTTCACTTCATTTACCTTTGTTTGGTCATTTTACATTTCAAATCTCTCTTACATTTTTGTAAACGAAAAGGTGAGAATTATAAATGGAAATTGAAGAGATTGTTGAGTAATTATTTTTGTTTTATTTGTTGTTCATGTGTGACATTTTTTTGAAAATATCATTAAATTTGTCCATTGGTTTCCTCTTCTATTCTTAAAAACTTTTCTGGGTGTTTTTGGTGTCTGTCTGATTAACAATATCATCCCATATTATTCTTCTCTATCTCATATTTACCGTGTGCTCTTGCAGGTTCTATTTCTATTTTTGTAGCTCCATATATGGTCATTTGATGTTTGCATAGTCAATTTTCCCACCAAATTCATGACCTTTTGATTTTTTATGTTTTCTGCGATTTTCCATCACCGTTTTGGACTGAAGCACTCTTATAAATTATTATTCTCCTTGATACCTTTCCAACGAGGTATAATGGGATCAATTCTGACACTTGTAATTCAATATATGTTCGTTTGAAATTTGGTGCTCAGTGGCCCTTGATCTACTTGTGGGTGAATATAGGTCATCGATATTCAACCTGAAAATCATTGTACCACATGCATAACGTAATCCAATACTGAATGGTTAACATATATTTTATCCCCCTTACTTGATTTGTATAAGAACCTAGAGAAGGCATAGGACATAGGGATCATGTTGTAATTTTGGCCACTTACCGTAGTGAAAATAGGAAAATAAAATAAAAATAAATGAAATAGGAAAATAATAAAATTAACTAAAATAACCTACATGAAATTAATAAATAAACATTAATAAAATTACCCCCTAATCTATGCTAAAATCAAAATTAATAAAAATAATAAAAATCAAAATTTACTCCCCCACCCATGTAGAATTAAAAATCAATAAAAATAAATCAAAGTCAAAATATTCCCCAAAATTGAATATGACCTAAATTCTTCCAATGTACACTCTGATGGCATAACACTCCAATACATCACTTTGATGGATTGTTGGTATAAAATTGATACCAAGTTTCTTGATGGTTTACCAATAAAGAGATCCATTGTAGTCTAGGAATGCTAACATTATCAACCTTCCGCGAGAGAAGGAGGTCTCACCTTAAGTGTAGTAAAGACATATAAGATGAAGGGAGTTATAGATGATACTAAACCATATCTACTTCTACACCACACAGATATTTATCTTTATCCATTGAAATCAAGTTGTGATAGCATTCAGACCTAAAAAAGAAAAGAATAATCAAATACACAGTAGATCTACAGATCCATTCATATTAGAACCAGACAACCATAAAATAAATTTTAGAGTCCCAATCACACTGTTGTATTACTGCAGTAGTGCAAAACCCCATTATTACATATCATGTATGTTTGATCTCTTCTCAAAATGAAATAAACTTCATTACATTACCCTTCCTGTAGAGATCAAGCTCTCATATACCAAGATAATAGTCTGTTGACTCAGTATAGACTCAACAATCAACACAAATTAGAAAATGGTAACAACTGAGAAAACAAAAATAACAGACCATGAAAATAGGAATAAGAACACGATATCAAACCAAAACATGAGAAAGAGAAAGAACCCTTTTTCTTTATATTCCATCTTATTTATACTTGCACACCCTAGACAAAGTCAATTGACTAAATCAAAACCTCTTATGTCCACCCCTAGTATTTATTTTGTCCACCCTTGGTATTTGCATATTCCTTTGATTTATAAGCTTCCAGTTGTCATGCAAATTGTTTGACTTTTTCTACCATGGTTATCATCCTTATCTTCTTATTAAAAATGAAGGGCCCAATAGGCCCCAACCAAAACAGATGAATCGCCTTGAGTAAAACTTCAACTTATTTACCAGATAACTCTTCAAATGAAGGGCCCAACTTCAGTACAATCTGTAGGGACTATTAGTGAAATATAGCATAATTATCCAAGCAATCTTTCCATTTTAGTACCAAAATAGAGGCACCAGAAACAAATTATTGACCAACAATGACATCGGGATCTTGAGGTTTAGTGGTGAGAAGGGTTTGTCACTTGGTATCCATGACATAATACTACTAATGAATATGAAAATATGTAGTCTAAAAAGTGGGTTTGAACTCATGGGGTTCCTTATTTGTAGTCTGGAAACATCAAAAAATTCATCAAGGTTATTGTTAGCCTCTTGAATTTCAATGAACTTATCCTATTGTGTAATGGGATCTGTCATGGCTTGGGCCTCTACATTAAACTTCTAGATTTGTGCTCTCAAATCTTCACCTAGATTATTTTCACTCTCAATAAGACTAACCCATTCATTCACCATAATAAAAAATTTGTTGTACTCCCCAGTCTTCTAGTGGAGGGAGGACCGAACAAGATCCCCTTCCACAACCAATTGCATGATCTTTTGTAACGTAGTTTTGGGTTTCTCATATTCCTTCATTTTAATGGAATTCATTTTATATTGTAAGGTCTATGTCTTCTCATTCAAATGGTACCATGATTATTCAAGAATTTAAACATGTTTCATGAGAGCAATAGGGGTAATTCCATCAAACAGTTGAGGAGAATCCTACCCGAACATTCGCCAAGTTTCAACCAATTTCCCAGATACATCATCAAGAATTGATTCATCCTTCACGCAGAAGTCATGTTGTTGATCAAGGTCCTCTAATACTTGTGCTACCTCATGATGCAACTGGTGGGTCTGCTATATTAACTCTTGATTAGTCTGCTCCACATAAATAATGCATTATTCTATCTAGGTAGTAGAAGTGTGCATGACATTTAACAGATGTTGGGTTGGCCAAGCTGCAAATTATTCACTAGAAATATAATGATCCATGGGAAACCTTTAATACATGGGTTGACCAATTTCAATCGACTTTTCAAAGTAATCGGGGGTGGAGGCCCCATCAGGACTAGGTAATGTAGCCTGAAAGTTTCGAGAAACTCATTCTTGGAAAGTTGGGGGTAACAAAGAGACAACGTCTATGTGTTCCAAACAAATTTGTAAAATGGATTTAGGGGTCCTATAATAATGGTTCAACTTGCTCGTGGATAGACCTTGTTATTTGAGTAGAGGTTGATTCTTCGGGAATGTACATAGGATCTTGTGGACGAGCAGGAATTGAATGAGCCATATATTTTGTGGATTTTTGTCTCTCAGGTTCAGGGACAATTACTTCGAGAGAAACTTGTGGTTATTTTGAAATACTTCCATCGACAGGAAAAATATAATCACTCCAGAAAATTGCAGTATCAATATGAGCATGGGACAATGAAGTGATGGGTGGAGCATCCACAATAGAGGTAGTTTGTCGACGACTAGGTTCTTCAACAATTGGGGTAGAAAGGGTATGAGGTAGAGTGACCACAGGGTCATCATGGATATTGTTAACGGGGATGGAATATAGGGTAAGGTTCTGAACATGGGACTATGGTAGAAGTGCAGTGATAGGGATGGCTTCATTGACAATAGGGAAACTAGTAGATGGGGATGGTGAGCTGGTGCAAACTTTCTTTGAAAAAATAAAAAAATAGCTTCAAATACCTCTTTAAAATCCTTACTTGAGAAAACAATGTCGTCAGTATTGGATGAAAACTGTGGCATCACATGAATTTACTTTAGAAAAGTTTCCTCCTTTTTTTATGAATCTTACGCAGGGGGTGAGCATTGTCATTTTGTAGTTGTAATGGAACTAGGAACATTTGTATTAACCGAGTCATCTCACTGCAAAATCGGTGGAATCTAGTAGGATACCCCTGATGCCTTCCTAATCCTCTTCACACCTGGACAAGAACAAACTCATTTATCCATAGATTCTTCGTCCAAGTATTAAGGCAAAGTGAGAGTATGAAAATATTTTGGATCAACAATGTGTGACTGAACAAAAGTATGATTTTGGTTCATCCCAAACCATATTTTACTACTGTGCCTATTAAGGATGTCCTACATAATTCTCATGCACTAAATGACATTGATCAATTCATTGTACCACTGTAGGAAAGAATCATTCTTAAACAACACATTTGGAGGATCGGTATGCATTTTCCATTGTTTGAACTGCATAACAATTATACTATATGGAGTCAATGTGATCTCTTGTCCTTTCAATGGCCTCCACTTCCACATGGTGAAATAAAATAGAAGGTAGCCAAAAAATAAGTATCCAACTTTATAATTCATATCTACACATGCTTGTAATAATGCATTGATAAAATATTTGCACTAATTAAGGTTTTCTCTCTACACACAAAAATAAACAACAAAGGGTGCATAGAGGGGGCACTTTCCCTTGGAGTAGTTTCGCATGACCTTGCCAACAACTAAATAAAATTCAAAACAAACTTGTTCATGGGTAGTTTGTTCAATGAGAGATCCACAACCTCCATGCAATGGTACCAAAATTCTAATATAGATTGAGCTCTCCCTTCTTGCAACCATGTTTCTGTGATCCATGGAATCCTTTCATGACATCCTCTCCCTCCATAGATAACTTAGTGAATTGATGGATTTCATCGACATGAATGCAGGGATATTCTCTGTCTAACCACAAAGAACCATTTTTCACACCATTGGTCAAGAACTTGGTGCAATGGGAAATTTCTCTAGTGGTGCCAAATATCGATAGATCCCACAAGTTCAAAAATTTGACTCCCTCAACGACACATACGATGTCTTCCATTGTAGCTCCAATTATCCCTATGGTAGGGGAAAATAATCCATATACATGTCGATCCTCATTTGGGGAACAATTCCCCATCTAAGAAGTTGATATAAAGAAGTCTTTCCTTATAATACCCCCTTTCTAAAACCCTTGATTATATGTAATTAATCATGTTGATGATTTCCAAGGCATGGCATACAAATATTGTAATTTTATTTCATTTTATTAAGAATACCAACCAGTTCACTGTGAAGGTGAATCCTTAAAAGTATTTCCCATGATACCACTAGAGGAAAAAGTGAGGAAACATAGAGAGGGGTTTCATCATGCCAAGATGACCCAAGCCTTCTTATTGAGATACTTAATCTGGAAATAATAAGTTATTTTCCTAGTTCCAAGATAAATCATTTAATGAGGGAAGATTGGTGGTTGAACAACCAACCAACCTCAATCAATGGGAGTATGGGGGGGACTAGTTAGGACAGAATAAGGTGTCCACCCGAGGTACACCAAAGTACCCATTTTGCAATCCCTAGTTTGACTCTAGGGGTTCCTTCTGACAGAAGGAATAGGATAGGTCGAGAACCTTCTTGTGTGGGGGGAGGAATGAAAGAGAGACACACAAGTATTAGCATAGGAGAGATGATAATTTTATGGATGGGAATGATTTAGGGGATCAAAATATGCTCAAAAATAAAAGTGCTAAGAATTTCTTGAAAATGGACTCGTGTGTAGACCTCGTCCTCATGATCCCCACGCAACTTGAATGGGATCAAACATACATCATATGTGAGAGATATCACATTTTTTCCACTTTTCCAAACATGAAAAAATTTTGTTGACTGTACAGTTCGTATAGTCTATATAGGCCATGTGGAAACTGACCATATAGTCCATACGTACCATACATCTGACATGGCAGGGTGAAGTGGATTGTTGGCATGGCAGAGGCTAACCTATCAGGTGAGTTGGTAGTGTTGAGGTACACCTATCCGATGGTGACGCATGTCATCAGGTGGATGAATGGGAAGGTGCCACATGGCCCAACCAAAGGCCTCCACATGGAACCCCGTATTGGTTTATTGGTGAATATTTTATGGAGTCTGCAGGGGTGGAACCTGGGACCTCCGATAGTGGCAAGTGACTTGGAAAGGGTAGGGATACCATCATGACCACAGTTGGTTCTTTACCATTAAGTACAAATATAACAGTTGAATGCGAATTAAATGAAGTTCGAGTGGAGTCCGGGCTGGGTCTTATCCCCAACCCTTAGTGTTATAACCCTAAATTGCACCATACACACTTACCTGGCATCAGGCCAATTCATATCCCTTCATTGCCCAAAACATCTATTGAACAACCTCTTTTGTCAAGGCCCACGTGCCCTAACCCATTACTACACACGTGTGCACACTGGCAGGCCCACTACAGCCCGCGTGTACCTAACAAAACACAAAAATAGGAAAGTTATCGACGGAACAAAAAGCTATGGGTCAGTTAACTGAAACTCTCGACCATGCATGGCTGAGAGTTCGTCCAAAACCCTAGTTCCTTCTAGCCTATAAAAGAAGGGGTAGGGGTACTATTTGGAAGAGGAAGAATATAGCGAAGAAACTCTGCCCATTTGCCGAATCCATTGTCCCAACCCTTTAGCCTTTCCTCAAGCCAAAGGAGAATTAACACAAAGCAGTTGGAGGACAGAAGAGGAGGAGCCCAGGATCAGGATCAAGGAGTGGTGGTCGGTCTCGACTTTGATTGTAAGTTGATTCATTGTCCAAATAATAAAATAATACTTTTCCCGTCCCAATGCATGAGTTATCTATGGTTTGTTTAATTTATGCTTAATTTCTAACCCTCAAGTAGAAAAGTAGCATGCATACATAGTTGTTTGTCTTGATTGTAGATTATCTTTGGAAGGAGCAGTGCAAGCAAGTGGACGAAGCGCAATGGAGGATCTACACCAAACATCAGTAACAAGGTTAGTAGTTTCTTTCCATGCATATATTGTGAAAGAGGGGTTTAAGTTTTGGGTGGTAGGTTAAAAAGTAATTTCTTTACGGTCAAAATCTGCATGCAAGTCTGACCCTAGTTTGCTAGTCTGTAGGGTATTTTTCCCAACAACAGAATCGGCGACTCCACTGGGGAAGATACTCTTTAGGGTTTCCGGATTTAGTTGAGTTTTTTGGGTAGTTTAAGAGATTAGATTTTCTGTTTCTTTGCATGTCTTTTTCTGTAAGGCCTAAGCTAGCAGGGAGCTTAGTTCTTTATACCATTTTTCCCTGATTGTTGCTTGACGGTAATTGTTGGGACACACAGAGGTACACGGGGCCTGCAGAAGGCCTGCACGCGTGTACCCACGCCCTAACCTCTTGCATCCCGCATGTGAATGCTAGCTATAGAGGTTTCAGTAGCGTATAGGAGTTCAGAGAACTTGAGAGGCAATCCCCCTCTTCCCTGTTAGAATTATACATTCTCAGGGGGTTTTCTGGATCCTGTCTGAGTCTTGCTGGTTCACAGTCCTGTCTCAGTTTTTCTTTTTGTGTTTTGTTATTCCTTGCATTATTTTTCTTTTCTGTTAGAAGAAGCATCCAAGCCTTCAAGAGACCCTGGTTATCAATACCAGAGGCCTCTTCCTAGTCTGGGATTCCTGTGTTTATTTTTGTCTTAGAGGTTATACATACATGTGGCCTGTACAAGGTCAGACCGCGTGTACACACGTTCTGTTTCAGCTCAGCACGCGTTCGCACGCGTGCTGTTTCAGTGACAGTAGCGTGCTTGACAGGCTACTTTTCAATCAGGGTGGGGCAGTCATCCCCTCCTTTGGTGATAAGTGTTCCTCTCAGGTGTTTGAGTCTAGGGTTGAACAGTCAGTAGGTTAGGGCTTCTTACCCTTAGCCTGTTTTTTCTTAGTTGATAGTTCATAGAAAAGATAAAGGGAAAAATTTTGTTTTATGGTTTTTAGACAAGCGTAAGAGTCTTTGCTTTCTTGATTGCCATTGTGTGTCTTTGCTCTGATTCTTTTCAATCTACGCTTTAAGCCAGAATTTGTCTTTCTTGGTTTTGTGCTTGTTGGTATTTTCCCTTTGTTGCTTGATTAGCACTTAAATAAAAAAAAAAAGAGAAAAAAAAAATCTTTTCATTTTCTTCTTTGTTTGAAGATTGTGTTTCTGCATCAATAGCTAGGGAGAAGTCTTTATTTCATAAGTTTTTGCAGTGCATTTAGAGCATAAGTAGCTCGTAGTCAAGTGAAATTTCTTTGTTTTTGCTGCATAAAATTTTAGAAAAATTGAAAAGAAAAAGAAATCTTTCTTTGTGAAAAGCTGTTGATTTTTTCATTTAGTAAAAGTCTTTTGTTTCCAGCTTTTTTCATTCGTTTTTGATTTAGTATTTACACATCATCAGTTTCACCTTCATACCCCGTGACGTAAAAAATCCCATAAAAGCAACGCTAATTTAAAATCTATTAGACTTTTTGTTTGTAGGGTTCACAAACTAGTTCAGGACTAGGGCCTTGGATCAGGTTGGAGAGGAAACTCTCCAAAGCCATTCAAAACCAAACATTGGAGTCTGTGATAGGGAGTGTAGAAGTCAAGTTTATTGGAAGTTATCCGGGACCCCCCTCTAACACAGGGGATAAACACGAGGTCACGTGTGGAAAGGTAGCGGAGATAACCCCTCCAAAGTCGGACCAAGCGTAGTGGAGAACACATATCGAGGGCTTGTTTTGGGATTCCATCGTTTGCATTTGCCATGGGGCTTCGTCGGTCTCGAATCCATTCGAGGTCCTCAGTTGTCTTTCAGACCATTTTCTCTTGATACCCTTGACAGGTTTCGGGCTTGATACCTTGCTCATTGTGGTCTACCCGACTTTCGACTGTACCCGCCTGGTGATTGTTCGCGTGCTGGCAAACTAGTTGCCAATCTTTTTAGGGACATACACAGGTGACTGCGGGGGTATACCACGGTACCTAGGACAGACATTGGGCCATGCTTTGTAGAGTATACCCGGAGGGCGCTTCCGTGTTCGATTTGCACTTGCACCGGTAAGTTGCTCTAGTGTTGGTTGTTGTAACTGTTCTTCCAACTAGTTTAGAGTTTGCTTGTCTTATCTCTTAGGGGATTCTTTTTAGTGTGTGTTACTATTTGAACATGTAGAATACCTTAGCATGTCTTGGATCTTCTCACACAATGGAGGATCCCGAGCTCCATCGATCACAAAGGCTTTTGGGCCTGTCGCCGGTTATACTGGAGCCACCCCCGCCACCATTGAGGCGGAAGCTAGACCAACAAGGGTCTTTCAAAGCAACCAGGTTACAAACCATTGTGCCCGAACAACTCCCGGAGGAATCAACCACCAATATTGGTTCGGTTGAAACCCCAACCACTGATACCTGGCCGTCGGTTATTGTACCAATCCAATTTTACGAACGCCTGTCAGTGCCTCACACAGCTATGGAAACAAACGTTGTTACTTCTTCTGGGAATTCTTCCATTCCCACCATAGTTGCTACCACAAGAGAAGCCTCTCCTAACTTGTCGTCGTCGGTCCGAGCCACCATGGTCTCGGCCGTAACTATGTCGCATAGTGGACCGATCCCATCTATCGCGGCAGCCACAACTCCCTTCACACCTAGTGCGACAGGCCCTCCATTCTCATACAGTATGCCTAGTTCGGGCACAAGTCCTGTACTCACTCACTCCACTTTACAGACTTTGGGTCTGGGGGAAGGGAGCTCTAACGCTCCTCTACAAGGTCAACTTGGGGGTAGTTCCATCCCTTTTAATGCTTTTCCTTATGCTGGAGGTCATATCTCTCCTTCGTCCCCTTCACTTGGTGGTCTGCATCAACAGTCCACTGGGCAGCCTGCACACACTAGTTTATTTGAAGCCGAGAGTCAAGGAACACCTACGCACACTATGCCGGTAGGTTCATCACCGTTTGTTTGGAACGGGATGTTTGGTAACAACACTTTCACATCCACCGCTTTCCCATCTGGGGGCACTCCCATTTTTGGAAAGTCTACTCCGGCGCAGGGTACTATTCCTGCGTTGGGGGCACATATAGCAGGACCTTGGAATTCAGGACAAGGATCCGTTCCCTCCTCTGGAATGTCGTTCTGGGGTAATTCTTTCCACACTCAATGGAACCCTGGACAGACTACTATGCCTCTTCCATCCAGACCGACATGGGGTAATCCTTCCCAAAGTCCTCCAAACACGATGAATGCCCAACATCCTATGTCCTTTATGGGAAATCAGCCAATGATGTCTCCACAGATGCAAAATCCTTACGCTGGTCAGGGCCATGGTTTCTACCAGAATCTGGGCCAGCAGCCAAACTTTTCCTGGCAACCTGGTGCCAGTCAAACTCCAAGACCCTTTTTCCCAGGCTATCAGTAGAAACCCAAACTACCTTTCCTGGCGACGTTACACTTGCCATATTTGACAAGGTTGTTAAATGATCCTATTTGTCACAATCCACGTTGGCCTCCTATGCCAACAAAGTTTCCTTCGGACATTCCAAAGTTCAAGGCCAAGCCTAATGAAGACCCAGGTGATCATGTGACTACCTTCAACCTTTGGTGTTCATCTAACTCATTGAAAGATGACTCCGTACAGTTGTGACTGTTTCAACGTACTCTTATCGGGAGTGCCGCGAAATGGTACATCGAGCTCGACCGCTCAAGATACTCTTCTTTTGGCGAACTAGCGATGGCCTTCCTTAACCATTTCTAGTTACCTGTGAGATACGACACTGGCACAGAGTTTCTTGCCAATTTCGAACAGACAACAGTAGCCCATATCTCTAATCATATCCAAGAGTGGAGACACCGGAAGAGTCTAATCAAAGTACCAATCCCACCAGCATTCCTGCTTGAGTGGTTCCTTAAGTCTCTGGTCCCACAATTATCCAAAGACGTCGCAACTTCTGGGGTTTTCTCCGAAGAAGATGCCATCATGAGAGCTCAATAGTTCAAGCTCATCTATTCTCAGTCTAGTTTATTATACAACATGCTGCCGGATGCACCACGATCGATACTGGATAAAACTAGATAGAGAGCTGGACCACATGCCGATGGTATTATTGGTTTAGCCCAAGCCAAGCCCGCTGAGCAATTGAAAAAACAATTGCAACAGTTATCTATACAACACTCAGCGACCAGCCAGACTACTGCTTTGGCTTCTCCTCCTGCCCAAAAGTCGAAAGTACACTCCATGCAGTTGACTAACCCAAAGGCCACTGAGCAGCCTGAAGGGAAGAAAAAACAATGAAAGAAGGGTAAGGGGGAGAAAAAACCCACTGATAATGCCGGCGAGGACACCACAACAAAGCGAAAGGTGAGGTATCCGTGCAACTTGTGTGCGGAAGACCACCCGACCCATCTTTGTCCTCGACTTGCAGAGGCCTAAAAGTTTGTCACACAACAACAACAAGCAGTGTTGACTAATCCCTTTCAACATGGGCAAAATTTAACTCAAGCCTCTACAAGTGCCGAAGGGGGCAGCCAAGAAACCTTCCCTCCTCTAAACAATCCCTCATCTGTGAACGTATATATGGTTAGGGGTGATGCTTTCATAACGACTAGAGCGCACGACTATAGTAAACCAAGTGCCTCTGAGAAGGGTAAAGAAGTTGAACTCCCATCTCTTCCTCTATAGATCGAGAAGACGTTGGGAGAAACAATGACACAAATTCCAAAGGGTGCATTTAAGAAAGCTTCTCACAACCCAAACGCAAGGGCCGCCCAAAATTACTTTGTGGTGGAAGATTTATCACAAACCCCTTGTGCGATGTCCGCTTTGGAGGTCCTCCAAAGCTGCCCTGCTTAGAGAAAAGCCTTGTTAACTTCTTTAGTCTCTATGGAGACTTGTAACCTGGGTACCATCAAGCTAGATACAACGGACTTAAAACCTCATCTGCCTTACCACGTCGTGTTTCAGATAGTAGTGGCTCATCCCACGAAAACTTTTACATGGAATATCTTTTGCACGGTGGTCGACAAGGGTGCCTCGACATGCGTTATTTCGTTAGCATGTTGGAAGGCCATTGGTTAGCCCGCTTTGTCTCCATCACCTACTCTCCTCACTGTGTTCAACGGTCATTCGTTCTGACCACATGGCATCGTTTCTTCTTTCCCTATGTAGTTAGGAGGGAAGACCGTGTGCGTCGATGTAGAGGTAGTTGATGCTCCCCTCGACTATAATCTCTTATTAGGGCGGAGTTGGACTTATACTATGCAAGCTGTGGTTTCTACAGTTTTACAAGTCTTGTTGTTTCCACACGAGGGTCGGATAGTGACCATCGATCTATTTTCCTTCTCTAGACCTGACCCAGCTTTGGGGGCATCCACGGTCCCCATGATTGATAATCCTCAACCAGGTGTCATTAACGTAGGAGTTGGTTTGTGCCCATCTTTGATGGGTACCTTTGATTACCCACCTCCTCACGATGACGTCAAATTTATATCTACTCACCATAAGGCTGAGATTTTTCAAGTTTCGTCATTCCGCATGAATTTCTTTGAGGATCCTTGGATTCTTCCTTCCCCATCATCCACGATGGATGAGACAGGGCACTCCGGCATGTCCATGCCCTTGTTGGCCACTGAAGTCGCATACTCTTTAGTCCAGCAAGCTTCAACTAACCTTGATCCGACTCCCGCACAAGAGTTGGATCCACTTCTAGAGCCTATTTGGGCTCAGGGTTCTCTTGCTACCATCAATTCATTAGACTTAGTCTTGCCTTCTGACGAAGCAGTAATCGAAGCAATGACTAGTCCGGAAAAACCTTGGGAAGATCTTCATCACAGATCATATTTCCTCCCAGAGTTAAGCCGAATCGAGGCAGGTGAATTCACTATCACCATGACGAGAGATCAACCATGTCCTATTAATATCTTAGCTACACAGGAAATTTATGCTGAGGGGAATATGGTGACTATCGCTGAAACTATACCTATCAACATCTCCTGAAACCCTGGTGTCGTGGAGAATGTCTTCATCGAGGTGGATTGCTCCCCCAAAGAGATTCAAATTTATACGAATATTTTCAAGGAATTCCATGACGTTTTTGCCTGGTCTTATGAGGAAATGCCAGGTATCGATCTGAAAATAGTTGAACATGAAATCACAACATATCCTGATGCCAAGCCTGTTCGAAAAAAACTTTGTCCAGTCAATCCTAATAAAGAAGAAACCATTAAGCTTGAGGTTGAGAAATTTCTCAAGGCAGGTTTCATTTATCCTATTCATTTGACTCAATGGGTGTCAAACCCCATGCCGGTCAATAAAAAACAAGGCACGATTCATGTATGTACCGATTTCCGTGATTTGAACAAGGCATGTCCAAAAGATAATTTTCCTACACCATTCATTGACCAGATCATTGATGAATGTGCTGGTTGTGAAGCCTTTTTGTTCATGGATGGTTTTTCAGGATATAATCAATTCCAAATCAAACCTGAAGACAAACACAAAATGACATTCATTTGTCCATGGGGTACATTCACCTATCGTAAGATGCCTTTTGGCCTCAAGAATGCCAGAGCCACTTTCCAGCAGGCCATGTCTTTTGCGTTTCATGACCTCAAACATATAGTCGAGGCCTATCTAGATGATTTAGCATCATGCTCTCGCAAGCGAAAGGATCATCCTACGCACCTCAGACTAATCTTCGAACGTTGTCGCTACTTCAGGATTCGCTTGAATCCAAACAAGTGTAGCTTTTGCGTCACGTCAGGACGTTTGTTATGTTTCATCGTCTCAACAACAGGGATCATGGTCGATCCTCTTAAGGTGGAGGCAATAATCTAGTTGCCCCCCCCACACACAATTTTACAACTTCAAAGTCTTCAAGGCAAGGCGAATTTCTTGCGATGCTTCATCACCAACTATGCTGAAATTACCAAGGGATTTATGCATTTACTGAAGAAATATGTTCCCTTTCTCTGGGCAGAAGCTGCTCAATGCTCTTTCGACACATTAAAACATGCCCTCACAACCGCACCTCTGCTACTGCCACCTAATTATAACAAAGATTTCTTATTATATCTGGCTGCCGCAGAGTCAACCATAGGCATGGTTTTGGTTCAGGAAGATGATTCGTTTTCAGAATATGTGATCTATTGCCTGAGCCGAGGCCTCGTAGGACCGGAACTTAATTATTCCCATCTTGAAAAACTTGCGTTGGCAGTAGTTCATACTGTTCAATGGTTCCGTCACTATGTTCTGTTTCGCAAGACCACTGTTGTTGCTGTCGTGAATCCATTCCAGTACATGTTGACACAATGAGTTATAGGCGGGAAAATCAGTAGATGGATGGTTATCCTCCAAGAATTTGACTTAGACTTCATTTCAACAAAGTCCAAGAAGTCATTGGTCTTCACAGAACTTATTTTGGAGATTCCGGTTGGGTCAGGTGACGTTGTGCCTGAGGAATTGCCTATCTAGGGGGATATGTTTTTGATTGAATCTTCAGACCCCTGGTACAGAGATATACTGATCTATCTCCAGACTTTGAAGTGCCCCACCTCTGCTTCTTGTGACGAGCGTCGGCGGATACGCCATCAGGCTAAGAATTATCTTATACTCGATGATACGTTGTATCGGAGAGGTGTAGACTGCATCTTGCACCGATGTCTCACTCATGAGGAGGTCGTCATAGTGCTCAATGATTGTCATACTGGAGCTTGTGGTGGTCATTTATATGGGTTGGCAACAGCCCAAAATATTTTACAAGCAGGTTACTTTTGGCCCACACTTATCAAAGATTGTATTGAGTCGGTCAAGAAGTGCCATCCATGCCAAATCGTCTCTCGGAAGATGAGGACACATCCAGCTCCTATGTTTCCTGTCATCACAGTTGGTCCCTTCACTAAGTGGGGAATTGATTACACTACATGCAACCCCCCGTCAGCAAGGGGGCACCGCTGTATCATCATAGCTGTCGACTACTTCACTAAGTGGGTCGAAGCTATGCCAACATTTAAAGATGATGGAGAGACTGTAGCTCTCTTCTTATTCAACCAGATTATAGCACGGTTCGACGTCCCGAGAGAGATTGTCACTGACCTTGGCAGTCACTTTCAAAAGAAAATGATGTCCAAATTAACATCAAATCTTGGGTTACGGAAGGAACATTCATCACCTTGCTACCCCCAAGCCAATGGGCAAGTGGAAGATGTAAACAAAGCTCTTAAGACAATTTTACAGCGAACTATCAACTCAGCCAAGTCAAACTGGCATTTGATGTTATACTTGACATTATGGGCTTACCGAACATCAGTTAATACTGCAACCGGTTTCTCACCTTTCCAACTCGTTTATGGGCTGGAGGCAGTCTTGCCCATCGAATGTCAAATCCCATCTCTGAAATTGGCAGTACAGTTATTGCCAGATACTTCTCCACTTGAAGAGAGGTTAGTACACCTTGAGCAACTTGATGAGCAACGTCGCGATGCGGCCCTGGCCAACGAGGCTCATAAACATAAGGTAAAGTGTCAATATGATACATCCATTCATCCTCGGATTTTCTCTGAAGGAGACCTTGTTCTGATCTACGACCAAGACAAGGACCCCTTGGGGGCAGGAAATTTTAAACCCATGTGGTTTGGACCCTTCATTATAAAAGAGGTTTTAAAAAAGGGCGCTTATCGTTTGGTCGATTTTGAAGGGAATGCTTTGGTGGAGCCTAGAAATGGGCTCTATCTTAAGAAGTATTACTCATAGACAGGTCGCTGTGGGTAGCTTTTTGTAACATATGTATAGTCTTTGTACTATTACTTTTTTTGTTTCTTTTAAAATTGTTATGGACATGTTATTGATGTTATCTTTTGTCAATATGGCAGATGTCAAGTGAGTCCAAGGTGTTTGTTGGGTATGCGGACGGGGCTAGTCGACACACGTGGAGGCTTGTCTCCGCAGCTTGGGTAATATTTACGCCACAGGGTCAGTTATTATCTTCCGGAGGTATATGATTAGGTGATACCACAAATAATGTTGCCAAGTATAGTGCAGTTATTGAATTGCTTCGTGACGCATTGTCATTGGGGATTTCTCATCTCCGGGTCTATCTAGACGCTCAACTGGTTGTGTCACAGCTAAACAGAATATACCGGGTTCATGATCCAACTTTACACCGACGATTCCTTAGGGTACGTCTCTTAGAATGCAACTTTGATTATATTACATATTTTCATGTTCCTAGGAGATTGAACCAAATTACAGATACTCTAGCTAATCACATTTTATATTGGCATCTTGCCCACATATAAAAAAGATCATGGACATAAACATGTAAATACAGTTTTGCACACATAATCCATAAGACACAAAAAAGAGATAAAAACCATATATAAACATCATAAAATCCTAACGAGTCACCGGGCTTATGCCCTCAAAAACAATATATACAATAAGGTGCTCATGGCACATAAAGAGTCTAAAGTCTGGTCAGGGCCTATGGGCCCTGTTATAATCATCTACAGTGCAGGCTAAACACCTAAACAATTAGACCCATGTCCGAGGTGCCCCCACAAGATGAGTCTGCATGGATGGCAACAGGTCCTCTATCTCTACCATTGGGACTATGCGAGTGAGCGCAATAAAGTTCCGCTCAACTCGCCTAAGGACTCTCTCAGCCTCTCCTATTGGGAGGTTCCTTGCTACTGCTTCTCCCCCAATGACGGCAGCTGCGACTTCCGGCTGTGGGCGACGCCTGTTCCGTGCATAGTCGGTAGGTCGCACGAGTCCCACATCTACATGTGATACACGTTTACCCATCAAATACTCTGGCATACAAAAAAAAAATGATATATATAACAAAAAGACATAAAAATTACATATGCAAAGAAATAAAAAAACTACAAAGGTGGAGACTTACCCATCTCCCCTCACTCCTCACCAGGAGGCACGGGTATCTCTGGATCTCTCGAAAAGTCTATCCTTGCATATGGGTAATCCTCGATAGTCGGGATCTGTCGTGAGAACCAAGCAAAAAAGTCATCATCGAAGATCTCATTGGTCCTTCCACCACCCTGTCGCGGCAGTAGCACTGCCCATCTTCACACTGCAGGGAAAGAGGCCAGATGTCCTCATACTACAACCCGAGGACTGAAACATGGAACTCTCTCGAAAAAGAACGAACACAAGATAGTCCCAAACCCTAAGTTCCTCTGTGTCCGCTATCGACAATCTGTCAATTGCCTCTTCATACACTCCAGCAGTGTGGTACTCCAATCAAAAATGTGTGCATCCATGCACTAAATAGCATAGTTCATCTGTGCGCGCGAAGCCTGATGCACGGCTGTTGAGCTGATAATCTGCCCAATAAGCAACAAGATAGTCTGTAGTGCCAGGTTAGTAATCTTGCTAATTGACACCTGGGAACCTCTACGATCGGTCCCAGCCTCACAGTACTCAACTACCAACTCCAAGATCCTTCTCGGCCCCACAGGAAAAATCTGGAAATTGATTGGTTCCCCTCTCCTTGAGAGGCCAGTCAAAAAGTAAATTTCCTCGGTGGTGGGCACCAAGGATTGCCCCTCTAGCATGAACGCCTCTGCATCAGGGTGCTAGTAATCAACCAAGGCATTTAGTAGCCTTGGTTGCATGCACATAAATGGACATAAAAATAATTTTAGCAAACCACACTGCATCAACACGGCCACAACATTCGGATCTGCAGCAACTAACTCAATGGTGGCCTCATGCTC
>ML781799.1:156685-170509 GCA_009831015.1 Picea engelmannii
ATCAAGGAATTACACAATAAAGTGGAAATAGCTTTATGGGAAAGAGACATGCCACTGTATCATATTAATGGAAAGTAAAGCTTACAACCTGAGCCTTGATGTCGCAAACTTCCTTTCGATGGCTCTTGGCTCCGACACACACACTTTCTCAATCCTTGCCTGAAGAAGATCAAATCCTCTTGATAGACTTGCTAGAGTCTCCAAGCTGTTGTTCAGTGTTGAGTCCTTCACACAATTCTTTCACCAATTCTCCAATGAATATTGCTTAACCTTTTCCATGAGAATTCCCTCAATATATAGGAGAGAATGAATTATTTACTTGGATAAGAATGATCCCAAAATATCAGGCAATCCAGTACTAGGATAACCATTCGAATGCCATCTGATCCTTCTAGAAGATTCCCTTCTAGAAACGTCGAGAATTCATCTTTTTCCATGCTTTAGGAAGAGTTCACACCCTAGCAGTTCAACATAGTGCGAGAAGTTTGCACCCTGGCTTAAGGAAGCCTGCGAGAATTAGACATTCTTGCACCCAAATATACTAGCAGCCTGCGAACCTTCTTCAAAAATGAGATTTCTGGAAAGAGAAGAAAGTAACTTTTCTCGGGAGAAAGTTCTTATGAAGAGCCTGAGTACACCATCATCAATACATCATCATGAAGACCAAAATGATGGGTAACAGAATTCCCCCCAAAGTATGAGTTTGGAACCAATAAAAGCTGAAAGACTTTGTAAGCTGCATGTGTGTGTTAGAAACCAGGAGCACATCTAATTAGAAACCTGCGAACAACCAAGCATCTGTAGAATATCATATATACCAATTCTGAGGTAGGCATTCCCATACTTAGATCACAGACTGATGACAATTGTATACCTAGGTCATGGCCACCAATCATACACTGTGGATCCATGCCGTCGAAATATAGCATAGCCACCATGAATATACTGTGGATCTATGTGAAAAATTCAAATTGAGACGACATAGCCACGAAACATACACAGTGGATCTATGTGTCGCAGATTATACATACTCCATCGCAACCTGGACAAAAGATATTATTTCCAGGGTCTTCAATCTCATCGCCCAAAGTACGAATCTAACCATGTGATTACATGTGTTGAAGTCAAACATGGCAGAAACCACTTGATTACTGGTCATTGATGAAACCGTTAACAAGTGCGAGGGAAATCACCATTGATGTCAATGACTCCCAAGGTACCCTAGTACAATCCATCGAGTGTGAATGAATGAGTTGAAGTCGAACATCCGATGGAATCTTTTGATCAGGGGTCAATGATGTAAACCCACTGTCGAAAGAGAGGAAACCTGCCATTGAGGCATGCAAGTTCCAAGGTACCAAATAATTTCTAAGTCTTGATTCCAGATAATGAGCTGACGTCGATGGAACAAAACTCGTTACAGGAGGGCCTTGATGTATCCCCCATAAATGACACGAAATGAGTAACAAATTTTGAAGGTTAAACAAAGTATGATGTGAATTGAACTGGACACAGGGAAGGCTGACACGAAGAAAATGGATAACTGCAGATGGCCGACTCAATATAGGTTTCAGATGGACTTCTCTTGAATGTATGAACGACACGACCAATGATTTGGCATCATTGACTCAAAGACGACACAGGGAATGACCTTGTAGCAAATCGAATGAGAGACAAATCGAATTCCCAAACTGGCTTCAAATGTAATGAATAGGTGGTGTCATGTTCAAGAGCGACACTTAGTGCCAATCAATACGAAGATGAAAACATATCCCTTTCCTAAATTTCCCCCCACCATTTCTGGCGAGTTCCTCTTTATTTTTATGCAAGATTGAGGAGGATAACATATGCTTGTTGATGTAAGCTCATCCTTCGGATGAGTCCCTCGGAGTATGTTTAACGAACCCTAAGAAGGAGTGGTTCGGTCCCATTATGGGTCTGTCGATGTTTGTTTAACGAGTCCAAAGATAGAAAAATCGAAGGTTTTTCATGATTATAGAGTTTGGAAAAACACTTAAAAGAGAACTCTCTCAATTCCTTTTTTGTAAAATAGTCTGGATGAGACCGAAAAAGAGATAAATTATCACTCACTAGACACGTACATCAAATACTTTATCGAGCGTGAAAATAGCAAGGTCGCTCGATGATGTTTTCATGTTTAGAGAGTCTGAAAAGAGCTTAAAGAGGACTCCAGGGAGGGTTCCTTTTTCGTATAACCTTGTTGAGCCCGAAAAAGTGATAAAAGTATGCTCAATCGCGTTCTCATATATTTGCGAGTGCAATAATGGACAAAGACCACGCTCAAGGTTGTATACAAAAACCCTAAAAAAAAATCAAAACACGCAATGACAAAGAAAAATATATGTCTGTATCCATGTATTTGACCATCAAAATCATCATGCCTGCAAAAGATTCACTCAAAATGACATTAGGGATTAGGGTTTAATAGATAAATAATCATAAAAAACCAAATGACATGGTAACAGTAAATAAAAAAGAGTAAATACTCTTTTTACCAAATCATTTTTACCTTTCCACTATTTGAGCTCCAAAAAACCACTCTTTTACCCTCAGAGTTCGGTGTCAGGTTACGGGATCTACGATCATCCATTCAGTGAGCTGTTAGTGACAGTAAGGTAGGCTCTTAGTCCTTAACACTTTCATGGTTTAATTTTTCAATTTCATTGGTTGAAACTTCATTTTTAAATTGATTTATGGAGCCCTACTTTGCGCGCTGCCATTCTCGCAGGTAGGCTATACGGGGCCTGCGAGAATGATGCATTCTCATAGGTGAGCCTAAGGAAGCCTGTGAAGTTCTCGCACTGAACACAAGGCACCTGCGAGAACCGCAAAGCTCAATTTTTTTTTAAAGATTTACCCAATGAACAAGAATCAAATCATGAAAAAGGTTGCTAATCTTCTTGTTGTGTTCCTTATGCAGATAATTGGCCATTAAAATGGTGCTTGAATGGCACGAAAGGGAAAATGAAGAAGACAATGAAATGGCCGAAAATCATCCACCTACTATTGTTGCTTTGAGAGATTGTGGACTCTTGAAGTACTTTCGCATCCCGAGCATGAGGGCCCAAGTCAGACTATTAGAGTACCTGGTACATATGTGGGACCCTGATCAGCAGGTATCTCATGTGGGGGTCCACACACTATCCTTAGACATTGAGGACATTTACTTTTTGACTGGATTGTCCCGGCGGGGGTACTATGTGATCCTGACCAGTAGCAGAGGTGGTGGGCTGTAGATGAGTGAGTATTGTCGTTTACACTGTGTTCCCGAGGCTGAGAGAAAGAAAGGAAAAGTAGCTATTTGGGGGGTACGAGATTTGACCCTCCGTACTATCCTATTCACCATAGCTCGGATGATTGGGAGTTTTTCTCCTCACATGGAGTTACAGAGTTACTTCCAGTACGCTATTGAGTGTACTGAGCCTCGAGTGTTCAACTGGGCAGATGTTGTGCTTCGTAGTATAAAAAAGAAGTTGACCAAATGTAGATGGGGTGACCTAAAGCAATTTGGGTACGGATCTTTGCTGGTATCCTTCTTCCTTGAGCGGGTCCCATTACTGAGGCTATAGGTGGAATGGAATTTACCAGCTTCCAAGGATCCATGGATGTTGAGATGGTGTCGGCTCATGGCCCGACACGTAGCAGGACCGATCATCAAATATGCTGATACTTTATTTGACTGGCTTCAACCACAGATGTTGATGGTTGATGACTATGCTTATGCCGGGATGGATTTCCTAGGAGATCCAAATTTGGTATTGCCAGAGGATGCTCAGTGGGGGGACCTTGGTAAGAAGTACACACATTTTTCTTTTTAAATGTTTTGTGAATTTTTATCATATTCAAATGTTTTTGTTTTATATGTTTGCCCAAAGACTAATGCAAAATCATTCATTAATTTCACAGATGTTGTACCTTATAGACCTCCAGGTACTTCTCCCATCTAGCGGTGAGGAGAGGTAGCGGCAGCACCACAATATGCTAAGGACTATCAAGTGGTGGAACAAAATCTGGAGGGCTTGACCGCAGATATTCCAGACATGACTCTGGAAGAGGTTCCATGACGCGATCAACATCATACTGTAGGAGTGTCAGGGTCCATGAGTCGATTGCTCCATAGGGTTGCTCGGGCAGTCGTGTGTTACCATGAATGTCATCCATGACGTCACTTTGTAGAAGCTATGAGCTTCATATTTTGACATTTTGGTCTTCGGACAAACTTTTTGTAGAAACTCTTTTGATCGTTATATATACAGACGGTTTCTACCGGTTAACCTTATATTGTGTGAATATTGATATGATTGATTTATAAATGATTCAAATGTCTGTCCAACACATAATTAGCCAATGCATATGTTAATGTACTTAGACATCTAGGAATATGTTGATATTCAATGTGATCAAAATAACGTTCCAAGAGGTGAATTCGCAAATACACCCGTAACAAAGTAGGACTTCAAATAGAGTAGACATTACTTAACTGAAGTACTACAAGCTGCGAATCAAGTCGCACAACCAAATGACGAATTCCAAGTGAGATAGAATCAACTAATAATTCAATAACGGTGCTATACTCTGCAATTTTGTTGGTCGCACAACCGAGGCACACACCTTGTAAAGATACAAGTTCGTTTGTAGGGGCGTAAATTTCCCACGCAGTGGAAGCAAGGTTCTGAGTACTATGGCTAGCGCCATCAGCGAAGCCAATATAGGGTAGTGAAGACTCCGACATCTAGAAATTAAACACAACGTCACATAAGGGAAGATACCAGATAACGAAAAGATCAAGCTATAGTCACACAAAACGTATGATACAATAAAATACAAGTACTTGCGCACAGATGAATTTATGCATAGTACTTCTTCAAGTACAACCCATTCCTAGGTTCACTTAAAGGGATACCGTCGTAATCTACCAACTCATAAGCTCCTTTTTCCAAAACTCGTTGAACGATATAAGGACCTCACCACATGGGTTCGAATTTCCCAGCTCCTAACATATCTCGATCCTGTTCATAGAGAAGAACAAGATCACCTTCGAAAAAAAAGCGAGGCTTGACATGCTTGTCGTATTGGGCCTTGACACACTTTTTCTGGGATTCTATGACTAGGGTGGCATCACGTCGAGTTTTGTCTAATCGCATAAGTTACAATAGATGTTCTTCCTCAGCAGAAGTGTTGGGTAGGAGTTCAATAGCTAGTTTCAAAGAATGTATCTCACATTCGATATGGAGAATGGCTTCCACACCATAGACTAATCGAAAAGGTGTAAACCCAGTAGCAGACTTGATGGATGTCTGGTAAGCCCACAATGTCGAAAACAACATTGCGTGCCAACTTGTTTTATGAATCCCTATCATTTGTCGGAGCATAGTTATGAGAACTTTGTTGATTTCTTTGACCTGGCCGTTGGCTTGTGGATAATAGGGCGTTGAGTTATCATGGCGAAGACCCAACTTTTCAGTAAGTTCAGACATCATAAGATTCCTAAAGTGGCTACCATGATTGGTGACGATAGCTTGGGGAACACCAAAATGAGCTATGACGCGATTAAAAAGAAACAATGTTGCGGTCTTTCCAGTGTTGTCAGATGTCGACATTGCCTCGGCCCATTTTGTAAAGTAATCAATGACTACAATCATGTAACCATGCCCCCCAGCCGAGTGAGGGTGACATGTCATGAAATTGATGCCCCATTTCGCAAAGGGACCAACTGATACCACAAGGTGAAGAGGAGCAGGATGTGACCAAATCTTCAGATTATAGGTCTAGTAGGCATGGCATTTCTGAATGGCAATAATGCAGTCGTTAAACAAAGAAGGCCAAAAATACCCTGCACGTAAGATCTTCTGGGTAGTAGCATACCCAGACATATGACCACCACAGGCTCCAGAATGGCAGTCATTCAAAGCTTTCTCGGCTTCGTCAAACATTAGACAACGTCAAAACACAGAGTCAATCCCTTGACGATAAAGAGTATCTCTGAGGATAATGTATTGACGAGCTTGATAGCGTATGCGACGTCGGTCAGTACTAGACAACGTTGGTCGAAAAGTCTGGGTTTGGAGATATATAATGATATACCCATACCAAAGATCATCAGTGCTAATAAGAAAAAGAGATTCATCAGGTAATGAATCAACTGCTACATTTTCCGTTGCAGAGTGAGGAAAATCGCATATCAACTCAGCAAAAACTAAGGAATTCTTCGACTTGGCGCGGTCAAATTCCAAGTCAAATTCCTGGAGTATCACAATCCATTTGGAGTATTTTCCCCCTATCAATTGACGTGTCAAAATGTGTTGCATAGGGTTACAATGAGAAATCACCGTAGTCTTCCATGACATGATATAGTGGCGAAAGTGTTGGACGGATTGGATGGCAGCCAAGGCTAGTTTCTCGACATGTTGATATTTGATTTCAGTCAGTGTGAGACTGCAAATCAAGTATTAAATAACATGTTCGTCGTGTGCATCATCCTCTTGGACAAGAACCATGCCAATGGTGTAATATGAGGCAGCAAGGTAAAGGAAATAATCACGACTGTAATCGGGGGGTAAGAGAAGTGGAGCTCACGTTAGGGACAAATTCGAATCTTCAAAAGAATTGTTGGAAATGGTATCCCAAACGAACTTTGAATCCTTCTTTAATAGCCGCGTAAATCCATGAGTGATCTGGGCGTAGTTTGGGATAAAACGATGAAGAAAGTTTTCTTTCCCCTGCAAACTTTGCAACTGGTGAAGTGTAGAAGGAGGAGGGAGATTAAGGATGGCCTCAACCTTCAAAGGATCCACCTGGATCCCCTGACGTGAAACGATAAAACCTAGAAGATGGTCGAATTCCACACAGAAAACACACTTATGCGGATTCAAACGGATACAGTAGAATCGACAGCGAACAAAAATATCCCAGAGGTGGTTTGGGTGATCAAATCTGTGCATAGAATGAGCGGGTAAATCGTCCAAATACGGTTGAACGATATGTTTGATATCATGAAAAGAATAAGACATAGCGTGTGGAAAAGTTGTGCCAGCTTTCTTAAGACCAAAAGGAAGTTTCCTATAGGCAAAAGTACCCCAAGGACAAATAAAAGAAGTCTTGTGTTGATCCTTGGGAACGATGTTAATTTGATTATAGCCAGAGAAACCATCCATGAGAGAGAATATCTCACTTCCGGCACAGTCATTGACAATCTGGTTGACGAAAGGGGTAGGAAAGTTTTCTTTTGGACAAGCCTTGTTGATATCCCTATAATCAACACATACACGAATTGTACCTTGTTTCTTGTCAATCAGGACAAGATTGGAAACCCAGTCTGTTAGAGCCACCGGATAAATAAAGCTGGCTTTCAGAAGTTTCTCGACTTCGAGCTTTATAGCAGCCGCTTTCCATGGGTGAACTGGATGAAGGCGTTGCCGGACGGGTTTAGCATCAGGATATGTCTTAATTTCATGTATAACAATTTCAGGGTCGATACCCAACATTTCTTCGTAACCCCAGGCGAAGATGTCATGAAACTCTTTGAACAGGGACGTATAGGTGACTATTTCGTCAGGGGAACACGAAGCTCCAATATGGATGTTTTCGATGATTCCAGGTTTGGTAGATATGTCAGTGGGAATTGTGGGAGAGATATTACTTAATTTCCCTTCAGCAAACACATCATGTGCAGACTCAGGAACAGTCGATATGACGACAACGGTCGACGGGGTCGAAATTCGTTGGTAGTTCTCAAGAGTGTGCTGCTCCATAAAGAGGATGGAACGATGATTCCCATCATCCCAAGGGGTTTCTTCCATGACGGACATGATCATCTCATCATTGGGAAAAATAACACGAAAAGGATCGAGAGATAACTCATCAAGAAAAGGGGTAGAAGGTGTTGCCGATTGAATGTCCTAATAGGCAGATTCAACGGGACTTAACGACATTTCGTTGCCGTAACGAAGATGATATCCAGAGTCAGGGACTATACAAGGGTCGGGAGACGTAGGAAGTTCATGAAGTGAAGTGGATATCATGTTGATAGAAGCAACAAACGGGCGTGGAACATCGGGCAGTGGAATGGGAAAAGTACCCATTAACGATGAGTCCTTTAAAAGGCCTACACCGACATTCTCATAACCTGGTGGTGTTTTAGCAATAAATGGTACGTTTCAGTATGAGTATCAGAATTAAAGAAGGAAATTTGGTCGAGGGTAACAACCTTTCCTTGATGAGGGAAAAGTACTACACAAAAAAGGGTAGACACAACTACGTGCATGGAATCGATCCAGCTGCGTCCAAGAAGAAGATTATAATCAAGGGGAGCGTCGAAGACTTCCACTTCAACTTGGATGGTTTTGCCTTCTAACGTGATGGGAAACGAAGGAAGAACATCGTAGGGATTAAAACCAGATCCATTGAAGGCTTTAAGAGTATTTTTGGATTCATTCAAAGAAGAAGAGCCAATGGCTTTCCAACAAGCAAGAGACATGACACACGTCGAGGCACCCTCATCGATAACAGTTCGACAAATGTTCTTGTCAGAGACAAAAACTTGTATCTGGAACACAAGTTGAGTGGGTAACCTTGGAATGTGATCATCCAAGTCAAAGACTATTAAATTTGTATTCGTCAAATCAATTCCACCGATAGCTTTCAACAGTGCCTTCCATTGTGCAGGACAAGTTTGAAGGACTTCAATGGCTGACATCGCAGAAGGTGCTTGGGCCAGATCTTCAACAATGTTGTAGTTCTGGGCCGCATGAGCATGAGGATTGAAAGCCAATTTTCGAACGACACCCTTTGGGGTGGGTCGCAGAACTGCGTCGAGGCTCGGTCGTTCGAGATGAAGAGGACCATTAGAAGGTGGAGTCGCTGGAGAGGGTTTCACCAAAGAAGGGGGTAAATCGTCAACCTTCTCCTTAGATGGAAAATAATCTTTGGCTCGAGTAGTGAGTGCAACGTTGTTTTGCTTAGAATCACCAGTACACATCAAAACATAGGAGGTGTTAGAAGATGAAGGTTGGTCGTGGATGACCAACTGAGCCTGTTGTTGAGACAGGAACGGTTGGGACAAGACAACCGGTGCAGGTGGTTTCGGGGCTCCTTGAAGGAACTTAGTGACCTTGGCACGTTGTGGACAATCCTTCGTGTAGTGATCATCACCACAGATAAGGCAAGGGTATCGTGGTTTGCGCTTATCCTGATCATCAACAGGGGTAGTTTTAGTTTGCTCTGCTTGAGGATTATTTTTTCCCTCCTTATTCTTGCCTCTCCCCTTCTTAGATTTGTTTTTACCAGCTGGGGTAGATTGGACGACATTTACCTCAAAAGTTTTTCTAGTGGGAGTGGCAGGAGACGGAGCATTTTGAACATTAGAAGAAGTAGATTTAGGGTTCGTGCTTGAAACCGAATGTGATTGGGTTTGGGTAGTACCAATCACACCATCAGCCGCATGCGAGGCAGCTGGAGTAGTTGAAGTTTTGGAAGTATTAGGATGAGGTAATTCAGGCAGTAAATCATAAAGTGTTCCCGTTTGTGAATAAACGAGGTCAAGATATTGAGCACGACTTATAGCCCGCTCTTTCGTGACTATGCCACCCATGGCAATGTCCTTACCTATTTCATTCACAAATGATTTTGTAAACCATTCTTCCAGTAATTGATCAAGGAGCTCAAGTTTAATGAGACGTTGCCTCCTTCGCCACTCATGGATGTGATTAGATATATGAGTTCCTTTAGTCTATTTAAAGGAAGTCAAAATCTCAGTCCCCGTGTCATAACATATCGGTAACTGGTAATGCGTAAGGAAAGCCATAGCTAGGGTGTTAAAATCAGAGAAGAAACCTCGTGGCAATTTGATATACCACTTCGCAGCAGAACCGGTAAGGGTCTGTTGAAAAAGACGTAAACGAATAGAGTCATCCATCAATGAGTTGGATGAACACCATAGGTGAAAAGTCATAACGTGATTATTTGGGTCCTCTCCCACTTTGCCATCGAATTTAGGAATGTCCGATGGAAGCCTAGCTAGGATAACAAGCCATTGGGGAGAGTGAAAAATAGGATCATTTAAAATCCTTGACAAATCTGGAAGATCCAAAGTGGCGAGAAAAGGTAACTGTCGATTCACCTGTGGGTACTGGTGACTTTGGGGCAGAAACCCTGTCGGCAAACCAGTAGGACCATAAGAAGTCTGCATAGAATGTGAAGGTCCAGGCATATTCGGTGGTGGTTGAACATGATAGTAGCTCATCGGATTATACCCTAGAACAGGGGCTTGAGTTTGAGCATTTGACCCCCAAATGGGATTGAACGACCCGGGATATGGTTGGCCCATGCTAGGGGGTGTGACTGATGTAGCTGGAAACTGTTGCCCCCTAGACGATTGAGGAGGATTTTGTATCAATTGATTCCAATACTGAGCCAAGGATGGAGGTATGTTTTTCCCATAAGGTTGGGTTGCCCCTCCCATGGAGGGTGGTGTACCAATTGAGGGAAATGTTCCAATTGGAATTTGCCAAATGAGAGGGGGTTGAGTTATACTACCTTGATTAGACTAGCCACCAACCGGAAACTGATAAGTTGGAGTGAATGATGGAATAGCGCCACTAGGATTAGGATTGCCAGTAGAAGATGAAGAAGGTCCTCCAAAAGGAAATTGAGGGAGTATCGGGACAAAACCAGGAATAAAGTGCCCAGAAGAAGAAGGACCACTAGGAGAGCTGGATGGACTTTGCGCAGGAGTAGGAATGGTAGCATTTAATGCATGGTATCAAGGTGGTAGTCTCGGATTGACGTTGGGCGTTCGCGGTGTGTTGATGGGAGAAAGACTAACTGCAGTGAACCCGATTGGAACACTCGAAGTGATAAGTGGTAGTCAACGGTACTGTCTCGAGATTAGAGATCTCAAAAATCATTGGGGGGTTGATCTCAGAAATCACAAGTGAACCTGGACCAAAAATGTCTCGCCGAAAAACACCTGTAGACCAAAAAGGATCTTGGCCTTCTAGACCGGGAAAGGGTCCAGTCGGAGATCTGGAACACACAACAATTAAGTCTCTGGAAGAGTCTGCTCGCATAAAACATCTCTCAAAATCGGGGTTAAGTCGAAAGTCCTCTCAAGTATTTGTAATTCGAAAACGTTCTAGAGAGTCAGTGCGTTCCACCTGTGGCGCGGTGATGACTAGGAATTCACTCTACCGAGGAGAGCCTCTAGGTGTGCTTATGGGAAAGCGTTGAGAACCTTCCAGATGTTCGAGAGATAAACCCTGCATTCTATGTGAACGACGTGGAGGAGCTATTGTAAACGAGTGACAAACTTTGCGAAGAAAATCCTATGGTCAACTTCGAGAAACAAACAACATGCGCTAGTAAACAAAATCTAGGAAGCAACACCAAGCAAACAAGACCTTCTAATTTCGAAGCCACTAGTTGGTGATGAAATCCAACGTCGTAACAACGAGATGAGAAGGGGTTGGGCTAGGGTGGAAAAGTTACACTGACGACCTGCTTAACGGACTTACACCCTGGTGCAAGCTCCCACACATAATCGTGGGTATACCCTCCAAGGAGCCCGAGCGAGTTTGGTCAACGTCAATTCCAGGTACCGTGAAGACTTTACCCTTCACAGTCACCTCGTGTAAGAACCTAGAAAGATATGCCACTAAGGTTACCACCGACAACAATAAATCCTGGGGGAATAGTCGACAGTCCGATCCACATGCAAGGGCAGGGTATCTAGCCCGAAATCAACTCAAAAGGCTTCCACTCATCATTGTGGGTATACCTCCGAGTGATCCCCGTAATATGTGAAATCTCTACACTGATATCAACAAAGCAGGGTGAGTAACTCTGCCAACATCAATGTGACCTCGTGCTTGACCCTTGTGTGAGAAGGGCTTTCTAGGACAATATGTTGTAAATGGAACTTAACACTCCCTAACACAAGATGCTATTGTGTGTTTTGCGCTTTTGGAGAGTGTATCTCTCTTCCTACTCCAAAGCGCTAGCCTAGATAAATGTTGGTGTAATAGAGCCCTAGAAAAGAGTTACTAGTTAAATTTTATGATTGCGCAGTGTTATTAAGAGTTGTTGTTTACTCAAAGGAAATGGAAGTGAAACTTATGTTGCATGAATCTGACCCAACAATGCATGGATGAGAATGAAGAAGATCACTTTGCATTCAATGAATCCTATGTATGGGAGAGAGAAATTTTTCCAAATCAACCTTGAACTACAATGCAAAATTTCCTTGAAAATGCAAATGCAAACAATCACTTATCAAATGAGAATTCTCTATTGTGTCTTTTTCAATAACTTCAACAATCTTAATAATTCGATTTTCAATGTTTCCGAAAATGAAAAGAATTTTTTGAAAGAAAAACTTTTGTTCACTTTTCAAAAAGGACCCACACTATGACAGCGAGAGTACAGAAAATCAAAAGCCAAATGAACAAGCAATAACAAACCCAATCAACTCTTTCAATGAAAACAAAAATAAAAAGCAAACCAATCTATTCTTTTCAAGTGCACAAGAAAAATGAACTTTCAAACAAAGCAAATGATCAAGACCAATAAAACTCAACTTTCAACCGATCACCAGTCCTTAACTAATCAAGCACACTCAGATTCTGAAATCAGAGAGTATGGTGTTGCCAAGAAAAGTCAAGAAATGAAAGGCAAGACAAAAAGTGACAAGAAGAGCCTTAAATCCTAAGACTGTTCATGCACACAAACGAAGACAAGAAAAACATCAATCAGTGGTCCAAGAAACTTTTATGAGGCAATCAAACTGATCTGGGCAGTTGAAAATACCAAAACTCAAATCCAAACTTTTGAAAAATTGAGTTCGCAGGCAGGCAATATTACACAGTGCGAGAATCACTAATTCTCGCAGGTGCCCCTTGAGCAGGGTGTGAGAACCCCGCACTGAAACCTAAAGGCAGAGTGTGAACTCTACCAATTCTCGTAGGCTGTAGTGAAGTGCAGTGTGAGAATGTCTAAAGATAATCAAAATTTTGGAAAATGAAGCAAAATTTGAAAATGCCTCTGGACCTAGAGGGTCTATCAGGATATCCTGAAGACTTAGAGATTGATAGGACAGGAGAAAAGTAAAACCAGATCAAATGGCCACAAAAAAACACCAAAAGCCACAAATAAAATGGGATTTTCCCCAGTGGAGTCGCCAATTTTGTTATCGGACTAATCGGTAGGTGTGGACACTAACTGATCTCCCTAGATCCACCTAGATCTAGAACAAAACAGGACAGGACATGACTCTTTCCCTAAGTTTTGACCATTGAATCAACTAGTAGGAAGGAATAAGTAACATAACTTTATATCGCTTCCTAGGGTCTCTGTTGCTCCTGCTTCGCTTCGGTGCTCTCGTGAAGTCAAGACCAAGACAACATAAACCAATCAAAGTGAAGATAGCACAATATATTCAATATTTAACCTATGTGAATGGAAAGGAATTACACAATAAAGTGGAAATAGCTTTATGGGAAAGAGACATGCCGCTATATCATATTAATGGAAAGTAAATCTTACAACTTGAGCCTTGATGTCACAAACTTCCTTTCGATGGCTCTTGGCTCTGACACACAGACTTGCTCAATCCTTACATGAAGAAGATCAAATCCTCTTGATAGACTTTCTAGAGTCTCCAAGCTGTTGTTCAATGATGAGTCCTTCACACAATTCTTTCACCAATTCTCCAATGAATCTTGCTTAACCTTTTCCATGAGAATTCCCTCAATATATAGGAGAGAATGAATTAGTTACTTGGATAAGAATGATCCCAAAATATCAGGGAAT
>ML781799.1:183356-196968 GCA_009831015.1 Picea engelmannii
TTCAAGGTAATATTTTTTTAATTGAAGTTTATGTTGATGCTATTATTTTTGGTAGTGATTGTTAGGCTATGAAAAAGGTATAAATATCTTCATTTTTCCCACATTTCATGATATCATCTTGATTGAATTTTTTATTATTTAGGAGCAAATAGAATAGAAAATGAATAATATACTCTTTAGTGTTATTGTTGAAGTTAGATTACATAGATCCTAAATATGATTGGAACTGTCTAGTTTTATTACAAGATTGGTTAAATATTGTCAAACCCAAGATAGCAAAGGTAATCTTTAAGATGCGCAAGCTATTGGAGGTTGAAGAATTTATGGTGCAAGGCAGTTTTTAAAATGATCGAGTTGCTTATATTGTAATAGTAAATCAATCCTAAGGATCTCTCGATCCTTAGGATAGTTTAATTTACCCAGATTATTGTAATATATAAAGGGTAAATAGATCTTGAAAAGAGGTAGAAGAATTGCACCCAAGAACTCAGAACTTAGAATTGCTATGCATTAGCAGGTTTTGTAAAATGTTGTACCAACTATGAAATCAATAGAAGCTTCGAGCGATTTTACCATTTCTATATACTGAATTTCAAATAGCAGTGCTTCTAAGGACCAAGGGCCCAGTCTGAAGGAGCTATTGTTCGACCTGTAATTGTATCAGGTCAATTTTGGTTTTCTGATTTGATTCTCTTTTACAGTAGTTAAATGAATGCATAAGTGTGTTGATGATTTCATGTCAATTGCAAGAGATAAATATTCCTTGAAGCATTAGATGATTGTTGTTCCAATTCCTATTACTGAGATTTGATGCGTGACAAATCCTCATAAGTTCACATTTGTTGTTCCCTTTATTTAGTTTACATTTGTTGTTCCTTTCACTTAGTTTACATTTGTTTTTCCTTTTACTTAGTTTATATTTGTTGTTCCTTTCCGTTAGAATATAGTTGTTGTTCCTTTCAATAGAAATACGATTGTTGTCTCTTTTCGACTAAATTAGAGTCTTCGTTTCTTTCCATAGATAGAGTAATTCACCTTTTTCTTTCCATCAATTTGATTCATAATAATAGTCATTTCTGCAAGTCTTTATCTAGATTCAATTACTACTCTTAAAATGAATTCAATAGATTAATTAGTTCCTTTCCATTGCACAGCTTTAGATTTCAATTCCTAGAATCTTTAATGAATGTTTGAGGAACTTGATTATTGATAAAATTAGATTTTCTTTCACTACACGATTTTAGCCTCTACGAAATATATGCATAGACTTTGCTGATATTCTTTGAGATAAAAGACAAATCCTCGAGTTGATAAATTAATGTTAAACTAAGGCTATTTCTAGACATCTTTAGAGCCCAACATTTTGGCGCCTTTGTCGGGGAAGAATGTCAAAGGTAGCATAGATTGTGCCTCTGGAGGAAGAGGTATTGAAGATGGAAGGTAAGAACCTATGCATGCAATAAGTAAGATGCTTATACCAATGACTACCTCCAGCTAATGCATTAAGAGGTTGCATAGGTGTTTTTTTTCTTTCTTTCTTGATTTTCCTTTTTTTGTGTGAAGTGTGTATGACTAAGAAGAAATATCTTGAAAAACCAAAACCCCCACAAAAAATTACCAAAGCCCAGGGCTCAGTGCTCCCTGGAAGAAGCACTTTCATAGACAACATCATCCGAAAAGTAGAATCTCAAGCTTCGGTTGAACCTAGGAAAGGATCTACCCAAATCCATCAGGTGGCAGTTTCACCAACTACAACCCACGCCGAGATTCATAGCAAAACTGAAGGGACTAAGAAAATATTTTAGAGCACAGACCCACCACCTGATCCTGAATCTCCTGTGAAAGAATAAGGCATACCCGAAATCGAGGGAGTGCAATCAAATCCCCTAAAGGATAAGATAAAAAATCAATTCAAGTAAAACATCTAGATTAAGAAATCCCTAAAGATTTCTGGCATATTTTCGATCAAATCCACAACGTCCCCAGACTTCCACTTTGGAATATCCAATAGTTGATCCAATCGCCAATTCCCCCATGAAGGCAATTCCCCTACAAAACCTGCCAACCTTTCATGGATTAATCTCAGAAGAGTCGGATGCATTCTTATTTGAATTTGATTTCCTATGTAGAGGGTATGATTACACCTCTGAACCCCAAAAATTAAAATTGTTCCCCTCCACTTTGAAAGGAGCAGCTCTACGTTGGTTCATGGGATTAGGGGGAGGAACTATAAACTCATGGGATGAGATGAAACAGGCCTTCTTGAAAAAATATCAGGGTTATTGTAGAACCAAAGACTTAAAAGATGAAATCTTTCAAATGAATGCAAAGGAAAATGAATCATTAGAAGAATATGTCAAGAGATTTCAATATAATTTACAAAGATCACCCTATGGCACGTTACCAGGTGAAGTACTTAAAGCAACTCTGATTAAAGGTATGAAATATGAATGGGTATAAATGTTGAATTTAATGGGGAAGGGTGACATTTATCAAGAAACTTATAATGACATCATCCTATTGTGCATCAGGTGCTCAAGAGGAAGTTCACGAACCAGATCAGGGATGCGTACCCCCCTCACCAGAAATAACAATATTATCAGTGGGGGTGTTACGTGAGATGAAGTTGGTAATCTCTTAGAAAGCTTCAAAATAGATATTCTGAGCACTCTGACTACACAATTGGATGTATTGTAGGCCAAATAGAAAAAAACAGAAGTAGAACAAACGTTGGCCATATTTTGCCACAGGTGTAGAAGAAAACATGGTCCAAGGGATTTCCCTTTGGACGTGGTCTGGGTCTGTGCATTCTGCACCAAGGATCACGACAAAGAACAATTCCCATCGCTTCCTAGACTGAAGGCTATCTTTAGAGAAGCAGAAGAAGAAACAGAGCCATTATATCTGATAGCTCAACGTCGTCAATGGCAGAATCGACCTCCAAATACACTGCAGGACCCTTCCTCTTTCTTCTCTGGATAGTATAATTATTAGCAAGATCTTGGTAGCACATAGCAAGGTCAACCATTTACTAATTAGAACTGGCAGCCCCAACAAAACCCACCTGCAAATACCACTTGGAAAAACCAGCCCGCTGCAAATCTTGCCTGGCAGAATCAACCAACTACAATTTCCACTTGCCCTAACTCACAATATCCCACCTCATCCTGGAAAAAATCAGATAACAACATCTACCCTTCACAGTGGCCCAACATGACTACCCAAAACTCAAATTGGAATCATAATTGGCAGCGCCTTATGGGGATAAACAACCAACCAATGGGGATGGCCCCTCAAACTCGACCTATGTTACAAGAACCACTCCAATTGCCCCAAAAATCACAATCCCAATTGTGCCCTCAACTACCAGCCCAAACTCACCCAAATCCAAATAATAGACTGGCTCAACTCATCCAGATTATGGAGAATGGAGAAGGAGAGACTATCTTGGTAGGTTGCAACAAACTACGGTTGAGATCGGGACGAATAATCTCTCCTAAAGAAAATAACGTTTTTCAAGAGAAGGAGAGTGAAAAACAACCAGCAATAACACCTTCGACTGTGGTAATAACAAAAGAAATTGAGTAGGGGGGAAACACAGTCGAATCACAAGATACTGATAAGGATGAAACGCCCTCCCCTCCATTCCCCGAAAGATTGATGATAGCAAAACCGACTGTATATCCCAACTTCGACATTTTAGGGGAACTCAATAATTTATA
Source organism: Picea engelmannii (assembly GCA_009831015.1). NCBI lineage: Eukaryota > Viridiplantae > Streptophyta > Pinopsida > Pinales > Pinaceae > Picea > Picea engelmannii. The sequence goes on from ML781799.1 coordinate 187,079, forward strand.
TATCAAGATTCCACTCCTACGAGATCTTCAGGACATCCCAATCTATGCAAAAATGATCAAGGAGATATGTGGGAGAAAGCCCGTCAGAAAAATTAAAAATGCATCATCAACAGTCCGTGTGGTAGGAGCCTTGTCTGATCTAATTTTAGGTAGACAAGAATTGGTTAAATATGCAGATCCAGGGAATTCCATAGTGACAGTTCAGATCCAGGGCTATTCTTTTCCCAATACACTAGTTGATTTAGGAGCATCCATCAACATCTTGTCTATGGAAACCTGCAATACCCGAGGTTTTAACTCCTTCGAACCCACCACAATAATGCTACAGTTAGCAGATCAATCGATAGTTCGACCAGTTGGCACATTACATGATATAGCCATCTCCATCGACTCTTGTGAATATCCAGCAGACTTCCTCATCTTCAACCCAAGAAGTGGACTTGAAGGGAATCCATTGATACTTGGCAGGCCATGGCTTGCAACAGTAGATGCGTACATAGGATGTCGAGAAGGAAATATGACAATCACTAGAGGGGGTATCACAAAGAACCTCACTTTATATCCTCCTGCTAAACCAAGTCCAACTTTCGTATATCCACAATTTCCACCACTGCGATACCCAAAGAATGATTTATGAGCCCCTCTTACGTAGGAAGAATCCCTCAAACTTAAAAACTAGCTAGAGGATGACATAATAAGTGGGTTTATCAATAATCCAACCACCATGAGCAACCCGACTTGCCAGATGCTTCAAGCTGTTCTAGACTATGAAGCACAGGGAAACCGGCTGGAAGATTTAATGGAACAACAAATTCCAACTACAACCATTCATAACAAGAAACCTGTTGAGATTGCACCAGGGAGGTCTCTAAACATCAATGCCGATTTAGATGAACAACAACATCAGAAGCTAATTCAAGTCCTCTCCAAATACTAGCAAGCTTTTGCATGGGAATATTTTGATATGAAATGTATTGATCCACAACTCTGCACACACCACATTTATGTTGAAAAATATGCTCGGCCTATCCGATAGCCATAGAGAATATTGAATCCTCACCTTAGAGATATCGTTAAAGAATAATTACAAAAGCTATTGGACGTAGATTTTATATATCCCATCTCAGATAGTCGGTGGGTTTCCCCATTAGTGATCATCCCAAAGAAAAATGGGAAATGGTGCATATGTGTTGATTACAGGGAACTTAACAAAGCCAATCAAAAAGACCACTTCACTTTGACTTTCATTGACCAGGTCCTAGATACTTTGGCGGGAAAGAAGTTCTTTTCTTTCCTAGATGGTTTTAGTGGGTACAATCATATTCAGATTGCCCCAGAAGATCAAGATAAAACTGCATTCACTGATCATTCAGTTCTTGATCAAAGTCATCACCATAAGGAGTGAAATCATCCATATAGACTTCAAGTCCTTCACTGATCAGATCATTGAATATGATCAGAATGGCCCTTTGAAAAGTGGTTGGAGTGTTACAAATTCCAAATTGGAAAATACCATTTCACATCTCCACTGATGCATCAGATATTGCCATAGGCGCTATCCTCGGACAGGAGGAGGACAAGAAACCCTACGCCATTTATTTTATTAGCAAGAATCTTAATCCAGCTGAACTTAACTATACAGTAACAGAGAAAGTGTTTTAAGTTGTTATACATGCCATCAATAAATTTCTTCATTATATAACAGGTTATCCGATCATTTTGTATACTGATCATTTTGCTATCAGATATCTGGCTAATAAACCAATTACTAATGGATGGGTCACTCGATGGTTGTTACTATTGTAGGAATTTGATATCACCATCAAAGATCGACCCGAGAGAGAAAACCTTGTCGCATACTTCCTATCCCACATACCCAAAACAGATGACTCCTTAACAGTCGAAGATCGATTTCCAGATGAGCATCTATTTTTCGTTACTACAAAGCCACCTTGGTACACTGACATGGAAAATTACCTAGCAGCGGGAATATTACCAACAGATCTTTCATCAAAGGAAAGAAAACTGATCGCCTAGCATTGTGCACGATTTACCTAGATCAACGGATATCTCTTCCATATAGGAGCTGATCTCCAGATGCACAAACGCGTACAAGATGAAGAAATCTACGACATACTAAAAGCCAGACATGATGAGCCCTGTGGTGGGCATTTTTCAGATCGCAGGAATGGACACCAAATTTTTCAAATGGGATATTATTGGCCCTCAATATTTAGAGACTTGAAGAAATATGTCCAGACCTGCGATAGTTGTCAACGGATGGGAAAACCAGGTCAAGCTGATGAAATGCCTTTGAAAGCACAAGTAGTTGTGGAACCATTTGAGAGATGGGCACTAGACTTCGTTGGCCCCTTCAATCCAAATTCAAATTAGAAGGCCTATATTCTAGTCGCAACGGAGGTATATTTCAATTCCACAAAAGAGGATTAACATTTAATGATTACCATTAAAATATGTTGTTTGAAAATAAATCATTGATCCCCATTGGCGGCGGCCGTATAATCATTACTTCTCACCATCAATACCTACGCTCATTACTTTTCCCTATGCTAATGGTCGAGGTCGACCTTTATATTAATGAGGGGAGTGGACGCTCAACACACTTCTCAATAAAGATAGTAATGATTGTAATAAATACCCACATTTGTAAACATTTGTTGTCTCTGATATTTGCTATTTTCAGTAATTTTTCCTCCAAGTTGGTCTAACCAAGTCTGCTACCAGGAACGATAGTGATCCACATTTTCTCATAGAATGGGTGGCAGAGGTGTACGTAGGGATCCAACTTTACTAAAGATTATAGAGAATGAAAGAGACATCCTGCACCAGCTAGGGTGGATTGAGTACTTCAATCGTCTGCAAGGATATGACACGAATGTCACGCTTGAATTCTTTCAGAATCTGTAGGGAGAAAACTCTATTGTGTGAGGCATACAAATCTCAGTCACCCCAGAAATCTTAGAAGAGGTCACAGGCCTCCCTAACACGGGCATTCAGTGGACAGGAAAATACACAACACTGAAGGAATCTATGGAAACTTTCACAGACCCTAGGGAAGAATTGGATAAGAAGGGAAAGGGACTCAATACCAGTACCCTCAAGGAACCATGGAAGGAACTTGTAGGGATAATTCAGTGATACATCACTTGTGATGGACGATATGGCATAATTCCACCTCACCACCTCAAATTGCTGGCATCTTTAAAACAATTGTTAGTACTTAATCTAACTTTCTTTCTGAATGACATATTACATGAGGTTGCCTTAAGAACACAAAAATTCAAGGACCCTATTACTGTTATCAGTCACCACAAATTAGTTAAACTAATAACAAATAAAGCACTGAGTCAAACTCAACTAACTTGGGATAACCTGATTGAGGAAAATAGACCTCCACAACTAGAGCAGCCTGAATTATGCCATGAAGAACCACCACAAAAAATTGAAGATAGACAGGCAGAGGAGACTACTTCCCAAAGAGAAATCCCATCTCCTCAAACCGAAGCTGAGGTAGACCCTACCCAAATCACAGAGGCCCAGACCTCACAAACATAGGAATTAACGAAAAAGAGGAAGAGAGAAACAACTGCCCCTACAACCATCATTCAAACAAGGATAAGAAGAAGACGAATTCAGGAAACAACTGAAGCAATTCAGGGTACAAAAAAACAGCCTGAAGAACTTCAGAATTCTACAGAATAGTCTCCATGCAAGAATGCTCAAGAAATTGGGCAAGTAGAACAGACCTCACAAAGGAATGATCAGGAAGACACCCAACCGACATTAGAGCATCTGACAGAACAATTTATGAAGAGCTATGAGGTAGAAACAACCCAAGTTTTGGGAAGCTTGGGAACCTCAATTAACAGAGGCACAAATAATCCAGAAAAATGCCCTGAACAAGCCTCCTCTTCAAAACCAGTTGAAGATTTTCCTGATATCAAAATGTATTTTCCTAAGGACAGAGCATAGGAAGAACCTCATTTTGAAACAAGAAGCCCTCTTGGACAGACAGAACATTTGGAAGGAACAGAGGAACAACCATCTACTGGCCAGAATGAAGAAGACCTTGAGACCTCTCATAAACAAAAATCAGCCAAGAGCCATAATAAAATTAGAAAGTTAAAAAAAGAAAACAAATTGTTGAAGAAAAAAGCTAAGAAGGCTGAAGTATTAAAGCAAAAGGTGATTAAAATCAAGGAAATTATTAAGGAATTGAGGAAACAGCTAGAACAGGTAGATAAGGCCCACAGAAGAAATAAGAACAAAAGGGCCAGAGTGCAAGGAAGAAACCCTCTTCCTAAAGAATCAGTCAGTACAAATTATGTAGGGATACAGATAGACCCTTAAGAAATAGTAGTAGAAGAAATAGTAGCTCAGAATGAGGAAGCAATTCCTTTAGAAACACAAGAAAATATGACATCTACAAAAGCAATTGATGCTGAGGTGTAGACAGACTCCCTGATATTAGAGAAAATAGCTCAACTCCTTGAGCAGAATGCTACCATCAGGAGATTGGAGGAAGAATTGATGCAATCTCAACAAACCCTGGTTCAAAACATAAATGAATCACTGACTATGGAAGAGCACCAAGCACTCTAGTCCCATAAAAAAAGTGCTATTGTGGACAGACTGGAAGCAGATCTTACACAGGTCTAGCAAGCATTAACCCAATCTAGGGAAGAGATGGGCGCTATGAAAGAATACCAAGCATCCCAGTCTCAAGCACAAGGTGTCACCATTGATAAACTAAAGGCAGAGTTGGGACAAGCCTAGTGAGCATTGGATCAACACCAAGATGAGATGGTCACTAGGGTTGAATATCAAAATATTGTTAAACAACTGAAGGACATGACAACAACAGAGGGTGAGACCTATGTTGTGCTCAGCAGAGCCCAAGGGAAGATAAAAAAGGTGCAAACCCAATTAGAAAAATCTTTGGAGAAAATCAAAGAAATCTTTGATGTCTACTCTGATGCTATTAATTGCAGAGCCCCTACCACCAATTACACTTTATTCTTGCTAGAATGATATTTGTTATTAAGAGTGAAGGCCATCATAGCAGGAAAACCTATTTCATTTTCCATTGTACCTGAGTTTATTTCATGTTTCAGAGAGAAGGACGAAAAGGTACAATACTTTTTTTGTGAATTGTACTTTCATAATTTCATTCTAGAAGAAAAAGGGGAAGATAACCCTGGCCCATTCATAGGTGACATACAGTTTCAGGAATTTTTGTCATTTACTCAGAACCAAGTTAGATGGGGTAAATCTCATAAAACCTTCCTAAAGAGGGAAGCTGGGCTAGATCTCTAGGTTAGGGGAGAACCTCCAAAGTCCTTTCCAGGAATTATGAAACATAAAACCTTTATGAAAAGAGGAGGGGTCGTAGAATCCTTAGCCGCTATCCATCTACAGGTTATATGTTCAGGTATCACTCATTTTAGGGATCTTAAGGAGGAAGCTTTTGTTGCTTCTAAACTGAGATGGGATGCATCCTCCAGTGAAGTAAAGAGTAGGGAACCCTTTAGGTACAGGAATTTCTTTGCAACTACCTTCAGAATAGAGAGGTATTCTAGATTTCTCCAAGAGGAAAGGCTTGCTTGGATTGGGTCCAGATATAATCCCCCTATCATCTAGTTCCCTCCAGAAAGTTACCAAAAAGATTATCAAATTAACAAGAAAAGGGAGGATGCTGCTTTTGGAGAACTCAAAAGAAGCAATGGGTTCAGAAGGCCTGGTGAACCAACCCTTCCACCTTACAACATTACTGCTTTACTTGAAAAATCTCAGCTTGCATGAGGACATGCAAGAAGGTAAGCTGGGGGGTATGTTAGGTTACGAAAAAGGTATAAATATCTTCCTTTTTCCCACATTTCATGATATCATCTTGATCGACTTTTCGATTATTTAGGAGCAAATAGAATATAAAATGAATAATATACTCTTTAGCGTTATTGTTGAAGTTAGATTACATATATACTAAATATGATTGGAATTGTGCTCTGAAAGCTTTTCTCATTCCCTTCAGTTTTTCTATGAATCTCAGCGTGGGATGTAGTTGGTGAAACTGCCACCTAAGGGATTTGGGTAGATCCCTTCCTAGGTCCAACCAAAGCTTGAGATTCTACTTTTCAGATGATGTCATCTATGAAATTTATTCTTCCAGGGAGCACCGAGCCCTGGGCTTTGGTAATTTTTGGTGGGGGTTTTGGTTTTTCAAGATCTTTCTTCTTAGTCATACACACTTCACACAAAAAAAAGAAAATCAAGAAAGAAAAAAAAAAACCTATGCAACCTCTTAATGTGTTAGCTGGAGGTAGGCACTGGTATAAGCATCTTACTTATTGCCTACGTAGGTTCTTACCTTCCGGCTTCAATACCTCGTCCTCTAGAGGAACAATCTATGCTACCTTTGACATTCTTCCCCGGCAACGACGCCAAAATGTTGGGCTCTAAAGATGTCTAAAAACATACTTAGTTTAACATTAATTTATCATCATAGGAAAGGAAAGGAAGTTGGCTATGCCATAGAATAATGGGTCACATGCATTTTGATAACCTTGTAAAAGTCAGCAAAAGAGAAACAGTCAGAGAAATGCCCCAGATCACGAAACCAACCAACACTTTATGGAAGCATTGTCAACAAGGAAAGCAAACAAATACCAGGTTCAAATCAAAGGAATATTCAACAACAATACCACTGGAAATTGTGCACATTGATCTAGTTGGACCAACTACAACAAAGGGCTTAAAAGGTGAAAAATAATTTATGTTATTAGTTGACGATTATACAAGAATGACTGTAGTTTTCTTTCTGAAGAACAAGTCAGAAGCTTTTGAAAACTTCAAGATCTACAAGGAAATGGTTGAAAATGAGATGGATTCAAGAATCAAATGTTTGAGATCTGGTAATGAAGGAGAGTTCACTTCAAAGGAATTTATGGCCTACTGTAGCAGTCATGGAAAAGAAAGGAAATTCTTTGTTGCTAGGACACCTAAACAGAATGGAGTTGTTGAAAGAAAGAATAGGAAAGTACAAGAAATGGCTCTAACAATGTTAATGGATTCCAAATTGACATATATATTTTGGACACATGCAGTGCATACAACAGTTCACATTTAAAACATAGTACTGCTCAGAAACAACACTGATAAAAATCCCTACGAGCTATGGAAAGGAAGACCAACAAATGTGAATCACTTCAGAGTTGTTGGAAGAAAATGCTACATCAAAAGAGAAGATGGTAGAATGGGAAAGTTTGACTCTCATGTCGACAAAGGAATACTTGTTGGTTACTCAAGTACAAGGAAATCATACAAGTGTTACAATCTAAGATTGAACAAATTTGTGGAAAGAATCAACGTAACAATTGATAAAACAAGCAGACCAAAATCAAAGGAAGAATAAAACAAATCAATGGAACAACTTTTCAAAGAAGAAGATGAAAAAGAAGTAGAATATGAAGATGAAGATGAAGAGAATCCGATATAAGAAGAAGAGCAAGTTCAGAAAGTATCTCCAAAGACACATAACAAACGAGTACAAAAGAATCATCCTTCAGATCAGATTATTGGAAACAAAGATGAAGGACTTGAGACTAGAAGAAAAATAAGTTCACTAGAACAAACACACCTAGCACTCTTATCTACAATTGAACCAAACTGTTTTGAAGAAGCCAACAGGGATGAATTTTGGAATAAGAACATGGATGAAGAATTGGATCAAATAGAGAAAAATGACACTTGGGAATTGGTTCCAAGACCAAAGAATAAGAATGTGATCGACACAAAATGGGTTTCCAGGAATAAATCGAATGAAGATGGACAGGTTACAAGGAAAAAAGCTAGATTGGTATGTAAAGGATATGCATAGATTGAAGGAATCGAATTTGAAGAGACATTTGCCCCAGTTGCCAGAATGGAAGCAATCTGTTTACTTTTAGCTTATACATGCTCCAAAGGTGTTAAAGTATATCATATGGATGTAAAATCAGATTTTTTGAATGGGGAACTTGAAGAATAAGTCTACATTGAAAAACCAGAAGGATTTCAGTTGTCAGAGAACACAGACTATGTATGTAAATTAAAGAAAGCCTTGTATGGTCTAAAACAGGCTCCTAGATCATGGTACTCCAAACTGGATAAGTATCTGTAGCATGCAAGGTTTATAAAAGGAACTGCAGACAACAACCTCTACATCAAGGTAAGTCAAGGCAATATTTTATTAATTGAAGTTTATGTTGATGATATTATTTTTGGTAGTGATTGTTAGGTTACAAAAAAGGTATAAATATCTTCCTTTTTCCCACATTTCATGATATCATCTTGATTGAATTTTCGATTGTTTAGGAGCAAATAGAATAGAAAATGAATAATATACTCTTTAGCGTTATTGTTGAAGTTAGATTACATAGATCCTAAATATGATTGGAATTGTCTAGTTTTATTACAGTATTGGTTAAATATTGTCAAACCCAAGATAGCAAAGGGAATCTTGAAGATGCACAAGCTATTGGAGGTTGAAGACTTTATGGCGCAAGGCAGTTTTGAAAATGATTGAGTTGCTTACATTGTAATAGTAAATCAATCTTGAGGATCTCTCGATCCTCAGGATAGCTTAATTTACCCAGATTATTGTAATATATAAGGGGTAAATAGATCTTGAAAAGAGGTAGAAGAATTGCACCCAAGAACTTAGAACTTAGAATTTCTATGCGTTAGCAGTTTTTGTAAAATGTTGTACCAGATATGAAATCAATAGAAGCTTCGAGCAATTTTACCATTTCTATATACTGAATTTCAAATAGCAGTGCTTCTAAGGACCAAGGGCCCAGTCTGAAGGAGCTATTGTTCGACCTGTAATTGTATTAGTTCAATTTTTGTTTTGTGATTTGATTCTCTTTTACATTAGTTAAATGAATGCATAAATGTGTTGATGATTTCATGCATGGGTGATTTTAAGAACCCCCCATAAATTTATATATATAATAAATGGTTGAATCCCTATGATACATAGGAAAAAATGAAGGCTATTTTATCAATTATATAATATGTATATATAATTTTTTGGTGAATCTTTTAGTCAATTATATAATCTTGTAAAATCTTGGCGAATCTTTCACTAAATTATAAAATATTGTAAAATCTTGCCAAATTTTTCATTGAATTATAAAACCTTGTAAAGTCTTGGAATTGTTTTTGATAAAGTATAAAACCCATATATAATAATAGGGAAATGTGTTCAATAAACTGTAATATTATAGAAAATAGGGAAATGTGATCATTTTGCATTTAGGATAAAATTACAAATTTATAGAAATGTTGTAATGTTGTTACAATCCTTCGTATTTATGTTTTGTTTTTACATGGTCTTTAATAAATTTACTATGAAAAGTTTATAGAAAATGTTGTAATTTCCTTAAACAGATGTCAATTTCTCAGACCAAACACTCAATAAGGAAGATAATTCATTTTTTCCAATTGCTATTTTATTCATGAGTACAATTAGACATCAAGATTTTTTTCTCATAAAGTCAATGACAATTATAACTTGAGATATATTAACATTCAAAGCCGAAGTCATGACTTCCATTAGTAATTCCATTCGTACAATGACTTACAGTGAATGTCGATCTATATATTTCCAACAAATCACTCAACAAGGATCCAATTCCATTATTGTTAATGCAAACAAGCTTTTCAACATGATATCAATTTTTTTTATTTAAAGGGCCAATCGATACAGAAAAAAAAATTGTATTAATTAATTCTGACCAATCAATATGCTCACACTTGTAAACAAGGAAAGAGGATACCCAAAGCTATATATTGAATATTTTTGTAAAATGATTTTGATCAAAGAAAAA
>ML781799.1:239747-278038 GCA_009831015.1 Picea engelmannii
ACTACCACAAACATACCAAAATAAATGAATAGAAAGTAGTAGGAGAGAATATCAATAATTGTACCTTTTATCCAATGTCTGGTGATGATATCCTCAAGATCTGTAGCTCCAATGACTGCAAGTCTCCTCCCAAAGATGAATTGCATCCAAGACTAGGAAAACATGGCTACAAGCATGCTGTTTCTATTCATAAATTAGGGTTATATATCAAATGTTATATATAAATCCAAGAAAACACACAAAACATCATCATTTGAGATAGGGAAAATATATTATTTTATTCATTAAACAAAGTCTAAAACTTACAATCCTTGTCGGCCACCATTTTGCGAACCTAGTCTGGGCTCCTCTTTACAATGCTCCAAGTGCACCTTCAATAAGCCTCTTCTCACAATCTACTAATCACCTCATGGAAAGGGAATGGATTGAATGGATGAAAAAGGGATGAAGAGGGAATGTTGGGGAAGTAACTCACAAAACATAGCAAATGATTGGGCAAGGAAGGGAAGTGAAATTGGGCAGAGTTTAACTGTTCTTATGCTTGGTTATGAAATGAGACCCCAATAACTCCTTTTATATGAAAAAAGGATGGTTATTCAGTTGGGACATGGGCTATAGCAGGTGAATTGGTTGGGAAACCTCCTTACAACTTTTTTTTTCGACTTTTGGAGGTATACGCAGCATTTGTATTGTGGAACAAGCATATGTACATGGGTTTTCAAGCATGTAGAAAGCGTATGTTCATGGGGTGTAGTGGTGCAGGGCACGTACATGCTCTAAAAATTGTTTTTTTAAGTAGATCTCCTTAGTAGTGATTTGGAAAATTATGCAAGTAAGAGGGCCAATGCCATGTATGCATGAGTAGGGAATTTTAGGGATATAACAGATGCCCCCTAATGTATGAGGTCAGAAGAGAAACTGATGACCGAAATACATTACAACATCTTCACAAATGCACAAAATTGAGTGATCTCGGGACTAGAGTTCGGGAGGTGGCATTTGCAAAACAACAATTGTCTCTCTAAGGTGGGAATACCCATGCTCAGGATGAACTGAATCATGTCTGCCAATCAAATAAACTGCAGATCCATGTCATATAACTATATAAAGTGTATTCGTGAGAAATACACTACGGATATACATCTCAAAATCAGTCAAATATATACAAGTACAATATGTATCTTCTAGAAGCTAGTAACGCCTGTGGCTGGAGATGAGGTCTTCATAGCTCGAGAAACAACTTCAAGATATTCAAAACTCAGGTAGGAGTACAATGGGAGTGTAATACTCACTACTCTGAGGTCTTCGACAATCCGTTGGGAAAATACTGGAGGATCTCGATGATCAGGTACATAACTTTGTCGATTTCGATGATGGACTTCACTGGACTCTCGGGATGGCCGACATATGAAATTCAAGAGATAAACTACAGAGAGGATGACTCATGTTGGGTAAAAATTCCCTTGGACAAAAGCATGAAATATGATCATATTTAGGTATCATGACATTGACATAATTTTGTGATGTAGGAGGCAACACAAACTCTCCATATGCTTGGAAGAGTAACCAAACAGAGGAGGAGACAAATCTATGTAGAGAGAACAACTTCCTAAGGTCATACTAGATCCCAATTCTTGATGAACAAATGGAAGGATGTGCTTTGTCCAAGGTGACTATCTTTGCTGCCAAAAAAGATTATTGTATTCATTAAACAAAGGTTGAAACTTACAATCCTTATTGGCCACCATTCTGCAAACCTCATCTCAACTCCTCTTTACAATGCTCCAAGTGCACCTTCAATAATCCTCTTCTCACAATATACTAATCACCTCATGGAAAGGGAATGCATTGAATGGATGAAAAGGGGTTGAAGAGGGAATGTTGAGGTAATAACTCACAAAAGGTAGCAAATGTTTGGGCAAGGAAGGGAAGTGAAATTGGGCGAAGTTTCACAGTTATTATGCTTGGTTCTGAAATGAGACCCCAATACCTCCTTTTATATGACAAAAGGATGGTTATTCAGTTGGGGGAAGGGATATCACAGGTGAATTGGTTGGGAAACCTCCAATAGCCCGTAAATTCCATTGAATTCCTTACAACTTTTAATTTTTTGCAATTTTTGGAGGTATACGCGGGCTGTGTATTGTGCAACAAGTGTATGTACATGGGTTGTATAGCATGCAACAAGCATATGTATGTGGGTTGTAGTGGTGCAGGGCACGTACATGCTCTAAAAATTGGTTATTTTAAGTAGATCTCCTCAACAATGATTTGGCAAATTATGCAAGTAAGAGGGCCAATGCCATGTATGCATAGGGAATTTTAGGGTTATAACCGAGACACACGGAGGGATGATTTCAAAATAAATCAAGGTTTGTTTGAATGTATGGTAATTCCATTTGGGTTTTGTAATGCTCATGCTACATTCATCAGAGTTATGAATGATGTTTTAAGTCCTTTTCTTGATGATTGTGTGATTGTCTACTTGGATGACATTTTGATATTTAGCAAATCTTGTGAAGAGCATGTTATGCATGTAAAGCAAGTTCTACATGTCTTGAAGAAAGAAAATTTGTTTTTAAATATATATAAATGTAATTTTGAAAATACCTCACTTGTTTACTTGGGACATATTGTTGGAGGAGGAGAACTGAAAATTGATCCTTCCAAGGTCAAAGTCATTTTGGATTGGCCCAAGACCAACAATGTGATATAGGTAGGAAGATTTTTGGGAGCAGCCCAATATTGGAGAAAGTTTATTTATAACTTCTCTTCAATTGCAACTCCATTACATGTAGTGACAAGAATCAATCAAGTTTTCCAATGGGGAGGCAAGCAACAAAACGCTTTCGATGCATTGAAGGAGAAGATTAGTTAATCTCGAGTTCTTGCACTTCCTAATTTGAGACAACCATTTGAGATCAAAACATATGCAAGTAATTATGCAATGGGAGAAATCTTGATGCAATATGGTAAGCCCATTTGTTTTCATTATGAAACTTTTAATGGTGTTGTGATTAATTATCCTACTTATGATAAGGAGTTTTATGAATTGGTGCAAAGTGTGAAAAAATGGAAACATTGCTTGTTGGGAAAAGAAACTATCATTCACACATATCATCAACCATTGCAATACTTACAATCACAAACAAATCTACAAAAAGCAAGGCACTTGATATGGATGGGTTTCCTACAACAATTCCACTTAGTTATAAGGTATAAGAAAGGAATTTATAAAAAAGTTGTTGATATGCTTTCTAGGCCTATTGTTAGTGCTTCGTTTATTCTTAAGCATAATTCTAACATGCATGAGAGCTATGTTGAATAATTTTTTTTAGATGTTGATTTTAAAGACGTTTAAGCAACCTCGTGTCATTCTAACCAATTAGAGGAATTGGATTACCATGTGCATGATAATATTTTGTATCATCTTGGAAACCTATGTATTCCACAAGGTGAAAGAGTCAACATCATAAAGGAAGCACATTCTTCTCTTATTGCTGGACACTTTGGTGTAGGCATGATGGTGGCTAATTTTCAAAGGTATTGCTATTGGCCTAAAATGAATGAAAGTGTTTCAAGATATGTAAGAGGATGTTCTTTGTGTGCTACAAGTAATCCTAGCTATAGAAAGTTGGGTTTGTACACTCCACTTTCGGTTCCTTCTCATCCTTGGGAAAGAATTTCCATGGACTTTGTAGGAGGTCTACCTATGTCTAAAAATAATCATGATTATCTTTATGTTGTGGTTGACCATTTCAACAAAATGTGTATTTGGATGCCTTGTAAGAAGCAACTTACTGCTGAAAAAATGACACATCTGTTCTTTTAGCATGTTTGGATACATTTTGGGTTGCCCAAATCCATTATTTCGGATTGAGATTCACAATTTATTGGGAACTTTTGGTCAAGATTATGGGCACTCATGGACACCAAGATGAAAAAGAGCACAACTTTTCATCCACAAAACTATGTTCAAACAAAAGTGGTGAATAGAACAATAGTACATATTCTACGTGGTTATTGCAGCAAACATCCTAATCTTTGGGATGACCACCTACACTACATTCAACATGCTTACAACCAGGCTAAGCACTCTTCAACTCAAACATACCCATTTGAGGCATGTTTTGGTTATTTGCCAAAATATCCTTTAGATTTTATCTTTTGGAAAGATGTTTCTATTGATGGTCATTATGACATTGATAGAGCAAAGAAGTTCATTGAAAAAATTCAGTTGGTGCATCAAATGTTACAAGAATAGTTGGAAAAGAGCCAAGCCAAGTACAAGACAAGACATGACAAGCATCGTGTTGATCATAGTTTCCAATTTGGAGATGATGTTTAGATTTACATTAGCAAGGAGAGTCTTAAAGGAGAAGGTAAAAAACTGAAACCAATTAGATATGGACCTTTGAAGATTCTTGAAAAGATTGGTAACAATGCCTTCCATTTGGATTTGCCTCCTTATATGAAAATGTATGCAGTTGTTAATGTTGAGAATTTGATATTGTATGAGCCTCCTTTGATTGATGATCAAGGAGAGCATGTTCAGATTCCTTCCATAGATGAATTCTTGCCAAAATATCTTTCAGACTTGAATGAGGATGCAATCCTTGATAAGAGGATGAGAACTTCAAAATGAGGGAATGTGGAATACCTTCGTGTTGGTATTAAAGGCACAAATCCAGGAAAGTCCAAACAAATTGAGGTTGGAAAGGTGAGGGAATTGTACCCTCATATTGAGATTGACTGAAAGTAGTCTTTTGGATGTCCAAAAGCTTCCCAATGGGGAGGAGTGATCCGGGGGATTGAAATATGCTCAAAAATAAAAGTGCTCGGAATTGCTTGAAAACAAAATCATGTGTAGACCTCTTCCTCACGATCCCAATGCATCTTTAATGGGCCCAAACGAACGTCGTATGTGAGAGATATCATGTTCTATCCATTTTGGCAAACATGCAAAAATTTTGTTGACTATACAATCCGTACAGTTTGTATAGGCCACATGGCATCTGACCGTACAACTGATGTGGCAGGGTGACATGGATTGCTGGTGTGGTAAGTGAGTTGGCAGTGTTGAGGTGGACCTATCCCATGTTGACACATCTCATCATGTGGAAAAATGGGAAGGTTCCACATGGCCCAGCTAGGGCATGTGGCACCCCGTTATTCGTTTATTGGTTAAAATGTTATGGAGTCCGTGGGGGTTGAATATGGGACCTCCAATAGTGGCAAGTGACTTGAAAAGGGTAGGGATACCAACCCAGCCGCGGTTGGTTCTTAATCGTTAAGTACAAATATAATAGTTGAATGCGAATTGAATGAAGTTCTAATGGAATCCGGTTTGGGGCTTAGCCCCAACCCTTAGTCACAACAAACTTTCAAATTCCACATGACCACTAGCATATGAGGACTATCCAATGATTATCCCATGGTCACACCAATCTCCAACATATGACCACCAACTCATGGTTTGTTCAACGGTCATGCAATGGGTCTGATTAAAATGCTAAGACGTGGCCACATGGGAGGCATACGACCGTAAACTCAATTAGAGAAGGTGCCAAGCCCCCTAGCGATGTGATAGTTTTCCACCAATTGTGGAATGGGCATAGTGTTGTGTTTTTGGCATGAGAAAAACCCATAAGATAAGTTAGTCACACATAGATGTGATTTGGAGGATCAAAGACAACAAAGAATTGGGAGAAATTTCTAGGAAGTGATTTCTTCTCCATTTTTTGCCAAACCAGGTGCAAGAAGATCCTAGCTAGGGATTTTTGGAAACTCTGGATCCATTGAAGCCATCTATTTTTCATTCTGGGCATTGTAAAGCACTGATTTCGACACTTTGAGCATTAATGAAAATGGTCCATTGGAAGCTGGACCAGGAGATGTAGCCCAAGAGAGGGGTGAACTCCTTCATCATTTTTATGTGTTAATGTGTTTACTTTGATGGTTGTTATGTTTGTTTATGTTGCTTATGTTTCAGTAAAAACTCATTAAGTTTTAATTTGTTTTCAAATTGATCCTATTTCTCAATTACATACAAATTACACTTGCAATTTTAAAGAGACTTAATCCTTTTCATTTTTTCAGATCAAGTTGGTATCAGAGCAGAGGTTTTTGAAGCTTTGATTATTTGGAAGTGTTTTTTTTCTGATTCTTACAAGGTTGAATCTCAGAAGAGGAGAAGGTCAACTTGTATATCCAAGTTCTCAACTTTCAAGAAGGATAACTACACAATCACCTCAAGCTTGAAGGAAATATTCACCAAGTATGGCTCATGAGGAGAGTCATGAAACTCTTACTTCATAAAATGAAGCTTTCATAAAAGATTTCTATGATATGACATAAATGATGAAAGATTTATTTGAAGAAAGAAATGCAAGGTTGTAAGGTGAAAGCTCAAATCCTCCAAGAGGTAATGAAGGTAGTGGTGATAAAACTCCAAAAGGAAATGGAGGGAATGGTGATACTCCACCTCCTTCACCTCTATCTTCCACTTCTTCTACCATTTCAAAACCACCTCCAAATTCTCCAAAGGAACATGGTAAAATTCCTCCACAAACTCCTTTTCTTAAGGTTGATATTAAGTTTGAATTTCCTAAGTACAATGGAGAGGTAAGTGCTGAGAAATTGGATAATTGGATTCGTGAGATTGAAGTGTATTGTAGGATACAAATAATCAAATATGATGAAACTAATATTTGGCTTGATTCTTTTAGATGGGAAAGTAAAAAACTCATTTAGTGGGAATCCAAAACTCAAGAGGACATGAAGAAACATTGTAAAGTTTTATCCTCTTGGAATGATTTTATTGTTTCACTTAAAAGACAATTTTATCCATTAGCATACATGCATAAAGCTAATATGGATTGGAAAAATTTTAGACAAGCTAAAGGGAAAAGTGTGAAAATATACACTCAATAATTTAGAAGAAGAGATTTGATTTTGGGTATAGATTTATCTTCTCAAGAAACTTTACCCAAATACATTGTAGGACTACATAGCTACTTGAGGCACACAATACTTATCTTTAACCCTACAAGTCACGATGAACTTTGTGTACAAGAAACTCATTTGTAAGAAAGAGGGAGGAATGAACCTCAAGAGGGATGCAAGAAGCCATTTGTTCATGGATACAAAGGAAATGAAAGAAATAATGATTTAGTTAGGAAAGAGGGAGAAAATACTGCATGTAAACATTGTTCAAAAGATGTCCATGATGAAGTTGTTGGAAACTTCATCCTAAAAAGAGACCCAAAAATTTCAACATAAAAGGAAAACCAAAGACTGATGCAACTACACAACATGATTTAGGTTCTAATTCGGGAGTTGAAACAAAAATTATAGCCATGAGTTTTCAAGGTAAGGATTCTATTGCAAGAACTTGTTGTTCAAGTAGTCATAGCCTCAATGAAACTCAACATGAAAAAAAAAGAATAGATATTTTCCACATAAGGGTTATTTCAAAGCATGCCAAGATAGATACTCTTTTTGATACTCGATGTCAAGCACACCTCATATCTGAAGACATTGTCAAGAAATTAAAATTGGAAACTAATCCACATCATAAACCTTACCCTATAGGATGGATATGTGACAATGCCAAATTCCATGTGACAAGAAGATGTAAACTTAGATTTTCCATCACTGCAAACTTTATAGATGAGGTAGAGCTTGATGCTATTCCATTGGATATTTGTGGTATTGTGTTGGGAAGCCCATATTTATATGATAGGAGAGCCATATTTCATCGTCATGAGAAAAAATATCATTTGTTTAAAAATGGAGTTGAGTACATTGTTAGAGAACATACAAAGAAGTTGAATTTGTCACTTGTCAATGATGGACAAATGAATAGATTAGTCAATGTAGTAAGAACTTTGTCCTCTTGATGATCAAACCCAAAGACAATGTTGAAAAAGAAGCTTTCTAAGGTTGTGATGCAAAGTTGAAATCTGATTTATACGGGGTTGTTAACCAATATGATGAGATGTTTCGGGAACCAAAAGGATTGCCTCCAAAAAGGGGTATCCAACATGAGATACAATTGCAACAAGATTTTCCTGTTCCAAATATTGGTATGTAAAGGATGTCAGTCATGAAGAATGCTAAAATTAAAAAAACAAATCCAAGAGTTGCTTGACAAAGGGGTCATCATGCGAAGCACATCGCCCTGTGGGTCACCAATTGTTTTAGTGACAAATAAAGATGGTACATGGTGCATGTGTGTATATTTCAGAGCCTTGAACAAGATTACAGTAAAGAATAATTATCCTCTTCCTAGAATTGATGATTTTCTTGATCAGTTGAAAGATGCTAAGTATTTTACTAAGTTGGATTTGAGAAGTAGATATCATCAGATTAGGATTGTTGAAGGAGACACATGGAAGACAAATTTCAAAAAAAGTAAGGTTTGTTTGAATGGATGGTAATTCCATTTGGAATTTGTAATTCTCTTGCTACATTCATGAGAGTTATGAATGATTTTTTAAGGCCTTTTCTTGATGATTGTGTGATTGTCTACTTGGATGAAATTTTTATATTTAGCAAATATCGCGAAGAACATGTTATGCATTTAAATCAAGTTCTAGATATCTTGAATAAAGAAAAGTTGTTTTTAAAGATGTCTAAATGTGAGTTTGGAAATACCTCATTTGTTTACTTGAGACATATTGTTGGAGGAAGAGAACTTAAAATTGATCCTTCCAAGGTCAAAGTCATTTTGGATTGGCCCAAGCCCAAGAATGTGACAGAGGTAAGAATCTTTTTGGGAGCAACCCAATATTGGAGAAATTTTATTGCCAACTTCTCTTCAATTGCCACTCCATTACATGTAGTGATGAGAATCAAGCAAGTTTTCCAATGGGGAGGCAAGAAACAAAAATATTTTGATGAATTGAAGAAGAAAATTAGTTCAACTCCAGTTCTTTCACTTCCTAATTTGACAAAACCATTTGAGATCCAAACATATGCAAGTAATTATGCAATGGGGGTAGTCTTGTTGCAACATGGTAAGCCTATTTTTTTTCATTCTGAAACGTTTATTGGTGTTGTGATTAATTATCCTACTTATGAGAAGGAGTTGTATGCATTGGCGCAAAGTGTTAAAAAATGAAAACATTATGTTTTGGGAAAATAGACTATCATTCACACAGATCATCAACCATTACAATACTTATAATCACAAACAAAGCTACAACAAGCAAGGAACTTCAGATGGATGGGTTTCCTACAACAATTCCACTTGGTTATATGATATAAGAAAGGAATTTTAAACAAAGTTGTTGATAGTATTTCTAGGCCTATTGTTAGTGCTTCAGTTATTCTTAAGCATAATTCTACCATGAATGAGAGCTATGTTGAACAATATTCTTTAGATGTCGATTTTACAGAAGTTTATGAAACTTTGTGTCATTGTAACCAAGTAGAGGAATTGGATTACCATGTGCATGAAATTTTTTTGAATCATCTTGGCAAGCTATGTATTCCACAGGGTAAAAGAGTCAATATCATAAGGGAAGCATGTTCTTCTCTTATTGCTGGCCACTTTGGTGTAGGCAAGATGATGGCTAATTTGCAAAGGTAATGTTATTGGCCTAAAATGAACGAAAGTGTTTCCAGATATGTAAGAGGATGTTATTTATGTGCTACAAGTAATCCTATCAATAGAAATTTAGGTTTGTATACTCCACTTTCGGTTCCTTCTCATCCTTGGGAAAACATTTCCATGGACTTTGTAGGAGGTATACCTATGTCTAAAAATAATCATGATTATCTTTATGTTTTGGTTGACCCTTTCAACAAAATTTCTATTTTGATGCCTTGTAAGAAGCAGGTTATAGCTGAACAAACAACACAAATGTTCTTTCAGTATGTTTCGTTACATTTTGGGTTTCCCAAATCCATTATTTCTGATCGAGATTCTTGATTTATTGGGAATTTTTGGTCGATATTATGGGCACTCATAGACACCACGCTGAAAAAGAGAACACATTTTCATGCACAAATCAATGGTCAAATAGAAGTGGTGAATAGAAAAATAATACATATTCTTCATGGTTATTGCAACAAGCATCCTAAGCTTTGGGATGAGCACCTACACTACATTCAACATGCTTACAACTGGGATAAGCACTCTTTGACTCAAACATATCCATTTGAGGCATGTTCTGGTTATTTTCCAAAATGTTCTTTATATTTTATCTTTGGGAAAGATGTTGTTATTGATGGTCATTATTGTTACGAGGAAAATCTCTCTATGGCTAGGGTAAACCACAAAAGACATAAATGACTGCATAAATCAACTCTCTTCTCGAGTATGCTATTTAAACAAATATGATAGCAAGACAAGATTAAAGGCCTACCTCGTCTAGACATTCGATGAAGTCCATCGTTGAGCACTTGACCCAAAGAAATATACCTACAACTAGTCCTCAATAACCAAACAGAGCAAGCATATGGTGATAATAAATGATGTTATCACATTCAACAGCATAATCCATTAATTAACATGACAAATACATCCATGGAATAATAATTCTAATATTTACAAGATATCATTTGGATGGGAAAATAATATTTCTATTAATATATGATCAACATAAGTGAAAATGTTACATACTTCCGTGTCGGCATGATTCAAAATCGAGAAACTAAGTTCCTTCTAGTTGGGCCTCCGCCACTTCAATCCTCCACCAAAGGTAAGCTGATAAAATAGAAACAATGATGTTCTCAATCAATAAGGGAAGAGCTTGGGGGTTGAACATTGTGTTCAGACTTCAAGGACAAAGGGATGCAGACTAAATATGAAGTAAATAATTTTTCCAGAGTAACTTTTCTCTCAAAGTTGAATTCTTTCTCCTCTTTTCCATAGCTCAGAATTGGCCCATTTTTAGCCTTCAAATGGAACTGAAGGGTCGATTCAGAATGTTTCCAGTATATGGAAGGCCAAGGATCATAGATCTCCTGTTGTGACATGGAAAACTGACATTAATTTCCATTTTTTGGCACAAATCTCAATGTATGTGGGTTGTATTGGTGCAGCCTGCATATATGCATGTTGTATAGTAGGCAAGATGCATACATGTGGAAACATATGTATTTTTAGCTCCAGATTTTACAAACAGGGATGATAAGTCTACATAGGGAAATGGAAAAAGGCCTTCTGTGTAATATTGCATAGGGTGAGGCAAATCTTGCTATACCAATTATGACATTGATAGAGAAAAGAAGTTCATTGAACAAATTCAGTTGGTGCATCAAATGGTACAAGAACAGTTGGAAAAAAGCCAAGCCAAGTACAAGACAAGACATGAAAAGCATCATGTTGATCACAATTTCCAAGTTGGGGATGAATTTTGGCTTTACATTAGAAAGGATAGGCTTAAAGGAGAAGGTAAAAAAATAAAACCAATTAGATATGGACCTTTCAATATTCTTGAAAAGATTAGTAACAATGCCTTTCGTTTGTATTTGCCTCCTTATATGCAAATGTATGCAGTTGTTAATGTTGTGAATTTGATACTGTATGAGCCTACATTGATTGATGATCAAGGAGATCATGTTCAAATTCCTTCCATAGATGAATTATCATGAGAATATCTTTTAGAATTGCATGAGGATGCAATCCTTGACAGGAGGATGGGAACTTCAAAATGAGGGAATGTGAAATACCTTTGTGTTGGTCTTAAAGGCAAAAATCCAAGAAAATGCAAATTGATTAAGGTTGGAAAGTTGAGGAAACTGTACCCTAATCTTCAAATTGATTGAAAGTAGTATTTTGGAGGTCCAAAAGCTTCCCAATGGAGAGGAGTGATCCAAGGAATCAAAATATGCTCAAAAAACAAAGTTATCAGAATTGCTTGAAAACATTCTCATGCGTAGACCTTGTCCTCACTATCCCAATGAAACTTGAACGATCTCAAATGAATGTCGTATGTGAGAGATGTCACGTTCTATCCATTTTTCCAAACATGCAAAATTTTTGTTGGTTGTACAGTCCGTACATGCCAAGTGGCAGCTAACCATACAATCTATATGGACCTTACAAATGATGTGGCAGGGTGACATGGATTGTTGGTGTGGCAGAGGCTGATATTTCAGGTGAATTGGTATTGTTGAGGTGAACCTATCTGGTGCTGACATGTGTCATCAGGTGGACGAATGAGAAGGTGCCACGTGGCCTAGCCATGGGCCACCATGTGGCACCCCATTTTTGGTTTACTAGTTAAAATGTTATGGAATCTATGGGGGTCAAAACCAATACCTCCAACAGTGGAAAGTGAATTGGAAAGGGTAGGGATACTAGCCTGCCCATGGTTGGTTCTTAACCATTGAGTCCAAATATAATAGTTGAATGTGAATTGAATGAAGGTCAAGAGGAGTCTGGGCTGGGGCTTAGCCCCATCCCTTAGTCACACCATACTTTCAAATGCTATACGACCACCAATGCGTGGGGACTATCCAATGATTATCTTGCAGTCACAACACCCTCAAACATATGACCACCAGCACGGAGTTTGATCAATGGTCATGCGACGAGTTTGGTTATAGCGCCAAGACATGGCCACATGGGGAGCATACGACCGTAACCTCCACCGGATAAGGTGATAATCCCCCTAACAGTGTGAAAATTTTCCACCAATTGGGTAATGGGCATGGTGCTAGGTTTTCGGCATAGGAAACTCTCGTGAGCTAAGTTAGTCACACACAGGTGTGATTTGGAGGACCAAAGACAACAAAAAATTGGGAGAAACTTCTAACAAGTGATTTCTTCTTCGTTTTTGGCCTAACCAGGTGCAGGAAGAGCCCAGCTAGGTGTTTTTGAACATTTTGGAGACATTGAAGCCATCTATTTTGCATTCTGATCATTGCAAAACACTGATTTTGACACTTTGAGCATTAATGAAAATGATCCATTGGAAGCTAAAACAAGAGATGTAGCCCAAGAGAGGGGTGAACTCCTTTATCATTTTTTTGTGTTAATGTATTTACTTTGATGGTTGTTATGTCTATTTATGTTTCTCATGTTTAAGTAAAAACTCATTAAGTTTTAATGTGTTTACAACTTGACCATATTTCCCAAGCACATACAAATTACACTTGCAATTTTAAAGAGACTCAAGCCTTTTTATTTTTAGATCAGGGAATAAGAAGAATGCAAGGGAGTGATCCCATGAATGGGTAGAGAGAGATAGGAGTCACAAAGGAATATTTTGGTTTTAGGACCTAGCTGAGAATACAGGAACACGACCTAAGAATGAGGTCGTGAGCTTGATACTGAGAGCGCATCTGATAAACATCTATGAGGTTTGGTCTAGGTGAGTGAGAGGATATTTTACTAAGAGAGAAGTAAACTTCACATACTAATCTCCCTGAGAAATTGAGCGTAATTCCTTAGAGATATCATGGCTTGGAATAAGGTTGGCCTGCTGCCAAAATCATTGAGCTAACAAAGCCTACGGTTTGGTGGAAAGTCTTCTCCCCACAATGAGTTGTTTGATTAACTTCTTCACAAAATAGACAAGTATTCGTATGCTCTGTGTGTAGAGTAGAATGCATAATTGTTTCCTCTGACTGCTCTTAAATGGGTATGCCTGATAGTGGTGATATTGCTTGTTTCATTGGCAAGTTATTATATCTTAATGATGATGGAACTATATGGATGGTTGTGTCTTATAATCCTCATTAAAGGATATTTATCCTAGTGTAGTTGGAATAAATCCCTTTGATTGTTTGTAAGTTATTATGTTGTGAAATAAGAAATTATGCATACTAGTACCATCAATGAAATTCATGGTGTTTGTATATGATCCCTGAAAGGTAAATAGGGTGTTGTAATATCCCCGATAAGTTGGTTAACTTAACTATAATTTTTTTGTAGAAGGCCATAGAGGGTCGACTAAACTTGCATTATGTTCCTTTAATTTAACAGATAATGACAATGGATAATTGACTCCTCAATTTTGTGTCTCTCTATAGGATTATTTCACTGTGGAGAATAAGAAAGGGCAGCTTGAAAAGAAAAACTATTATTTGCAAAACCCAAAATAAAACCCATTTAATCGTTGTGTAATCGTTGAAGGAACAATAGATGTTAGATTGGTGAGGAGATTAATCATGGTCATTCAATCTTTCCTAGATATTTTGATTTGGTGATTAGAAGCCTCGGTTGACTAGGATATTGGACACTAGAGTACGAAGATATTCCTTTGGAGTAGATATAAAATTTCCTAATATGTCAATACCTGGTGGGGAAGGGTTCCCATGTGGGGTTCTAAATCCTTCGATACTCTTGTGAAAGATGACATCATGGAGACACATTGTTCCATGTTGGCTTCCACAGTGTCCCGAAAGTGACACTTGTCAACATCTAGTTTGAAAAGGAGTTAAGTATGGGCCCACATTAGGCTAAAACCATTGGGAAGGTTCCTTTAACCTTATCCATTAGATCCAATATCTAAAATAACTTGACCATTGATTTAGTAATTAACCTTAGGAGGTATTTTTAACACCCAAGATACCAAAGTACTAGATCCCGGGAGATTGTTGTGTATCGCTTTCCTTTGGGAGAGCCCCAGTATCTCAGTACCCCGGTGGGCCAATACCCCTAAAACATTGGGAATCGAGGGTTTGATAGAATGTATGAGGTGCTAGTGAATCCTAATGGGTCGGTGGCTTGGTACCCCGATGGGAAAGGTTCCCAGGAAGGGTTTTGGCCTTCCCTCATAAGCTTGGAGTGGAGGACAATGATGTCACCCAACCAATGCATAGTGGAAAGGTGTCAACACCTGGATGGGTGATTCAAGTTCTCTGTGATGACGTTTACACCAAGCCAACCTACATGGGAGGTCCATATGTCAAGTGGTGATTGTGCCACATGTCACAGTTATTTGGCATTTTGAGGAGTTGTTTTGTTACATTATATGAGATTCACATGTCACGGTGCAGGTTATATAGGTGGCAGAGTTTGGTAGAGCCATCTCACAGGATTTGGTCAAGCCACATGTTCAACGTGCCAACAAGGATACCAAACCATGTGTCTAAGTGTTGAGGGTGTAAGTTATGCCTCAACAGGTCGATGTCCTAGTAGCCACGTGTTAAGCCAAGTGGCGGGTCATAATGGGAACTTATGATAAGCCAGGTGATGAGCCATGAGGATGCCACATGTAATGGGTGCCAGCTCAACCCCAGATCGATAATTTTGGGAGTGTGCAAAATTTGGATGGGCTAATCTCTCGGTGGTCAATCGCCCAATGGGATGATATCCTGGTGACCCAAACTATTGAAATATCAAAGATCTAGTGTATCGAGTATTGTTAGGTGTCGAGTGGCCAGGGCCCAATAATTCAAGAGCCTAGTGGGTTGACGAACCAGTGCCATGTCAGAGGCCATGTCATATCTAGTTGGAATTGCCTAGAACTGTGCAGGTGATGTGGAGCCATGTGGGTGCCACATGGAGATGACATGGATTTTGACCAATGAATTCCTAAAAAACTTTGGAAGGCCATAAATTTTGATCAAAATCTCAGTTTTTAGCGTGGTAACAATCGTTGGAAATCTCTTTACAAGAATAAGATTATGGTTCCCTCAAAAATAGGCTTTGGTATGGTTGAGGAAGGGATAAATTTTAATACCTCATCTCTGAAAAGGGTACTTAAGGGGTTGTGTGTCTTACAAAGTGGTATCAAAGAAGATTCCAAACAATAGGCCTGGATGGGCCAGAGATCAATCATAGGACTAATATATCAAGGCTAAGAGGAGACTATTGAAAGGTGTTTTTTCCTTTAATTTTTTTTTTATCTACACTAATGTCCTAAGGAGAAGGACTGCAAATTGAAATTTTGTTTTAAAATTTTCTAAAAATAGAAAATTTACATGTTGAATGAAACATGAGAATTATGTTTTTTCTTTGGTTGGAATGATATCTACTCCTACAGGAGTGGGAATATGTTGATAGGTCTTAAGGGTAAGAATTGAATGTAAATAGAAGAGTCCCATTATAAGGTTGCATGATCCTAGAGAGTGGATGATCTAGAGTGTTGTAATGTTGTCTTTGAGTAGGGGATAATAGGTCCCTGGAAATTATAATTGATGTTTAAAAGAAAGACTAATCCATGCATGCATAACTCCTYRTGTGTAGAGGAATGATGGAAAACTTGTTGYTGGGATAATCTAATTAARAAAAGWAAAAAAKAGYYCTTTGGACTATGWTRTCCCTCATAAAAGAAGTAAAATGATATGGGCACATGAGMAATTTATAAGCTCATGGTTTTATTAAGAAAATGTATATGCCTATTAACCTAAAAGCATGTATAGGCATGTGAATGCAAAAGAAGAAAAYTGAAATATATACATTGTAGGCATGGGTAAAAATGCTTGGCACAAACAATATGTTGTAAGGAATATGAAAATGAATTAAACATAACTATAACAAACATAAAGATTTATTATATTCTATGGTTGGTTGTAAAGTATGGGATGTTGATGAGGCATTTAAAATGATGATGGCCTGATATCAACAGGGATGCTAACAACATAAAAAATAGTGTATTCGTGTTGGTTGTTTCCATGAAAATAGGGAAACATAACTATGAATATGTTTGTGAAACTTGTCATGGGATTGACGGTAAGCTCTCATCAGAGAGGGATGATATTAAGGCAATACAATTGTAAATAAATTTTACACATGTGTGCAAGTGTTGCACGTGCATAAAATACATACATACATACATACATACATACACACTATTGGTTACTACTCTCTCTTCCTACTTCGTAGGCTAACCTAGGTTCAGATATGAACAACTTCCAACAAAGCCCTCTAAAACTATCGGCCCTCCTGGTAAACTAGAAGGCAACACAACACACAAGGTGTACTATGCAGTGTCACCCGAGATAGTTCTATGGGTGAATGCAATGCTCAGATGCTTGCAGTCTAGGAAAGAGTGGGGATCTGGGATTACAATTCATCTTCTTAAGCCTTGATCTAGTTGTTCTTTCTATTCTTCTTACTATTCATTCACTTGTTAAGTCTATGCATGCATTCTAACAAATCTAACAGAATTATCCATTCATCCATTCATAGTATAACTACTTACAAAATGGAAAAATGAAATCAATCACATCACATCACGCCTTGCATGCATTCCTCCTTCATGCTTCTTTTCCTTCCAGTTGTCTCTTTCTAATTCTGGGTTTTTCCTCCAAAAATATCATCTCCTAAAAATAGGCCTGTGCCCAGCAGTTCCCCAACACTGACATGTGGCTCATCCCAAGCCACCTAGGCATTGAACATTCCCTTTACAACCTATACTAGGTTGTGGAAGTTGTTTGCAATTTCCCTTCCTCTGGCTTGGACCTACGTGGATTTTTATGCTAGTGCCTCTACTTCTTGCATCGTGGCATCCTCTTGTATCATTACTGCGCACTCTGTTTGTTCTTGCACCATGTTCTTATTTTTCTCCTCCAAATACGATATTATCTTCTCTACTTTCTCCTTGAGGGGTTCTATTTCCATCTGTCTCTCATGTTTTTGCTTCTGTGTGGCTTTTATATCTTCCTGTAGCATATTTAAGTCCCGATTACCTTTCAGGCACTCTACGATGCTCATTTTTTTATGTCTGTTCTTGAGATATTGCATTGTTGTATTTATCCTTTCCTCTTCTTGGTCCCATTGTTGGACCTTCTCATCCTCATCAAACTTTTTCCAGAACTGCACTTCTCTATCAAACAATCTTGCTGCTACGTTGACTTGTTCCTCCATTGCTGCTATTTGGAGTGTAGCTTCTTATTTCCTCTGTTCCCTAACCTCAGGAGGAGTTGTAGGGGTCATTTTTCCCTTTAATTCCTCAATATGTTGCTTATAATGTTCGATGGTTTGGGAAATAAGTTTGAGTCTCTCCTCTGCGCTTGTGTTCTCGGTTTGCACACTATCAGGGGTGTGATTGTAGACTATTGTCACCCCCTATTTGATTTTATCTACACACTCCTTTTCTTCCCTGGTTTTGAACTTTACCTGTTCAATCACCAACTCCAAGGTTTCTTTTCCATCTCTTATTTACATTTTTATTTTGTATTTTCTTGCACGTGATTGTACATCCTTCCCAACACTCACTTGGAGTATGTACAAGACATTAGTAGGTATTCTTTCTAATACCATATCTACCTGCGCCAAACATTTCAATGGTGTCTGTGTTGCAGTTTCATCCATTTACAACATATCAGTTGTCAATATAAAAATTGGACTCACCTAGGCGATAGTCTGAACTGTATCCTCCTTGTTTGGCGTAGTCCTTTTCATTGTTGTTGTTGCTACTTCAGGGAAGAATTCTATTCCCATTTTAGGCCTTTGCGATGTCCTGATATGCTCGAGGACCTTCTTTTTTCTTGGTAGGTTGTCTTGTAATTTTCCCCTCTAGTGTTGGGCTTCTTCAAAGTATTTCGCTGCGTGGTCCTGCACCCTTTGTTCCATGAGGTATGCATCATCATTGGTGATCATATATTTTGGCATATGTTTGTGCACTTTTTCCTTCTTATGCATGCTTCCTGTATGTATGATTTTCCTCGTAGGGATCCTTGTCTCTTGTGGAGTTGATGTTGAGGGGGTTCCCTGTGTTTCCATAGCCCCCGCTCCTTATTCTTTCTATTGTGGGGTAGTTTTATTTTGTTTTTCCTGTGTATTCTTCTTCAGTGCACTCCCCTTCTTTTGTTGCACCGAATTTTGGCTAGGCTTCCCCGACTTCATTGACTGATTGGGTGAAATGGTGTCTACTTATGTACCCTTAGGAAATTCTTGAGTTAGGAATGGAATCCTCTAGTCATCTTGTCAATCCCTCATGGCCATATCTATATCTTCTTCATTAAGATAATACCTTATTTGTAGCCACTCCTTCTCTGGATCCCTGTACATTTGAATCCACATGTTGTGTCTCATTGCTCGAAAGTTGGTTATGTTCCTGTACTATGCGACCACGTCTGGAGTAATCCTCCAAGTATTTGAAATACTCTCTTGTATTTCACTAAAGTACCTAGAAAATGTACATATGCTGGCACTTCTATGCTTGGGGTCCAAGTTGCTCCCCAACGATGTGTACAACATTGTGTGACAATGACATATCCAGTCACGAAAATGGCTGTATGGGGGCTCCCTCCACCCCATCAGTGAAATCAACATGAATAGCCACAAGTAGTGGAACTATGTCCCCAATTCCTGTGCATCTATGAAGTCATTGAGGAATAAGTTTAAGAAATAGGGGTCCCAGTTGATCGAAGTTCCATTAGCACACTACATTGTAGTTGTGATGACCCTGGAAGGGGCTTCCTCCTTGTGGAATTTCTTGAGCATTTTGAAGACCACGAGTTTGGTGGCCATCCTTGTTTCTACGTCATTGATCCTTTTGATTATGATCCTGCACAAACCCTGCTCCGTACCATAGGTTTTCTTCATCTCCTCAGCTGAGGCTTTGTCCTTTTATTTTTCATTGAGGTACTGTGTAGAGTACTTACCCATTGATGGACAACCTGTGATGAGTGTTATAAGATCTACTTCTATTAATACGGGTTGTTCCAACCATAGAATCCTCCATGGAGGAATTCCATCAATTTCTTGATGCAGGTTCTTACCTCTTTCCCTTTTCCAAAATGGGGAATCTCAAGTAGATTTAGAAGCCCTGTGTTGGCCAGGATGATTGACCATGGCTTTGGTTGTAATATTGAGTCTCCAAAGGGGCATGTCCCTAAGTTGTCCAGGTACACCTACTGTGAAAACTTGGGAAATTTTCTAGCATCAACCACATCATGGTCCAAATATTTCAACTTCTCCACGCATCCCAGGAGTCTTGGCATGGTTTGCACTCCTTCTAGAATGCGTGGAAGTATGATAGTTGCATTAGGTTGTCTACATGATAACTGCGCTATGGGTTCTTTTCCCTTTCTTATTGTTTGTTGGATTGAGGTCCCCACCTCCATGTATCTTCTTTCCATGTCAGATTCTAGCTAACTAGTGATGTATTCCACTAGACCCTCTTATTGCTGTGCATATTCTCTTCTGGGTGGTTTGGGAGTTGTAGCCTTTGTGCACATGGTTGCTTACCATTTGTTTGTTGGGATCCCTTGACCATCACAATTTTCTGTGGGTTTCCTGTGTCATTTGTAGTGTCACCCTGCGCACTGTTGTGCGGGTTGACTCCCATGGCCAACACCACTGGAGCTTGTATCTCTTCCACCACTAGTGTAGGGTTTACTGGTTCTTAGTTTGGTGAAGGAATTATGTCCACGTCGACGAATTCCTCGGTCTGTATGTTTCATGTTTGGATTCCACTGTTTCATGTGGTGCTCCAATGATACTTCTAGTTTTCTTCCCTTATTGGCTTAGCACACCCATCTTTGGTGGTGCCATCATGGGTACTAGTTAGTTTTCTCCGCATAGGTCCCAACTAGTTCACCATGTATCCTTTGTTAAGTCTGTTCCACTCTATGTGCTCTATCTCTCTTTGTAATTTCACGATCTTACAATGAGTCTTATGTTATCCATGTTTCCCCTTTATATAGTAAATGTCATGAAGCTTCTTAGAGAATCTTCCTTGGATTTGATTAATGTAATGGTTATTTATGAGTATGTTTCATTTAATTTCATAATTTCCGCTAGTTGGCACCTTTTTACCATATTCGTCATTTTTCATATTTTCTCTTTTTCTGATCGTTGGTCCCTTTTCCAGCGCCCTCAGCTTTTTGAGTGCATGGTGTACCTTTTTTGTAATTTTTCCTTAGTTCATGGTGTGTCTTCCAGATTTTACGCACAAACATTTTCTTTTCATTACACTGAATCCATTTCTAATGTGCGTTGTATTTTCCATTATTTTCATATTTTCTATCTTTTCTATTTTTCTATTTCTTTTTCGCCCTTTTTTTTTACACTATATGCATGTCTTCTTATCGCATAGTCAATTTTAAGTGTTAGGAGGTCGACTGTCCTTATATAGTTTCAATCGAATCGGATTGATCATTCCTTTCAGTTCTTTTCCTTGCAAATCTTTCAGTTGTACAAATCCCCATTATATGACAATATTCACTTCATACGGCCCTAGCCAATGCATTTTGAATTTATCTAGATGATGAAGATATTTACTATCACAGAACAAGACTAGATCTCCCTCCTTGAAACTCTTCCTCTTGATATGTCTGTCATGCCACGCTTTGTCTCTTGGCTTTTGTACCTCCTGATGAAATCCTTCTAGAATCCTATCCTCTTCCATATCCATTAGTTGATTCAATCTCTCCTTCACTATGCCCCTTTCTGTCATGTTGGTGATAGTTGCTATGTGTAGGCTGGGTACTAGGAATTCCTATGACACCACCATTTATTTCCCATACACCAACCTGAATAGTGTTTGTCCTATGAGATTCTTTCATGTAGTCCTGTCAGCCCATAGTACTACTGGTATTTTCAAGTCCCAATAATCCCTGTTGACATTGAAAATCTTGGTCAAAGCATTCTCCAAGATTTTATTGAAGGCTTATACTGTTCCATTTTCTTGAGGATGGTAAGGTGTACTTTTCTAATGATAAACTTAAAATTCCTCAGGCATAGCCTTGATAGTACTATTGATAAAGTTAGTGCCTTGGTCACTCATCAAAATCCTTGGACAACCAAATCTAGTGATCACTTTCTCAAACAAGAAGTATGTTGTTGTCTCTGCACTGCATTCTTTGACTGGTGTTGCTTCTGCCCATATTTTTAAGTATTATGTCGTAGTAATCTTATACCTTGCTCCTGACCTCTTTAATGGTGGGTTAATTGATCCTACAAATTCTATTTCCCATTTGTCAAAATACTTGCAAGGTTATTTGTGGTCTTAGGGGCATCTCATCCCTTCTGTTAGGTTTACCAACCCTCTGACAGACATCATATCTCTGACAATATTCCTTAGCATATATGTGAATTGTTGGCCACCATAGTCTTGCACGCAATACCTTCTATGCAGTAGATTTTCTGACATAATGTACTCCAACCATTCCCTCATGAGCTTCCGCCATAATTCTAGGTGATTCATGTTCTAGTACACTTATTCTCAAAATGTTGTCTATGCCCATTTTGTATAAGTGTCCTACAATCAATTGATAGTCTGCATCTCTGGCTACCAGATTTTTCTTCTATGCAATGTTAAACTCTTGTGGCACAATTTCTATACTCAAGTATTCAATAATGTCAGCAAAATATTCTTCGACTTCTTGGAAAGAAATTAACTACACATCATGGAAGTTGTATTACAAGTTGGTAGGTTCTTCTCCATTGTTTACCCTTGATAGGTGATCAGGTCCTACATTCAACTTCCTTGGTTTGACTATTAATTCAAATTCAAATTCTTGAAATAGCAGTAGCCATCTATAGATCCTCCCCCCCAACTTTGGCTTGTTGACTAGGTATTTGAGGGATGAATGATCTGTAAACATCTTAAAGTGTTTTCCCAGTAAGTAATGTTTGAACTTATGAAGTTCATAGACCATAACTAGGCCTTAATTTCTATAGTATTGTAGTTCTTCTCTGATTCTAACATTTTTCTGCTTGCAAATGCTATAGGATAGTCCAAATCCCCTACTCCTGGTTGTGCCATAATTTCTCCCATTTTTATAGTTGAGGCATATACATGCACATGAAAAGTCTTTTCCCAATATGGGAATACTAGTATAGGTGTTGTGACCATATTTTCCTTTAGGGTGTCCAAACCTTGCTGACAATCCTCATTCCATTGAAATTTGATATCCTTCTTTAACACTTTTTCCATTGGCACAATAACCTGCGCATACCCTTTTATAAATTTTCTATAGTAAACTTTATGTCCCAATGTTTCTCTCAACTGGCGCACTGATTTAGGTGGTGGTAAATTAAAAATAACTACAATCTTGGCAGGATCTACTAGAAAGCCTTGTTTACACACTATATGGCCCAATATTATTCCAAATGGTGTCCCAAAAAAGAACTTATTGATATTCAATGATATCTGACACTACCTGCACCTTTCCAAAATCATCCTTAACACTTCCACGTAGTATTTTAATGGACTATATATAGTCCAATCATCCAAATATACTTCTAAAAATTAATGTATGAACTCCTTGAATGCAGCTATGAATACCCTTGAGAATATGGTTGGTGCATTCTTCAACCCAAAAGGCATGTCTGTGTACTGATAGAATCCCCATTCTGTGGAAAAAGTGGTCTTGTACCTATCTTCTGGGGCTATCTTGATCTGATGGTATCCTGAGAATCCATCTGTAAATGAATATTCTTCCTGGCCTCCTACATTCTGTAGTACCTCATATGTGAAAGGGGTAGGAAAAGGATCATGTAGGAATGCATCATTCAATTTTCTCAAGTCTACAAAAATCCTTATACCCACTTGTTTCTTCTCTTGGACTACCATGGGGTTGATCCATTCAAATTCCACCACTAGTTCTATAGTACCATCTTCCATCATTCTGTCAATTTCTACTTTCACCTTCTGTTTATATATTGGATTTAATCTATAAGGTATCTGTCTGACAGATCTGGACTTAGGTTTGAGAGGTATCTTCATATCTCCTAGTTCTCCTGCTACACCTTTCATCTCTGTAAATTTTGTTGGGAACATGTCATTGTATTCGTGCAGTAACTTTGTTATTATTTCTATTGTTTTTTCATCCCAATAGTCTCCAATGTTGGCTATTTTGGGATTATCAGTTGTCCCAATGTTGACTTCTTCACCTTGATTGGTGCAACAAAAAATTCTGATTCCATAGATGGACCTTCCACCTCTTTCACCTTCAAATTATGTAATATGAATGTTGTGAGGGTTATCTTCATATGGTTCTTCTTCTTCCACATGATATCATGGTAGTAGTTCCTTAACTGTCTATTTGTTCTATTGTTGATACTCTATCATAAGTTCAACCTCTATTTCATCAATAAATATCACACCTCTTATTTGTTTGAGTGTTGAATCAATGTTGGGGTTCTCATGTTCAAATGAGAAAGTGACTATAATTTGTTTCCATAATGTTTTCCATTTTGTAGTGCCTTTGCACAGTTCCTGGTCTACATATCTGTTTTTTGGAATTCCTTATAAGGTATGAATGAAGTAATGAGGCCATTCCTCTGGTGGTGTCATTATCCATAGTGTTTTTCATCTCTCCAATTGTTTTGTTGGTGTCCCTTGTCCATCATACCTCTGCATCTTATTGCTTCCCTGCTCTGCGCTGAATCTAATGCGCAGTAATCACCTACATTGGTACTAGTCCTTAACAGTTTCTTTGTGTACACCCCACCATCTTGCAGGTGTTGACTTGAGTGAAATGTCTAGGGCTCAGTGCCTATGATTATCTAACACTTCATCTTCGTATCTTGTTAGGACTTCTTCCAAGTCATTCACCCCATGAAAATTGGGAGGTTCTCTTATCTTTGTACCTACCCATCTAACTATTCTTGCACACCTTCATGTAGAGACTTCATGTAATATTTGTTTCCAATTCTCCAAGCCTGTATTTGTTACGAGGTAAAAACTCTCTATGGCCAAGGGTAAACCATAACAAACAGGTATGATTGAAGAAATCAACTCAATTCCATTGTATGCTATATAAACTAATGTACAAGATAAGAAAGAGGCCTACCTCGATCCAACGTTTGATGATGTTCCATCGTTGAGCACTTCGACCCAAAGATTTATACCTGCAATAATTTATTAACAAACAAGAAAAGAAAGTATATAGTGATAATGTAAAGGGGTTAGCACATCATATAGCATAATCCATTAATAAACATTACAAACATGCCCATGGATAATAATCATATATTTGCATGATACCAATAGAACGAGAAAGGAGTATTTCTATTAATAATTGATCAACAAAAGTGTCAACATTATAGACTTCTGTGTCAGCATGGTTCAAAATGAAGGAACCAAGTTCCTTCCAGTTGGGTCTCCACCACTTCAATCCTCTACCAAATGCAAGCTCAAAAGAGTTAGACAATGAGATTCTCTCAACAATAAGGAAAGAGATAGGGGGCTGAACACTGTGTTCGGACTTGAGGGACAAAGAGATGTAGATTCAATATGAAGTAATTTCTCCATAGTAACTTTACTCTCAAAGTTGAATGCTTTCTCCTCTTTTCCATARCTCGAAATTGTGCTCTTATAGCCTTCAAAATGCAACTGAAGGGATGATTCAGAATGTTTCGAGTATATGGAAGGCTAGGRATCAGAGATCTCTTGTCGTGGCATGGAAACCCAACTCCATTTTTGTATTTTCTGGAACAAATCCTGATGTGTGCGGGTTGTAGTGGAGMAACCTGCATATACACTATTTGTATAGTTGATAGGGCACATATATGTGGAAAAATGTTTATTTTTAGCTCTGGATTTGTCAAAAAGGGATGATAAGTCTACATAGGGAAATGGAAAAATGCCCTCTGTGCAAGATAGCAATGGTSAGGMAAATCTTTCTATAACAATATCCGAGTCAGAAGCACATGATGTGATGCTCCTCTATATGAGTACTCCATTTGCAGTTGGGTTGACATAATATTCTTCATGCGCGGTGGTTCTRTATAACTGGTTTATTTACYCTAGATCTAGGCAAGTGGGTTCTACAAATATTTATCCTTTTGATGGATCTAATGGCACAATGAATCTGTATTCTCCTAATTAAAATGTGATATTCCTTGTCTTCAAGTTGATTATGGCCTAGTTATCAAATGCCCAATACAAYCCAAGCAATGTTGGATAAGGTGTTGTGCCATCCACTATTTCTATTACTTCAAAGTATGCCTTAGTACGCACTCCATCTAAATATACTGTCACACCCTTAAGCCTTCCGATTAGTAGAACTTTGTGTTGGTTTGATAACTTCAACTGGATAGGTGAATATACTAGTGTGGGTTCTCCCATACATTTCCATGTCTTCTTGGGTAATACATTTACTTTGGAGCCTAAATCCAATATAATATCCCCCATTTTGAAATATTCAATGTTGGCATTCAGTTTGAATTCCCTTCTTGTCCTCCTTCTTGTATCCAGGTGATTGACTATTTTCAGTTCTAACTTCCCCTCTACTTTTGTGTTACATTTTTATAACATATTTTGCAAAATTTTAATAGATTATTTGTCATTCAGTAGCTTAACACAGGATTGCAGAAAATTATTTATGGTACTTTCTTGCTCTACAACTTGTGTTTCATTGGTGTGGTCCATTGAGGAGGGAATTTTGTACATTGGTACATTTTGAGTGTGTTGCGCAGTTGATGTATATGCAACATATTACTTGAGGAACTCTTTTCTTTCCTTGAATATTTATTTTTCTTTCCCTGCATCGAACTGTTTCTGTGGTTCAATATTCTTCTTCACCCATTGGTGTTGTGTTGGATCCTGTCGTACTGCATCAACTCCTGAATTAGCTCCTCCGTGCATAAATATGTTGATATTTCTTCCATCATCCCTCGCCTACGCAAAAATACACTAAACATTTTGATTGTTTT
This sequence comes from Picea engelmannii, assembly GCA_009831015.1. Lineage (NCBI taxonomy): Eukaryota > Viridiplantae > Streptophyta > Pinopsida > Pinales > Pinaceae > Picea > Picea engelmannii. Next base: position 266,266 of record ML781799.1, read on the forward strand.
GATTTCTCTTTTCTTGAATTTTTCCCAATATTGTTGGACAGTTCTCCTTATCATGATCTACTACATGACAATACATGCATGTCGTAGGTGGAAGTGGAAATTCCCTTACATAGTGTCTTGGATGTTGGAAATTGTGGAACACTACTGAACCTCTTCCTCTTCCAAATCCTCCTCTACCTTGTCCTCCACCTCAATGTCCTCCTCGATCTGCTCCTGGTGCATTGTACTAAGGCACCTGATTATACTGCACGAGGTTATACTGTGGTTGCACATTATTATACTAAGGCTACACAGTGTTGTATGGAGGTGGTACCTGGTTAAAATGAGGTGCATCTTTCCCTATTGTCATTTCTTCCTGCACCCTATAGGTGTCTGACATTCTTTCCCACATCAAGTCCATTTTCCTAGAATCTTTGTCATCATGACCCACTGACTTGCAAAATTTTCAATATGAACTCTTGGGTTCTGTATGTTACTTTTTCATCATGGGAAACTGATATGGGTCATGTCCATGTGTTTTACAAATATCACACTATTTTCCTCTTATTGGAAAAGGGTTTGGTAGCCTTGTTTCCATGTACTGCATGAAAGTTTGGCACTCATTCTTGTGATGTCCTTCTTTCCTACATGTGGTACACCAAACAACTTCTCTTTTCTCTTATTCTGGTTTAGTTGAAATGTGAGATTCTTCATATCCTCCTTCAGCTCCTCTATTTCTAGATATGTCTTCTAATACTGGTTCTCTTCTAGTTGTAGGGATTCCTGCAGAGCCTCTACCTGAGTTTGAAACTTTGTTGCCTCAAAGGGTATTTTAGATGTGGTAGTAGTGAATTCACAAAGAGATGTCTATGTTGCATGTCATTTATGACATACTTCAGCTTACCTTTAAGATGTTTAAACCTCTGATCGATCTCCCAAATAGAGTCACTATGTTTCATCATGATTTCAATCATCTCATTCATGTATTGATCCTCTGAGATAGGCTTATGAAATTCATTTATCAGTAACTTCTTGACTTCTTCAATTGTCCTTGTTGTTCATGGTGGACTATTTACAACTAAGCTCACGTACCAATCTAGTGCGCAGTCTCTTAGCAGGATAGATAACTGTGAAAGTTTTGTATCCTCATCTGTGATCTGCTTTTCTTCCCAAATATTCTCACATATAAATAAGTGTTTTTTAGGATCCTCTAATGCTTCTCCCTTGAAATCGGGTAACCTGATGGTGGGATCATGTCCTTCCATTTTGAACGGTGATGAACTACGAACTTTGCATGGTGTAGATACTTGACTACCACTTCCTAAATTGGATCCTCAAGTCATTTCTCCTTGATTGGGTGAACTTCCTACTATATTTCTTCCACTAAAGTTGGTTTGTCTAAAAAGTGGTGTTCTTATTGGTGTGTTATTCGCACATGGGTTTATGGGTTCCACACTGACACTGACATGGACATGAGTTCTGCCTTCTATTCCTGACCTTGGACCACATGTATTCCTTTCATATTTTACATGCAAGATTTCCTCAATCTTCTCCATAGCACATAGATCCTCTGCCTCTTCTTCCTCACTTTCCAATCCCTCTCTATATGTTATGGCTCTCTTCTTGTTATTCTTCTTATATTGGTAGGGTACTCGACTGCGCGTTTTTCCAGCTGTTTCCATGATTTGATTGATCTAATATTCCTCCATCATGATTGGGTACAAGGCCTCCTTCTTTCCTTTATCCATATCTTCCTCTGTTTCTCCATCTATTATCAGTGCTTCCCCCCTTCCCCCATGCACACAGGGAAGTTTAGTTGTATGATGTCATAGTCATTACACCTTTGTTATATAGTAAGATCTTGATGGAAGTATACAACAATCTGATATACCTACCTTTGGGTTCCTTTAGGAAATCTTTCTCTACTGTGTTGTACGAATTTGAAATATCTACTAAAAATTTTGTGATAAACCCTGCAACAACACTATCTAGCTAGAAATATACTACGTGCATGAATTTGTTGTTAACTTGTTGTAATTGCGCTATCTCCACAAGATTCCACTCAATCTGTCTGATTCTATTTGTAGGGTGGTTTTTGTTTCAACCTCAATAGCCACTCCTGCAACACATGCTGGAAATCACATAAACATACTTCAAGAAAGTCATTAAACACATATGTGTACAGATATTTGTGCGGTGTTAATTTAGGGTTTCTATTGTCTTTCTATGCAAACTCTAGGTCTTTTGTTTTCAACGAGCTTTAAATCTCCACCTTCCTTGGATTCCATGGTATGAACATTCCTTTTTATACCTTCATTCGTTTTGTGATTCTTCCACAAATCCCACTCACTCAATCCCGGGCAGTTCCATTTGGAAACAAAACCATTTTTTGGTTACTACTCTCTCTTCCTACTTATTAGGCTGACCCGGGTTCAAATCTAAACAACTTCCAACAAATCCTTCTAAAACTATAAACCCTCTTGGTAAACCAGAAGGAAACATAACACACAGAGTGTACTACATAGTCTCACCTGAGATAGCTCTATGGGTGACTGCAATTCTCAGATGCTTTCCATCTAGGAAAGAGTGGGGATATGGGATTACAATTCATCTTCTTAATCCTTGATCTAGTTTTTCTTTCTATTGTTCAACTATTCATTCACCTATTATGTCTATGCATGCATTCTAATAGATATAACATATAACAGATCTCACAGAATTATCCATTCATCCATTCATATTCTAACTACTTACAAAAGGAAAGCATGCAATCAATTACATCACATAACACATATATTACCATGGTTCACCCCCTCCTGGGCTACATCCACAAATATCTGGATCTTAGGATCTTTTATTATGGTTTTGTAATATATGGCACCACGCGCACTATAGTTTATGATCATACAATAAAAAACAGGTTTCACGATCCCTGTGAGACTGACTAGATCGCACTAGGATCCTCAGCCTATGATCTAACCCTCAGGATCTATTTGCTTGACTCTCCTACAACTCAACAACTTACAAAATTGGTATTAGATCTTACAGTAGTTTCCTTCATTGAACATTACAAGACTTAACACCCCCTACCTATACCTCCTAGGTACTTATATATACTAATTCTCAGCTCAACAACTATTACATTCTCCTACAAAAATCATAACCCTATCGTGGTTAGGTTTTCCTGCATGTGTTCTTTGCATGCTACTTTTCCATCCAACTGTCTCTTTCTAATTTTGGGTTTTTCCTCCAAAAATAGCATCTCCTCAAAATAGGCTTGTGCCGAACACACACACACACAAATATATATATTCTTAAAGGGAATAGTGTGACTGCTTGAATGAGTGGAATATGAGGAAAGATCAATACTTTCCAAGTTTGATAAATACCATGGATGCATGGTTGATGATGTGAAAAGGGTCTAAATTTTTCTCGATTGATTAATATCTTGAGGAAGGTGTACTTCATTCCTTAGGAAAAATTGGTGTAAAATGTTGAAGGAGAAATGAACAAGGATGCTCGGTTGATATGAATAGAAGGTAGTATGATTGTGGCTTTGAGAATTTCATATAAATGGTGGTGGAAAAATCATGAGTGACATGAGTTAAGTAGATATGTAGGTGAAATTGTAAAGTGTGCCAATGGTGGACACATACATCATGCTGAGGCATGTGGTTAAGTGTATAAAGCACAATAGAATAATTTTCATTTGTGAATCTATAATCTAAATATATGAGAAGAATGCATTCTTATGTTCCTCATGGAATATTGGGTAAAACATTGTAATGATGAAGCTGAGGCTAACTCATAGATTGAGATCATTTCAAATAATAATGGAAATGCAACAAGAGAGTTGCATGATAAAAGGTTCCATGTGGAGGAACTATGGGAAAACTCTATTAATGGAACAAAGACATAACACTAAATGACTGCTAGAAAATCAAGAAGTAGGATAAAAATTTTGTTTGCATAAGAATCCTAGATTACATTTGAAAACATAATGCATGAATGGAGAATTGACATGTGATAGGATCTTGACAATTCAAAATTTTATTTTTGTAGATGTGCATATTGCACTAACTCATAATTAAATTGTGAGATATCATTGATCCTATAGGTTGTTGTTAACATTTAGGAAAAATTCAAAAGGAACTTGATTGAGATTGATCAAGGAATAGATCAGGAAGATCCCAAGAGCAATAAATTGCATAAGCAATAAATGAGAAAATAAGGAACACTTTTCTCACTTTAAAAACTATGATTTAATTGGCAGAATTTTGTACCATGAAAGTACAACTGGTAAAAGGAAGAGAAATTTATGAATATGAATGACCTTGGCTAAACCATGTTATGCAAAGGTAGAAAGGACTTGATAATAGTCCAATCTAACCGAAAATTTCTGATTGTGTAAAGGAGTTGGAAATAGGGAAAATCCCTTGACTCATTTCCTTGTTGTTTGTTGTGTTTCTCTAGGATGAGAAGACTAATATGTTGCGGTATGTAAATGTCAAAGGCATGAGAATATTTACAGTTGTATGACTGTAGAAACAATTGAAATAATTGATTTTGTTTACCCTCACGAAAAACTTGAGGGAAATATAATAGAGTGCACACATATATGTTGGAACATATCTGAAAATGTTTTCGTTGAATTAAATGCTATGTTACATGCACTTTCAATTTTTCATGATCGTTGATATAATTGTGAATGTGACGATGCATGTTAGGTTTAGGAAAATAATTAGAGTTTTTGGGGGAGGACAACTTCCAATGATGGACAACCTCAAACAGAGGATAAATACAAGAAGGTTGCTAGAATCCAGGCAGGTATAAAGTTATCATGCCAATATGATATGAGATTTGAAAGGGATTGGGTAAGAATCCCTTCAAAATTGCTTTATATACTAATTATATATTTATGATTATGATTGAATATTTTATTTCATTGGCACCTAAGACGGGAGTGATTCAGGAGAAATAAAACCTGAATGATAGAGAGAAGAACCTCTGGCAGTCAAGGATAACTAAAATCCTTGCAAGAAATTCACGAACAAGCGTGTCATGGATGTATTAGTTAATCATGAAGGGTTATCAAAAAAAGTTCTTATAAGAAACACATTAACTGAAAGCATTGAGAAAGTGCATGTTGAAAATAATGGGAACACATGGGACTACCCTTATGGAAGGAGGACCTTCCCATATTCCAACATAGTTGTGATATGGCCAAAGAAGAATTGGGTGGCCATGAATAGTGGCAGCTTGGTTATGAGTAAATAAAGAATGCTTAAATTCCTTTAAGTGAAACTTTGAGTTTTACTTTGTGTTGATTTGAAGTTATGAAGAGTATGTGGCAGGAATAATACTGTTGTTGTAATAATGAATGTTGTGTGAGGTTGGCTGAGTTCCAACTCCCCATAGAAAAGTACCCAAGTTAAAATGTGGTGGTCTGAAATTAATGCAAGGTTGCATTATGTGTGAATGTGTCCATGGAAACAAACACATGGATTGAATTCTTCTAAAATGTAAATGCATTTTGAAAAGATCAATATGATGAAATAATGCATATGTAAGGATTGATAAATTCCTTTTACTTCATATTGTAGAATAGATAAAAGTGATTTAATTCTTAGTATGCACAATTTTGAAATTGTTTCGAGCCACTGCAAGTGTTCAATGAAAATGTATGTGCATGAGGAACTAACAATTTGCTTGGTAGTGTGAAGATGGAATTGCAGGAAAGATGGTCTTGAATGTGGCAGCATTATAATTCCATAAGGAAGACCGATGCATGTTGGTTGAAAAAGAGATAAACTATGATGAGAAGGAAATCTCATACGTGTGGAATCTAGTTCCAATGTGGGACATATCTGAAAATGAAAAATGTGAAATTGGAAATTTGTGGGGAACATATTTTAAGAAAAATTGATTGAAATTGATGATAGTATCTCATGGTTACTATATGCATGTGATATAGGTAAGATTAAAGATCTGTCCTTGAGGGACAGATGATGGATGTCAAAATGGAAAGCATGTAAATGGTTATTTTTGTGACATGAGAACCCTGTCATATGCCATGATCACCATAAAGAATGTTGTGTTATGGTAATATGAGTCAGAGGGATGCCTCGACTGTAAGAGTCCATGAAGTCTTTGAAGCTCTTCCTTTGTGAGAAATCCTTAGTAGGAAAGATAGATCACCTGAGGGATTGTATAGTAGAGAAGGGGATGCCTAAGCCTAGGACTATAGGGTGAGTGACCACAAGGAAGAGGAGACATTGATAAATCTTGCAAACTATTGAATGGGATCATGAACACAATGGGTATGTCAAGGAAAAACAATGAGTCGAGTAAATGTGATATCCATGTGGATGCAGATCCATGAAATGCACATATAAGTAATGTGTTTTTATGAATATTTTCTCTTGAATCATGGACAACAATGAAATATTTATGAATAAAGTTGTGATTAATATGCTTGTTGTTTGTAATGGTTGTAGGCATGTGTTAGATTCCAAGAGTCTGGGAAAGCACTAGACCAGGAAGAGGAAAACATTGTTGAAGTAGATGAAAGTTAAAGGCATGACAGGTGTTGCTGAGAAGAACATCAAGAATGGTGTTCCTTTTAAAGGGGGAGGGGATTGTAATACCCCCTTTATAAAACCCAATATTATATGTAATTAATCATGTTGATGATTTCCAAGGAATGGCACACAAATATTGTAAATTTGCTTCATTTTATTAAGAATACCCACTCACTAATTGTGGGGGTGAATCCTTAAAAGTAATAGACATGATACAACTAGAGGAAAGAGTGAGGAAACATAGAGAGAGGGTTCATAATTCAAAAATGACCCAAGCCTCCTTGTTGAAACACTTAATCTGGAAATAATAAGTTATTTTCCTAGTTCCAAGAAAAACCAGTTAATGAGGGAATATTGGTGGTTGAACAACCAACCAAGCTCAATGCATGGGAGTATGGGGATAAATGGTTAGGATAGTAGAAGTTGTCAACTCGAGGTACATCAAAGTACCCATTTTGTAGTCCCGAGTTTGACCCCACGAGTTGCTTATGACAGAAGGAATAGGACAGATCGATAACTTTCCTATGTGGGGTGAGGCATGCAAGAGAGATACAAAAGGATTAGCAGAGAGGAGATTAAAATTTTCTTTATGGGAACAAGAATGATGCAGGGGATTCAACCCATGAATGGGAAGAGAGAGACATGAGTCCCAAAGGAATAGTTTTGTTGAAAGACCCAATTGAGAGTCTAGGAACCCAACTTCAGCAAGAGGTTGCGAGCTTGATGTTTGGAGGGAATCTAATAAACATCAATGAGGTTTGGGATAGGTGGGTGAGAGGATATTTTATTAAGAGCAAACTAACCTTCACATACTAGTCTCCCTGAGAACCTGAGAGAGATTCCTTGGAGGTATCATGTCTTGGCATGGGGGTGGCCCACTGTCGAAGTCACTGAGCGATAGAGCCTGTGGTTGGGTGGAAATGATTCTCCCCACAGTTAGTTGGATGATTAACTTATTCAGATAATAGATTAGTATGTGTATGCTCTAAGTGTAGAGTAGAATGAACAATTGTTACATGTGACTACTCTTAAATGGGTATGCCTGATTCATTGTGAAATGCTTGTTTCATTGGAAAGTTCTTGTATCTAAATGATGATGGATTTCTATGGATGGATGTGTCCTGTAATCCTCATTTATGGATAGTTATCCTAGTGTAGTTGAAAAAAAACCCTTAGATTGTTTGCAATTTATTATGTTGTGAAATAATAAATTATGTATACTAGTACCATCAATGAAATTTATGATGCCTGTATATGATCCCTGAAATATAGATAGGGTGTTGTAATATCGTTGGTAAGCTGGTTAACTTAAATATAATGTTTTTTTTAGAAGTCTAGAGAGGTTTGACTAAACATGCATTCTATTCCCTTAATTTAACACAGAATTATTGTGGATGATCGAATCCTCGATTTGGTGTCACTTCATAGGATTATTTCACTATGGAGAATAGGAAAGGGAAGCTTGAGCAGCAAAACTATTATGACAAAAACCAAAACTAACACTCATTTAATCCATGTGTAGTCGTTGAAGGAATAGTAGTTTTTAGATCAGTGGGGATATTAATCTTGGTCATTCAATCTTGCCTAGAGATTTTGATTTCAAGGTTAGAAGCCTTGGTTGACTGGGATATTGGAAACTAGAGTACCAGGAGTGTCCTTTGGATTAGATATAACATTTCTTGATATGATAATATTTGGTGGGGAAGGGTTCCCACACATGGTTCTAAATCCTTCGGCACATGTGTGGAATATGACTTCATGTAGACACATTGTGTTAGCTTGTCCACCATGATGTCATGGAGGTGACAATTTTTAGCATCTAGTTCACAAAGAAGTTAAGTGTGGGCCCACATTACGATAAAACCATTGGGTAGGTATCTTTAACCTTAAGCATTAGATCTACATTATGAGATATCTCAACCATCAATCTAGTAACTAAGCTCTGGAGGGATTTTTACCACCGAGGGTACCAGAGTACCAGACCCTAAGAGATTGTTGTGTATGGTTTTCCTTTGGGAGAGCTTCGGTATCCTGATATCCCAGTGGGCCAATACCCCTAGAACATCGAGCATGGGGGGCTTGACAGAATGTATGAGGTGTTAGTGAATCCCAGTGGGGTGGTGGCCTGGTACCTCGATGGGAAAGGTTTTCGAAAAGGGTTCTAGCCTTCCCTCATAATCTCTAAGAGGAAGAGGTTGATTTCACCCAACTAATGCATAGTGGATAGGTGTCAACACCTTGATGGATGATTCAAGTGCTTTGTGATGATGTGTACACCATGCAAATCTATGTGGGAGGTCCACTCGTCAAGTGGTGATTGTGCCACATGTCACAGTAATTTGGCACTTTGAGGAGGTGGTCTGTGACACGATATGAGAGCCATGTGTCACACTATAGGTTAGACAGGTGGAAGATTTTGGTAGAGTGAATTGGTGGGATGTGGTCATGCCGTGTGTTTGAGGTTCCAACTCGGATACTGAACCATAAGTCTAAGGGTTGAGGGCGTAATTTATGCCATAGTGGGATGGTGTCCCAGTAGCAATGTGTTAAGCTAGGTGGCGGCTAGTAATGGGACCTTCTGCTAAGCCAGGTTGTGAGGCTTGAGGAGGCCACATGTAATGGGTGCCAGCTAAGCTCTAGATCATGTGTTTTGGGACTATACAAAATATGGATGGTATAATCGCTCGGTGGCTAATCACATGGTGGGTCAATATCCCAGTGACCCGACATATCAGAAGATCGAGAATCGAGGGTATCAAGTATTGTTAGGTGTAGAGTGGAAAAGGCCTAATAAGTTGAGGGCTTGATGGGACAGTGAACCAGTTCCACGTCGGAGGCCATGTCAGCTCTGGTTGGAACCGCCTAGGACTATGTAGGTGATTGTTACAAGTAAAATATCTCTATGTCCTGGGGTAAACCACAACATAAAAAATGACATGCAAAAATAAACTCTAATTCCAAGTATGTTATATAAAGGAAATGTTGACAAAACAAGGTCAAGAGCCTACCTCGTCCAAATGTTCAATGAATACCACCATTGATCACACAACTCAAAGATTTATACCTACAAATTGTCCTAAAAAACCAAGATACACAAGCATATGGTGATAATATATAACGTTAGCACATATATTAACATAATCCATTAAAATACATGACAAATACACCCATGGAATAATAATTCAAGTATTTGCAAGATACAAATTGGACGAGAATAGAGTATTTCTATTAAAATAATAAAAATAAGTATATAGGTGACAAACTTCTGTAATGAAACTTCTCAGAACCAAGAAACTAAGTCCCTCCATCTACGCCTCCACCACTTCAATCCTCCACCAAAGGCAATCTTATATAAAGGTTACAATGAGGTTCTCCATCACAAATAAGGAAGAGCTTTGGGGTTGAACAATGAGTTCAAGATTTCAAGGATAAAGGGATGTAGACTCAATAGGAAGTGAAATTTCTCCAAAGTATCTTTGCTCTCAAATGTTGATTTCTCTCCTTTTCGATGGCTTGGATATGGCTCAGCCTTCAAATGGAACTGAAGGGATGAGTCAGAGAATTTCTAGTATATGGAAGGTCAAGGATCATGGATCTCATGATGTGGCATTGAAAGATGACATAATTTTTAATTTTTAGCACCAAACTCAATGTACGTAGGTTGTAGCAGAGAAACCTTCATATACGCTTGTTTTATAAATAGTAGGGCACATATATGTGGAAAAATGTGCTTTTTTGGCTCTGGAAGGTAAAAAAGGGGACTTCAAGTCTACATAGGGAAATGGAAAGGCCATCTAAGAAAATTTCATGGGATGATGAAACATTTTCTACAATAGATGCCCCCTAATGTTTGAAGTCAGACGATTATCTACGATGGCCAAAATACATTATAATTCCCAACAGTGGAGTGATGGAGACTCACATGGAAGTGCTAGTTACTCATGAGAATATTACAATCAATAATGACTTTTTACACATGGATACCACTCTGAATTACACTACAGATCCATGTGGAAATATACCAAATAGTTGTTCATTTACATGAATAGGAAATACAAAGTAGACACATGCCATAGGTTGTCATAGTGATGAATAAGGCCCAGTGGAATCCAGTCTCAAAATCAATATTAAGATATATGTATACAATGGAGTACAATCTCATCTCCCATGATCACTGAAGTCATATAGGTATTGGTCCAATGAAAGAAAACAACAAAATATGAATGATGCTACTGTAATATAGAGGTTTTCTACACTATCCGTCGAATGTGAAAGTATACATCATGTGAATAGAGGAGTTGATGTTGAACACAATGGGACTTTGTTTTATTACTGATGATTAAGGTATACCATTAACAAATGTGAGACAACCTACCAATAATGAAAGTAATTGTAAAGGCACCGAGTACATTCTTACAAGTGTGAATAAGGGTGTTGAGATCGAACACTTGAAGAATCCATCTATCAATAGACATTGATGTATTCCCAATTTTTAATGGCGGGAGAACCTACCACTAATGAATGCAAGACTCTAGGTACTCATAGGACTCTAGGTCTCATTTACAGAATAGATGAGTTGAAGTCAATGGAAGGAGACTCATTGAAAGGAGAGAATTATGGAATATCTCATCAGTCAAGATGAGGTACAAAGCAATAGCTTGATGATTAGGAGGAGCTTGAACAAATAGGATGTTCATGAACCAATGACCATGTGCATCTTTCGCATGCACTAGATGCAAGTAGTGCACGAAAAATAACATATGAATAGAAGCCAATAAGGGATACCACTGAAAAAAGTTAGGAAACCACCAATAAGGCTAATGGAATCCAATACATTTCATGAATCCTAATGTGTGAATAGATTTATTATCGTCGAATAGAAGGAAAACCCCCCAATCAATGACCAATGAGGAGATGTCGACTGTTGGGTTCAAGGTTACCTATCCATAATGAAAGTAGGACCAGGGTGCATGGTAGGACTACAAATTCATGTGACTCTGAGACGCACTGAGGCTATGGCCCACATGCCAAGTCAAGAGTTATTGTTAAGCCCTAATATTGGCTCATTAACCCTTAATTGGGGCATATTAGATTAGTAATGTTATTTTATTTATGTCGGCTTTAGGCCATTAGTTGTAATTATACCTCCTAGTCACCTATATATACCAAGGAGACATTTTCATTTTGAATCATCTTGTACTTGAACATTTAAG